>CM053763.1:11572187-11656005 GCA_028658305.1 Pachyuromys duprasi
GAAGGGAAGGAGGTCCTCCCCTGTTGGTGGACTTGGAGGGGGCGGGGAGGAGGGAGATGAGGGAGGGAGTGGGAAGGTAGGAAGGACTGAGGGAGGGGGCTAAGCCTGGGATTCAAAGTACCTAACCTGTGATTGAGATAAAAATAAATAAAAAAACAAAACAAACAAACAAACAAAAGAAATGAACAATGTCCTTAAGTCATCAGGGAGATGCAAATCAAAACGACCTATCAGAATGGCTAAGATTAAAAGCTCAAGTGATAACACATGCTGGAGAGGGTGTGGAGAAAGGGGAACCCTCCTCTACTGCTGCTGGGAATGTAAACTTGTACAACCACTTTGGAAATCAATCTGCCACTTTCTCAGACAATTAGGAATAGTACTACCTCAAGATCCACCTGTACCACTCCTAGGCATATACCCAAAATATGCTCAAGTATACAACAAGGACATTTGCTCAACCATGTTCATAGCAGCTTTATTTGTAATAGCCAGAAGCTGGAAACAACCCAGATATCCCTCAGTTTAGGAATGGATACAGAAATTGTGGTACTTTTACACGATAGAATACTACTCAGCAATTAAAAACAAGGAAATCATGAAATTTTCAGGCAAATGGTGGGAACTAGAAAAGATCATTCTGAGAGGGGAATCCAGAAGCAGAAAGACACACGTGGTATATATTCACTTATAAGTGCATATTAGATAATATAGGATAATCATCTAAAATCTGTACACCTAAAGAAGCAAAGCTAGAAGGAGGACCCTGGGTTAAGATGCTCAGTCCTCATTCAGAAAGGCAAACAGGATAGATATTGGAAGAGGGTGAAAACCGGGAACAAGACAGAAGCCTACTACAGGAGGGCCTCTGAAAGACTGGACCCAGCAGGGTACTAAAGCAGATGCTGTGACTCATAGGCAAAGTTTGGGCAGATTGTAGGGGAATCTTATGAAAGAAGGGGAGACAAAAAAGACCTGGAGGGGTCAGGAGCTCTACAAGGAGAGCAACAGAACCAAAAATCTGGGCACAGGTGTCTTTACTTAGACTGATTCTCCAACCAAGGATCATGCATAGAGATAACCTAGAACCCCTGCACAGATGTAGCCCATGGCAGCTCAGTCTTCAAGTGGGTTTCCTAGTAAGGGGAACAAGGGCTGTCTCTGACATGAACTCAGTGGCTTGCACTTTGATCACCTCACCCTGAGGGAGGAGCAGCCTTTCCAGGCCACAGAGGAAGACAATGTAGCCAGTCCTGATGAGACCTGATAGGCTAGGGTCAGATGGAAGAGGAGGAGGACCTCCCCTATCAGTGGACTGGGGAAGGGGTATGGCAGGAGAAGAGAGAGGGAGGGCTAGATTGTAAGGGGACAAGGTAGAGGGCTACAGCTGGGATACAATGTGAATATACTGTAATTTTTTAAAAAGCTGACACAGTTAACAGAGCCACATTTCTACTGCTCCATCCTCCTTCCTTAGGTCTGTCATCCAGAGCTCATTATCAAATTCTAGCTAAATATTTGGCATTTCATATCTTCCCAGGATATAACCTCTAGAAGCAAACAAAATAATATGAAGAAAATAAAAATGTATGTTCCACTGTGAGTGCACTAATAATAATTGCAGCCCTGAACCTCAGTTTATTTACAAGATACTTTGAACAGAGCTTCACATTCCATGGTTCAATATGGGATGATGGTGTAGTTTGAACTTTTTTCCCCCAGTTTTCCCAGTTGGTAAGACGAATTCCCTGGAGGGTGTAAAAGGAACTGAATCACCACTGCTATCTTATTATGAATATGCATTCCCAAAGGCCAGAATGACTAATAAACTTCCAGCTGCAGGGAACAGGGGTCAACATACTAAAGCAGCACTAAAAGCAGGGAGCCATTAGTGTGCTGAATCACTAAAGCAGACAACTTTATAGCCCTTTAATGACGATTACATTTTCATGGCTGTGGTTAGAGGGAAAAGCAAACCCATTAACCATTGTTCCCTCTTTCTAAGTATCTTTATTCCTTATTCATTGACGATAACAGTTTATGCAACAATGGTTATATATGAACTTGTATGTGAAATACCTAATTTTTAAAAATGGAGATCTTTGAAAATCGCCTTCTAGTCTGACATGTAAGAAAACACACATAGAATAGTTGAAATATTGAAAAACAGTGATTAGACTGGGAGGTGTCCACTTTGGGATCAAAGATCACAGCCACTGAAGAGAGAGTGAGCGGGAGCCCTATCACCAGCCTGGGTAGTTTCCAAGGGACTGATAGAAATGAGGAAGGGCACCTGGGCTGAAAGAATTGGGTCCTAAAAACACTGAATTGAAGGAACTACCTTTCAGGTACTGATTGCAGAATGACATGGCTTAGTAAGTTCAAAATCAAGCAAAAGGTGATTTCGTAAAGAGCAGAAATTCTGCTATTGTGTTAAAGTAGTGGGCTCTGTGCCTTGCTCAGAGGGAACCAGGTAGTTTCACTGCTACAGTGAGTAATGAGTAATGTGGCCTGCAACAGCAAGCTTAAGTATTTACCATTTAGACTGGGAAAGAGACGCATCAGTTGTCCTCAGTTGACTGCTCTCTGATCACTTGCCCCTGGTGATGCAGCCTTGCCAGGCCAAGGAGGAGAACTCCCCCTTTCAGTGGACTATGGGAAGGGGGTGAGGGGAAGAGGGAGAGAGGATTGGAATGGGGGAGTTGAGGGAGGAGGGCTTCAATTGGGATATATAATGAATAAATTGTGAAGGAAAAAAAGAAGTCCCTAACTGCTGTAGGGCGTGGCTGCCATACCCTGCCCTCCACCTAGGGGTGGGCTTCTCTCCCAGAGGCCCTTCCTTCACTATATAACCAAACATCTGGGTTCCGTAGCCCCTCATTCCGCCCTTTCTCCCCCTCTCTCCCCCCTCCAACAAGCTCTCCCCTTCCCCTCCCTCACTGGTCCAGTAAACCTGCCTCTCTGCCTGAGGCAATTTTGGATTCAGTTAAGTGCCCTTCCCCGAGCTGCTGCCAAGAGGTACCAGGTGCCTCTTCAAGGGTTCATGAGCCACTCCCCATCCTCACTCTTCCGTGACGATGTGGCCACTTGAGAGTAGTCTGCCTGGCTTTGTTCCAAGGTCATCTAATGTTTCAGAGACGCCTGTTCGCAGGTTAACCTCACCGAAGCTGCCGGTTCCAAATTATTGATGACCCCCAGATACCTCTTGGGTGTCTGCGGGAGTTTTCCAAACTATCTTCCAGGTTTTTCGGAAAGTGTGCTCTCACCCCTCGCCCTCTTCCACTTCCTGAGGCTCAGTCTGCACACTTGACTCCAGGCACTCCCTAACCCCACGCACCATTCAAGGTCTCATGGAGCGGAGGCAGTGGCGGACGGCGGCTGAGTCCGGGGGTGCGGTGCTGCACCAGCGACCCGGTTTCAAATTTCCCACTTCGGTCCACTTGAAACACGTGGCTGATCACCCTGTTGGTTTTGGGGAAAAGGGGTGGAGCCATGGCTTTGTCGCCACCTTTTAAGCTTTTGCTGTTCAGTCTGTAATGATGCAGTGTGATAGGATCAGCAAGATGGCCAGTATTATGAACTGTATTATGACTGAGTTTTCCTTTGATACCACTTCAAAAATATATAAATCTGATTTACCTAAGTCTCTTATTTTATGTTCTGAAGGTTAAGCCTAGGATGGGCAACTCTACAAAGTGTGTTTGACTGAGCTATACTTAATAGATCATGGTTCTCAAGCCTGTCAGAAGATCTGCAGAATAGGACATTTAAATGCTTAATAATAATAATAATAATAATAATAAAAGCTTAATGTGACAGAGACCCCAGCTTCTAACCATGACTCCAAGGCCTCCAGGAAGATTTCAGTATGATCCACTTGGATACTGGGGCAGAATTGCCCCAAACTGGCCTATTGGCCCTGTCTGAACTGTGGACAAATATGACACCCAGAGAGCTGAATGTCCCATTTTGCCTAGATAAAAGTAGGTCAGTCATTCTCCCAAATTCCTCTTCCATGGAAAGGCCCATGAGATTTGCTGGGCCCAGCACCTGAAGATTGATGCTGCAATGTTGCCCTAGGACTTGTAACCACAAGAGCCACTGATTCCACAGGAGCCTAATGGGCAGGCCGCATGAATAATGGGTAAGCCTCGGTCATATTAATCAATACATAGGCCACTTGTATTATGCTTCCTGCACTAATTTATTCTTATCAGGTCTCTGATGGGTTTGAAGATCAGTTTAACAACAGAAAGAAGTCTTCATCTGCCCTCTCAAAAATGTACAGTTTATGTGAGGTCTGAGCTTCTGATAAAGTGTTTGGGAGTCTGAGAAGGTGTTTTAAGGTTGGTGATAAGAAAGTAACTTCAAGTAAATAAAAACTCTTCCCCCCACTATGCTACTGTTTTTATATTAAGATTGTTCAGAGTGTTGACATTAATCAGATTTTAAATTGTCTCCCAAGCCAATTTGTCTCTTTCTGTAAACTTAAAAAGATTCTTGTCAGCTTCAGGAGATCCACTGGAACCCACAGGCCATGTTCTTGATAAGTATTGCCAATCACCAGCCTGTTTCCCAGTCTACCTATTCCTGAGGATGAAATTTCTCCCCTGGTTTTAGGACTCCTTTCTCCCAACTACCAAGGCTATGGGCCTAAAAGTCCATGGGCCTAAAAGTCCATGGGCCTAAAAGATAAACCCTCTAACTTTATCTTCTGTCCCTAACATATCTCCATTCCAGCATCCTGTTCCCTTAAGAGCTGAATCCAGAAAGCAGGTGCTCCAGCCCGAACCTCAGAGACTGCATCCTTACAGACTGAACAGCAAAAGCCAAAGAGATTTAGAGAGCAAAGATAGAAAGGCAACCCTAATCATATAGGTCTCCTTAGTGCATATGTTCTGATTTCTTTAAAGACATATATACATATCTATATAATCCAGGAGTCAAAATGTTATAAAACTCATGGAGAATTCAAAGTTGACTGTCGAAATTGAAAAGAAAAAAACAAAATAATAGACTGGATACATGAGGAGGCTATTGTGTCACTTCACAGTTCTTAAGGCCTTTGCATCAGCTCCTTACCACAAAGGGAGAGTACATGGTAGGAAGCTTTCTGATTGCATATGGACCTGTCATTGTCATAGGCTGAAAATTCTTGTGGAGTCATATATTTGAGACTCACAGTTTAAAAGTTACATGGAATATGTGGGCGGCCTAGTAAGGGGAGAAGAGACAGTTTCTGACATGAACTTGGTTGCCTGCTCCCTGATCACTTCTCCCTGGTGGGGCCATCTAGCCAGGCCACAGAGGAAGAGGATCCAGACAGTCCTGACAGGCTAGGGTTAGACAGTAGGGGAGGAGGACTTCCCCTATCAGTGGACTGGGGAAGAGAGACAGGGGAGGAAGGTACTGGGAGGAGATGAGAGAGGGAGCTACAACTAGGATACAAAGTAAATAAATTGTAAAAAATTTTGTTAAGTTGCATGAAATAACCAGATAAATATAGTGAAGAATAACAGAGTACTTGATGGCCTTTTTCACCATAAATTAAAGGCAACATAAAGAGGAAAAATGAGGTGAGGAAAAACTTCAAGAGCTTTCTCTTTGAAGAGAACGAAGTGTTTTCATTTGTTAAGGTCCTTTCCTTATAACTGCAGTAAAGAAAGCCTACTGATGGTCTGAAGGCAAGAAGGGCACCTTGGGAAGACCACACCATCTGGTTCTCCACACTAGAGAGCCTCCAAATCCTCTCCAGCAGCCTACAGTTGACTGACTGACTGCTCTTTGCTACTATTTGGTATCTCCTTTCGAGAAGCTCTAAATGCACACCACTTTTATAGACTTTTTTCCAGTACATTAAAATCATCTCCATTTTTACAGTTCCATTTTCTTTTGGGGATAAAAATGCATATTTTACAATAGCTCCACTTACAGCTTCATCATAGCATGGTAATTTAGATTTTTGCTCTTTGTGAACAATTTTCTTCTACAGCAGCATTTCTATTTTCTAAAAAAAATAAAATGTCTCAGTTGTAAATATGTAATCAGCTTCCATGGACAATGCGGAAAGCACCTTCTGAGAGACTGTAAGTGATGAAACACTGCGGGCTGTTTAACTCTGACGGTATAGAGAGCAGCTGTAAAAGCCCTTCAGTTCTGGCAGCCAAAACCACAAAAGAAACAAAGGCAAGGGTGACAGGGCCCTTCAAGTAGGGCCTTTATCTATGGGTCTGCAGTCTACTTGATGTTGTGGGTAAAACTGCATGGGTTTGAGCACACAAGTATTTTCTAGGGTCTATAGCTGTTATCAGACCTCAAAGGTAGTTACAACCTTCACTTATGATATTCTCTAAAGCATAAAATTTCCTTACAGTCTTATCTTACATGAAAAAGAATACTGAATCATGTTTTTATACCCACAGACACAAAAGTAAGAATTAAACTGTACAAGAAATTATTATTTAGAGCCATGGATGCTTAATTTTTCAATCTGAGGTAACATTCTAATTTTATAAATATTGCATGCCTTAGAAGCTGGTATGATAGGTACATTACTTGAGGTTGAGGTATGAAGTCCTGAGTTCAGACTCCTGGATACAGGTTTTTTAAAAAAAATCCATTCCAACCCAGCTACAAATCAACCCCTGTACAATGGTGACCTGCCTGCAAGATGTGCCAGGGCAACATTAGCACAGAGATTGTGGATTTAATATCTGAGTGGATTTAAGGCCTGCTCAGGTGCCCAAGACTAGACAGACTCGGTCCTAGGGGAAAACCAAGTACTACTGTTCTGCAAAAGGATGTAGCAATAAAATGATTCCTAATGACACTTCTACACTCATAGATCAATGTCCTCTCCCAACACCAAGAGGAGCTTCCTCCTATAAGAGAGCAAGACAAATACAGAGGCCCACAGGCAAACAATGTGCAGAGAAAGTGAGAGATCTTGGAATACTCAGTCCTATGAGAGATGTTCCCATCAAATCCTTCCCCTCAGGGCTCAGGGAACCCTGTGGAAGACGAGGCAGACAGTTTTTAAGGGCTAGAGGGAATGAAGAACACCAAGGAAACAAGGCCTTCTAACCACAGAAGGGCCAACATACATATGAACTCCCAGAGACTGGTAGCATGCACAGGGCCTGCATTGGTCTACACTTGCTGGCGCCCTAAGTGTCTCCGGAGAGAAGTGGACACAGGCCCTGTCCCTAACCCAGAAGCTATTTTCAATTGGTAACTACTCGGTCATGAAAAATTAGTTTTACTTTTCTCCAACAAGTCTCGCTGGGGATATAGATATCACTCTAAAAAGCAGTCCCCATGTCCAGCAGCAGACAACACAAAAGAATTGTAATGGTCCTTTTTAAAGTTATTTTGTCTGTCTAGGCATTCTCCTCTCTCTCCCTCCATTTCTCTTTACCAAACAGCTCCTTTGCATATATATTAGATTTCCAGTTTTGTGTTTTTTAAGGGATTCCTGTGTGTGAACATATATATCTCTGTCTATATGTGTTTCCTGTGCTTTTGTGCAGGGAGTGGGGTGGGATGGGGGGAACTTTTTTTCTGTTTGTGTTTCTTTCTCCTATTCAGGTTTGCTTCATTTTATCTTATAATTATTATTCTTGAGATGTCTGTTTGTCTTCTAAATATAGACAGAAAGGGTAGAAATGTTTGTTTTCTAACCATAGAAACATTTGGATGGGAGGGCAGGAGGATCTTGGAGGAGCTGGTGGAGGGAAACCATAATCAGAATAATGTGTATAAAAATTATTTTCCAGAAAACAAAAGCAGCAAGAAAAACAAAGCCAGGCATGGCAACTTGTGCCAGTAATCCCATAGTTAGAGAGGCAGACAGGAGGATCTCTGAGGCTTGCTGCTCAGTTAGTCTTGCCAAATTAGTGAGCTCCAGGTTCAATGAGAGATGCTGTCTCAAAAGATAAGGTGAGATGGCTCAGTACATAAAGTACCTGCTTTGCAAGCATGAGGACTTGAGTTTAAATGACTAGTACCCATGTGACAGAGGGGTATGACAACATATATGTGTAACACCAGTGTTTGGGTGATGCTGAACAGAGACAAGAGGCTGTAGAGAGCTTTGGCACCTAGTCTAGCTAAAACTATGAGTTCCGGGTTTAGTGATGACATTCTGCTTCAAAAAATACGGCAGTGAGAGAGGAAGATAGCTAAAGTTGACCTCTGGTTTTATGTACGCACACATATGTAACTGTACTTGCACACACATAGATCTCGCCTTTTCTGTCTGTCTATGTCTCTCTCTCTGTCACACACACACAAACACACACACACACACACACACACACACACACACATACACACACACAAAGGGAAAGCAACTAAGGAAGACATCCAACATTTCTCTCTAGCTTCTACAGGCATAGTTACAATGAACATGCTCACCATCTCTCTCTCGCACACACACATGTACACACACATGCACGCGCACAAATACACAAACACACACACACTGATTAAAGGTCTCAAGAATTATATGCACTTTAGAGAATATAGCTTTAGTGAGAAGAGTATGCACCCAATAGCTCTGGATTCAATGTTGGTTTTGGTATTATCCTACCATTTTCTTAAAACAAAGCTGTAATCTGGCATAGTTTGCAACTGCACAAAGTAGTTGTCAAACCAACAGTTTCTTTAATGAATTCAGTCTCATAGAGAATTAGTTTCAGATTATTTCACCTTTATTAATAAGTAACTACTAAAATTAACTCATTTATTCTGTTTTATCCAGTACCCATTTATCCAACCAACCTAACAACAAATATTAAATTATCAGTCACATATGACACTATGCACGAGATCTTATGTATGCAGATATAAACTGGACCAATATTGTGTGTTTTAAAGACCACACAGTAAATGCTATATTCTGACCAAATAGAACTTCAGCTAAAATATAAATTCAGCTCTTGGTATTTTACAGCAACATGCTCAGAGCATTTATTTTTTATTTTTATTAATTACAATTTATTCACTTTGTATCCCCCCTGTAGCTCCCTCCCTCCTCCCCTTCCAACCCTACCCTTCCTCTTTCTTCTCCACTCATGCCCCTCCCCCAGTCCACTGATGGGGAGGTCCTCCTCCCCTTCCTTCTGATCCTAGTCTATCAGGTCTCATCAGGAGTGGCTGTGTTGTCTTCCTCTGTGGCCTGGTAAGGCTGCTCCCCGACCCCCCACCCCCCTCAGAGGGAGGTATTAGAGAGCAGGCCAATCAGTTCATGTCAGAGACAGTCCCTGTTCCCATTACTATAGAACCCACTTGGACACTGAACTGCCATGGGCTACATCTGTGTAGGGGTTCTAGTTATCTCCATGCATGGTCCTTGGTTGGAGTATCAGTCTCAGAAAAGACCCCTGTGCCCAGATTTTTTGGTTCTATTGCTCTCCTTGTGGAGCTCCTGTCCTCTCCAGGTCTTAGTATCTCCCCCTTCTTTCATAAGATTCCCTGAACTCTGACCAAAGTTTGGCTATAGGTCTCAGCATCTGCTCTAATACCCTGCAGGTAGAGTCTTTCAGAGGCCCTCTGTGGTAGGCTCCTGTCCTGTTCCTTGTTTTCTCCCTCTTCTTATGTCCATCCTCTTTGCCTTTCTGAATGGGGATTGAGCATTTTAGCCAGAGTCCTCCTTGATTAGTTACTTTAGGTGTACAGATTTTAGTATGTTTATCCTATATTATATATCTAATATCCACTTATGAGTGCTTATATACCCTGTGTGTCTTTCTGCTTCTGGGATACCTCATTCAGGATGAGCTTTTCTAGATCCCACTATTTGCCTGAAAATTTCATGATTTCCTTGTTTTTAATTGCTGAGTAGTATTCCATTGTGTAAATGTACCACAATTTCTGTATCCGTTCTTCAACTGAGGGACATCTGGGTTGTTTCCAGCTTCTGGCTATTACAGATAAAGCTGCTACAAACATGGTTGAGCAAATGTCCTTGTTGTATCCTTGCGCATCTTTTGGAAATTTGCCTAGGATCTTGAGGAAGCACTATTTCTAATTGTTTTTTGTAAAGATTTATTTATTTATTTATTTATTTATTTATTTATTTATTATGTACACAATGTTCTGCATATCCACCTGTAATCCAGAAGAGGCACCAGATCTCATTATATATGGTTGCTGGGAATTGAATTCAGGACCTCTGGAAGAGCAGCCAGTGCTCTTAACCTCTGAGCCATCTCTTCAGCCCTCAAAACATTTATTTTTAACAACATATTAAAAATAATCTTTGCATTTTACCATCAACCTTGCGGACTTGTAGGAACTGGGCACGCTTGGTGGGCATCTACTGAATGAGGTCAGCTGCTGGATTCTCACTAATCTTACAATTTATAAGGCACAGGTCCAGTGGAGAAGAGAAGACCCATAAGTCAACAGTTCCTAATTCTCAGCTCTAATAAAAATGATACTTCAATGATTAAAATATTCTACATTCTCCAATCTATATATGTGTCTTCCTTTACTACAACCTAATTAGGTCTACAACTAAAGTAGCTTCTTAAACTGAAATTTCTAACGTACATCTATCTACCTCTATGCTTCAGAGAGTTGAGTTTAAATGCCTTTTTGATTACTAATTATTTTCTAAGTGAGTTTAACGCTTGTGAAAGCTACTGAGACTACATGCCTGAGAATGAATACTTTCTGTTTATTTGACAAGCAGGTTCCTCATTGTCCTTGGCAGCCCACAGCTGAAAACTCTTCCTGCAAACCATAACGTGCACGATTTTTTGTGTGTGTGTGGAGCTGAAGAACAGTTCTTTGATGACATACTCCTATTAGTTACTAGGTTGTAAACCTCAACGTGAAAAATGACCTAGCTTTGAGAATAGTGGATGAATTACAGCAAGAAAGTACTTCATGATTTAGTTCCAACTTTAATTCATGTGGCCATCCACAAAATGCAAACTATACAAGGGTGACTAACGTTTAACTGTGGTAGAGGCACGGAGCTCCCAGTTTCTACCAGTTCCATCATTTCAGAGCAATTTAAGATGTTCCAGGAATCGCCACACAATTCCAGGAAATTAAATCATGTTTTTGCTTTTGCATCATGTGCTCCATCCTTCTCAGTGCTTAGCAACACATAAGTGCCCCCAATGGAATGAGCAGAACTGTCATTAGCAGCCTAAAGCCTTCGAACTACTAGGCAACTTCAGATGAAGGTATCTCTTAGACTTCTCCAGCTAAAATCAATTCATCAAATTCGTTTCTTGTCTACAGCTAGTGCATGCTCTAACATTTGTAAAAGCCTGTTTCTCCTCCAGCTGTGGGAAGCACCGTTTACTCAGCAACCAATAGCTTACTGTGCACTTCAAAGTGAGCCAACTCTTACTCTGTTGGGAATACCAGGCTGTGTTGGTCATAAGCTGATTATTTATAAGACTGGAGGCAGATTTTGATTCCCTCAGGAGCTGCCCAACACTAATGGCATCAGGTTTGTTCAAGGGAATATATGTTTCAGCCAATTACGTGGTCCACTGGATGGAGATTTCACCATCCAAAGTAGTGAGTCCTTGAATACTTACACAAGATGATCAATATGTAGACCACATCAAGATCTCTGGAGAGTTATAAGTGAAATCATAGTCATGGTTAAAACTCCCAACTTACATGCAAAATCTACCACTATTTTTTAACAATACATAGTTTGAAACAATAACACTGACACCAGAAAAACACATCTTTGGAATGCATATTTAAACTACCTGGCAGTCCTGCAATGAACTTGCAGTTATTGTGATGATAAAACTTCTAAACAAACACATTAGCTGAGGTAGAGTTTGCTAACTTGATCAACTATACCTAAGTTATTGACGGACCTAGAACATTTGTTTATTTTTTCTTTTTAAAATTATTTTTATTTTTTATATTAATTACAGTTTATTCACATTGCATCCCAGCTGTAGCCCCCTCTCTCATTCCCTCCCAATCCCACCCCCTCCCTCAACTCCTCCCATGCCCCTCTCCAAGTCCACTGATAGGGGAGGTCCTTTTCCCCTTCCCTCTGACCCTAGCCTATCAGCTCTCATCAGGACTGTCTGCATGGTCCTCCTCTGTGGTCTGGTAAGGCTGCTCCCCCCTCAGTGGGAAGCAATCAATGAGCCAGCCCTTGAGTTCATATCAAAGACAGTCCCTGTTCCCTTTACTACAGTACCCACTTGGATATTGAGCTGCCATTGGGCTACATCTGTGCATAGGTTCTAGGTTATCTCCAAGCATGGTCTTGGGTTGGAGTATCAGAACTTTTAGGCTAGAGAGATGGCTCAGGGGTTAAGAGCACTGCCTGCTCTTCCAAAGGACCTGGGTTCAATTCCCAGCACCCACATGGCAGCTCACAACTGTCCATTTCCAAGGGATCAGACACATTCATACTAATGCACATAAAATAAAATAAATTATTTAAAAAAAAGAACTTTTAAATCTGCTGGTTAGACTTTCCAATACCATGCCTGGCTCAACACCTATCTTGATAGTATTAGGAGGTACACACTTTGGTACTAATTAGGTTTGAATGGGATCATAAAGGTGGGATAAGTATCTTAATAAGAACAGACCCCAGGAGGATAGCTATTGCTCTCTCCCATAGAAAGGTACACCCAAAGCAGCTACTTGTATGCTGCATCGGAGGTGCATTTATCAGAACCAGGTGATACTCTCATCTCAGACTTCAAACTCTAAAACTTCAGAAATAGAGTGCAAGCCACCAAACACATGGAATTTTGCTTTAATAGTCCAAGATGACTAACAGAATAACCTTAAGCCTTTATCTAAAAATCTATACCACCTATATGAGGAAATAAATGACTTAACCACTAAAAAGTACTCAATATAGTACCTGACCCAAAGTGTTCAATAAATTTTACTTATAATTACTGTTGTTATTAATAAACCCTTTCTCTTCTATGCATAAAGCTCTTTGCATCTATATTATGGTTCAACTAGAATTTATTTACAATCTTAAAGTATAACTACATAAACAACTACTGCAGTGTCTGTCTCACATTATAAACTAAAATATAGATAGGTAGGAACTGGGTTGACATCTTTAGTTTTCACAATTTTATCAATAGTCTAAGCAGAATGGATTCTGAATACATATTAGTAAAACCTTCAGTTGGGACAAAGACATACATCAGTCTCTTTTTAGATTTTCTTCTCTGATTGCATGCACATGTAAGGGGGTAATTTTTCCCTCTTGTAATTAAAATATAATTATATCATCTACCTTCTATCCTTTTCTTCCTCTAACCCTTCTCCTTAACCCATCCCATTTCTCTGTCAAATTCATGGTCTCTATTTTTTTAAATTATTTCTAACGATATGTGCATGCACACCCATGTACACATACTCAATAAACACACAAAAATGTAGTAAAATATTAAATCACCCATTCATGGGCTGATAACATCATCACTGTTAAATGTTGTGTGGCCTTTCTTGACTATGTATGACGTGGCAAATGAATAGTGAATGAAAGTTAACAAAATGCAAATTGGTAGAATCCAGACCTTGTGAGTGGTCATTGGCTTTTTAGGACCAGTGTTCTATACTGATCAGGTTCCAAAGATCACATGAGAACTGTTGCTACATTGCTAGGACTTGTGCTGTGTTAGAAAACTACTCAAACCTGGTCCATACTGTACTAAATTCTTGATGGATCTTTACACAACTCTAGTTCCCAAAACACATATGCTTTAGAGGTACCATTCTTAATCCTCTTCTCAATGAATGACCAATAATCCCATAAAAGTAGACTTTTTGAAGCCATTTATTATGATGTATGGCTTTTCTGTTGCTCTGCTGATTTGTACAGTACATATCTGGCCAAGGTAAGGGCTGAAACTTAGGAGTTGATGATAACTGTGGCCTCTTAAAGCCATAGACTCTTATGAGGTCATGTAGCTATTGTGAGTTTTGTTCTTTTAGGGTTCAACTGTGTGAAATATTACAGTATCCTTCCAAAACTACCTTTCTCCCTTTAATATTTCTTTTCTACTTTCTTCTTCCAATCTTTTCTTCCCCTGTCATGAGAACTAAACCTAGGGCCTCAAACATACTAGGCACAAGTCTACTTGTTGGCTACATACCAGCCCACCATTTCTTTGTCTGCAGTGAAAACAAGCCCTTAATGATATATCTGGCACATAAGGAAGAAGTTGGAATATAACCTAAGACTGAAGTTTTTCTAAAGGAACACTAGAAGTTTAGCACAGGTTCCACTTCCCCTTTCCACCTCTTTTAAACTCACTGTGGCAACTGGAAATGGCATTTCAAGTGCTAAGGATGCAAGAATCCAGCTGGTTTAGAGAACATGAATAAGGGCTTTGGGAGGAAAGGGAATATGGTGCCATCCATCTACAAGTAAACCATGGTCCTTCTGTCTAACCTTGCTCCATCCCTCTAAAAGCCATGACGTTAACTATGAGAATGTGTAATAAGCCACCCACACATAAAAAATTAAAAATATTTCCCAATTCTATGAAAGTTCAAAGAAAATAGTTACTAAGACAGCTACCACTTGATCTAACAGTTGCATTATTATTGTTATTTTCCTATTTTAAGGAAGTCTTACAAATAGTAACAAAATGTATAAGCAATGACATTAACTCTAGATATTACTCAGCCACATGGGAGACACAATCTGAAGCTATTATTCTGAGGGAGGTGCCAGTTTGGGGATGGTCAGTGAAAAACTTTGTTTCCAGATTTCTATTTGGTCTGAAACATGAATCCAGGAGAGGCCAATGAATGCCTTATGATAACCTGTGACTAAGTGATGTTGGTCAGCTGATAGAGACTGACTGCATATCTTGTTTTCACCCAAGCTGTGCTGCACTTCATAGCACTATAATATTGTGAGGTCATACACTGCAGATATTTTCTAGAGTGCCTGGAATAACACAGCTGAGAGCATAAAACCAGCAGTCAAGCGGTTACTTGCATTTGAAAAAACAAAAGATATTAAAAAAAAAAAACTTAGCCCAAGTGCAGCTGTGGTTCTTGAACAGCTTGTTCTGAACCGCATGGTCTTCCAGCCTCCCAGCCTCCCCACTATGTTCCACACTCAACTGGCTTGTAGCAGCTCTCCTGAAGCAACTCTGCAGCATACAAAACTTGGGATATTTTAACACCCAGTGACACTTTTCTCTCTTTAGTGGGATCATTTAGCCTTCTTACTTCTATAGCAGATGCACTGAAGACCTAGTGATGTCATTTAATCACAGACTCAGAACAAATCTGAAAGCGCCATTATAAGTATGTTCTGCTGTCAGCTCCCTGGGGGGAGTCCACCCAGCAACGCCACAACAAGAATGGACTATGCAGAGGAAGGAAGAGGAAAAAAACCCAGATCGAAACTGCTGTTCTTCTTCTTCTTTTTTTTTTTATCAATCACAGGTTAGGTTTTCTGCATCCCATGCGTAGGCAATTCCCTCACTCCCTCCCACCCTCCCCAACCCTCCCTCATCTCCTTCCCACCCCCTCCAAGTCCACCAACGGGGGAGGATCTCCTCCCCTTCCATCTGACCCCAGATCATCTTGTCTCCTCAGGGCTGGCTGCAATGTCCTCCCCCGGGGATCTAGCCAGGCTGTTACTCCCTGGCATGTATGGGGGAGGGTCGAAGAGTCAGCCATCAAGATCATGACTGAAACAGTCCCTGTTTCCCTCACTAGGGTCTTCAGTTCACCAATGAGTTATCATGGGCAACATCTGAGCAGGGGTTCTAGGCCATATCCATACATGGTCCCTGGTTGGAGAAACTGTCCCATATAAGACCCCTGTGCCCTGCTCAGTTTGATCTTTGTGGAGCTCTTGTTCTCCCCAAGTCTTACTAACTTCCCCTATTTATCGCCTGAATACTGATGTCTGGACTTCTCGATAAGTCATCTCATTAAGTGGAGCTAAAATCCAGAAAAGCAAAGACTAAGAGTCCAAATTAGAAAGCACATAAATGACCAGGTCAGTATACACACTAAGGAATTATTAAAGTGTATTTTTTCAATTAGAGGGATCAAATTGAGATATCAAAGGTATATTTTTCTGTCCCTTTAATGGTCCCTTAAAGTCTTAGCCACTAGAGTTCAAATCTGCCATGCATTATTACCATTACTTACACTTGACCTTTACATAGTAAGAGAAGATGATGGAGATAAAAAAAAAAAAGAGGAGCAAAGAGGAAGCTATGTGTTAGTCAAATAAGAAAGTTTAAGAAAAAACCCAAGTGGTATAATTATACATTGTATAGATTGAAATTATTAATATAAATTAATCAGAGAAAATAAAATAAAAATGCTTTTAAATGATTGGCTTCTAATATGTAGATATAAAGATGGAGGTATGAAGAATTTATCACTTCAAAGGTTGTTCAAAGAAAGCAAACCAAATAATGATAAATATAAACAGATATTTCATATACTATATGAAATTTTCTTTTCATATCACCACCAAATACTTGAAAAACTAAACTGCATAAAAGAATCTATCAGAAACTGAGAGAATCTCAGCCCTAAATCTACTAATTCAGTTTGAGCATATGTACTTCTGGTGTATTGTAATGAGAGAAGAAATAACAAAGCCAGCATTTTAAAAACAACCCACAAGCACTCAGCCCTTACACTGAACTTTTCACAGTTCACTAGATGTACACTTTATTATGATACCTTAATGTATCAAGAGTTCAAGAACATAAAGATTGATGGACAATTTGGCATGATGAATGAGATGAACATTTTGGCCCTCTTGCCACCAAGATTCATTGCTCGTAAGAGTAGTTACCTCCTACAGGAATCAAAATTAGTGTGATGGCCAGGGCTGTGCCTTGTGATGATACCACACACAGCAGTGCTTCAAATATAAATGTGATATTCTATGTGTGTTCATGAATATAATGTTCTTCCAAAATCAGTTATAGTCAAACCCTAGTCTACCGATATGTCCAACCATACTATGCCCTGGTAGTCAATTGGCAATTAGACTAAAAGAGACAATGAAGATAAAGATATTCTGAAATTTCCAACTATTAGAAGCAGCTAAAAAAAAGTAAAGTTTTCAAACTATGTAAAGGTTCATGCTCATGGTAAAAGATAGGTCACAGAAGGTCTTTAAAAATCATTTATTGAGGGTGGCTGGTGAGATGACTTAGTGGTTAAGAAAACTGTCTACTCTTCCATTCTGCAGAAACAAGATGACAGAGATATCAAGAGTTTATCACACCCACAGCATGTCCAAAGAAAGCAACCAAATAATATAAAAAATAAACAAATATGTCATGATTCCTAGCACCCACACGACAGCTCACAACTGTCTATAATTCCAGTCCTAAAGGATCAAGCACCCTCTTCTGTCTTCCATGGGCACTGTACATATGTGGTGCATAGCCACACATGCAGGTAAAACATCCATACACATAAAATAAATAAATAAATAAATATTATTTGCTGAATGTTACATCAAGTATCATAAGAATGAATATGTTTCATTTCTAGTTTTCATAGAAGTCCAATGATACTGATATCATCAGTTTTCTGTATGTATATGTGTGTTTATTTGTATGTAGTCCAGAATTCCCTTAAGCTTATATTCCTCCTGTTCTGGTTTGCTGAGTGTTGGGATTACAAGCATGTCTCAAAAGGCCCAAGCCACATTATTATCATTTTAAAGATACAGTAATTTGTAAAAAGCCACTAGGAAACTGAAGGACATAGTGTGAATTTAAACTCTGATCTATCTTGATATTTGAGTCTTTCCACTCTGGCATGATTCTTTCCCATGCCTCAGGCTGGTGACCAGGGTTTAATCCATTAGTGCTAGGCTCTTTAAGCCAGGAAGTAAGTCTCCAGAACCTTGTTTTGAGCTGTATATTGTGCACAACACAAGCAGCCTTTGATATCACCCTCATCTCCTTGCATGTTCAGCTACAGTTATTTACTCTAGCTTCAGGAATGTTTGATCTAAGGTAGCAGTCCTCCTTGGCATTCATTTAAAATATTTTAGGTCTATTATAATGCGACTTGCCCTAGGCTCCACTTCTGCTAAGGGTAATGCTGTGAAGAGGGCTCCCATGTTGGGATCATTTTTTTCTGTTTTTATTTGAAACTTCTCTGTCAGTTCTCTCCATGCCTGAGCTGAGTCTCATCTGTTTAGTCAGATTATTGCAGAAGAGGCTCCGTGAATAGCGAAATCAACATGCAGGGAGCATCAGATAATTTCTAATTGAATTTTGCATCACTTTGATTAATGTTAATGGCCTTAGGGCCCTAAGGATGGGTGCACATGTGTGATCTGAAATAATCCAACAGTTTTATAAAACCAAAGAAGGATATTTGCTTATTTGTAAGCCCAGGGGCCCAAGCATTTAACTAGTATGAATCCTAGAATGCTTGCATACCCTCAGAGGTTACATTTATTTTAGGAAACCTAGATATGCAGAAACATTTTATGTCCTAATGTAGCATTTTGACAAATAACTAGCAGTCAGGATTGATGAATTCCTCTGAGCTATGAAAGTTAACATGGTTTTAACAAAAGCTTAAGAGATACTGGTTGCAGTAAACACTACAACTCAGTCATGACACTTGGCAGCTTTCTGTTACTGCACCAACTTGGCTGTCTTCACTCCTAAAACAAATAGGTTAGAAAAACACCTCAAAAGTTAGGAACACAAAAGTGCAGCTTTAATAGGAAGCCAGAAACCACACAAGGTCATAATTAAAAGCAGAATAGGTTGCTGCTGACACAACAAGACTTTTCATGCTGTCATTCATCACACAGCTTGTCTGGAAGGAAGTGTTATTTGTGTTTTGCAGCTGGTAGCACTAAAGATAAGTCAGACAACATGCCCAAAGGCATAAGGCCTATGAGCAAGCCAAGAACACAGCTGGGAATTTCGGCTCAGAGGTTCCTACCTTTCCAATGCAATAACCATGATGAATCAGGGATGAGCCTCATGGAAATTCAGAGGTAAAGAAGGCAAATTCTCTGCAGTTCCCCAAAGATTTGAGTATAGGCATTTTGAGGGCTGTTACCATCAAGATTTAGCCTGGTTACTGAATGAATCAGTGAAGTTTTGCCAAGAAAAGATTGGAGGATGCTTAATTCTCATTCAGAAGGGCAAATAGAATAGGCACTAGAAGCAGCTGAAGAGAGGGAACAGGATGGAAGCCCATCATAAATGTTCTCTGAAAGACTCCACCCAGCAGGGAATCAAAGCAGATGCTAAGACTCACAGCCAAACCTTGGGCAGAGTGCAGGGAGTCATAAGAAAGAATGGGGGAAATAGAAGGACCCAGGACAGACAGGTGTTCCACAAGGAGACCAAAAGAGCCAACAAATCTGGGCCCATGGGGGCCTACAGAGACTGATGTACCAACCAAGGACAAAGCATGGAGAGGATCTAGACCCCCTGCTCAGATGTAGCCAATAGGCAGCTCCATCTCCATGTGGTTTCCCTAGTAAGGGGAGCAAGGGCTACCTCTGTCATGGGATTACTTCTCCCTGGTGTGCGGGCATTGACAGGCCACAGTGGAAGAGGATGCAAGCAGTCCTAATGAGACTCGACAGGCTGTGGTCAGATGGTAGGAGCTCTCCCCTTTTCTAAGAAATAGGGGAGGGGGATGGGGAAGAGGAAGTAAGGGTGGGGCTGGGAAGAGATGAGTGAGGGGGCTACGATTGGGATATAAAATGAATAAATTATAAAAAATAATTTAAATTAAAAAACTCTACTCTCATTGTTATTTCAGTTATTGCATTCTGCAGACAAAAAAACAAAAACAGAAACAAACAAACAAAAACCTTGAGGAAGGAAATGACATCCTCAAAGAAATAGAGGTTGTATGTGACAAAGACAGACTAAGCTCAAGCCTACCAACTTTTGCTGTATTGTTCTTTTTTAAACTTAATTACTTTTTTATAAATTACAGTTTATTTACTTTGTATCCCAGATGTAGCCCCCTCCCTTGTCCCATCCCAACCCCACACTCCTACCCAAATCTCCTCCCATGACCCTCCCCAAGTCCAATGAACAGGGGAGGTCCTCTTCCCCTTCCCTCTGACCCTAGCCTATCAGGTCTCATCAGGACTCGCAGGATTGTCTTCCTTTGTGGCCTGGTAAGGCTGCTCCCCAGCCTCAGTGGGAGGTCATTAAAGAACCAGCCACTGAGTTCATGTTTGTATTGTTCTTAAGTGCATTCACATTATGATGACAAACTATTTTAGAGTATGGAATCTCACGAAGGACAGTTTGAATTTATGGGGAATCTAGAAAGCCCATTAGATCTGGTCTGATCTTGAGTTTAATGGACTGTAGGACACCACAAACACCAGACAACCTAGAAGAGATCATACATGTTTCCAGTCTCTATAAGCTTCACCTTGGACTTTCAATTTACCTGATCAAACCTCTTCCTCATCTTCTCCTATAAAATTGTGTGTGTGTATTCGTGTTCAAATGCATATTGCATGCTTGTGCATGGTCTTTGTGTGAAAGTCACACAGAAAGCTATCTTGGGTGTCTGCCCTAGCCTTCCACCTTGTTTTGAGACACGGTTTGTCTGTCTGACTCTCTTACTCTCTCTCTCTAACCTTCCAATCATTTGCCAGGCAAAGTGGCTATCATAGTTAGGGCTAGTATTGCTGAGATAAAAACCATGACCCAAAGCAACTTGGGGAAAAAGGGGTTTATTTGGCTTCATTTCCACATCATAGTTCACCATTGAAATAAGTCAGGGCAAGAACTCAACAGGGCAGGAACCTGGAGGCAAGGGCTGATGCAAAGGCCACAGAAGGGTTCTGCTTACTAGCTTGCCCTCTATATAGCTTTCTCAGCCTGCTTCCTTACAGAACTCAGGACACCCAATCCAGGGATGACCCCACCTGCAATGGTCTGTGCTCTACAGACTTTATTACATCCCAGTCTTATGCAGCCATTTTCTCAATTGGGGTTTCTTCCTCACAAGTGACCCTAGCCTATGTCAAGTTGATATAAAATAAAGCAGCAGAGTGACTCATAAGCTTCCAGGCACTCTAATGCCTCCATGTCTCATCACTCAGACGACTGAGGGGATTAGAGACATGCATTGTCATGTCTTCCTTTTGTGTGGGTTCTACAGATCTAAACTCAGGTCCCTATTGTTCTGTGACAAAGCACTTTACCCACTAAACCATAACTATCCTAAGCCTTTTATACTTCTTAATGATGCATATTTCTACTACAGAAAAGGACATCCTGTTAAAAAATTGACATTACTCCTTAGAATCATGGTGGGAACATAGGAAGTGTAATCTACTCTTGTCAGTGCTCATGCACTAGCTACAGCTTCAGATCTGCCCAGCTTTGTGGACAGTCATCATGACACCCAGCTAAGAACTAAAGCTCTCTTTAGTGCATTCAAAACCCACTCTCGATTTAGCTAACAAAAATTAATTCCCATTTTAAAACTATCACCGGGCTAATGTGAGTTGTCGTTGTAGACACTCCCACTAGATCTCCCAATAGGAGGATCTGCTGCAGGTGCAGGACTCACTACCTCTGGGTGCAGATCTTTAGAGGCTGTGACAGACCATGATTTCCTTAGATGCTCCTTGCCAATGACTGGGTATGGAAGCATACAGCCACTCCCACCCAATCTGCGATAGCTTATGATAGCAGAATGATGGGAAACAAAAGGAGACATAATAGGAGAGATTAATTTGTACAAAACATTATTTTGATAGACTTCTGTTAAATCTGTGTTTTTCAAGTCTTAATAAAGAGGCTGTCTCTATTGATATAAAAATGCAGCTAAAATATGTGCAGCCTGTTTAATGACCAGTTCTCACTGTAACACATAGCTGGAGCTACTCATATTGTTGGTGTTTCCCTTACGAGATTAGGAAAGCACAAAATCTTATTGATGTGATAATATTGTCAAATTATATGATCAAAAGTGTAATTTTAAAAAAGATTCTTAGAAATCAATTAAAGACTTATTTCAAATATGAAGAAAACAAGATTTTAGAAAGCATATTAAGCATAAACATGAATGTATTAGGATATCCCTTGATCAATAGAGAGGAAAATATAGCTAGCTGCTAAGCACTGTCATGTTACTCTATCATTTAAATAACTGCCTTTCCTATTTCCCCCTAAACAAATGAGCAAAATATGGGGATTGGTTCTCTGACCTGAACATCCACAAGCCAGCATTTAGATTTTCTGAGAAGACCTAAAGGCAGAGCTGAGTTCTAGGAAGTTTCTAGGAGCTGTGCTTCCCAGGTATTGAACTGTTACTTAAATCTTTTGTTTTCCTACTCTTTGCATTTTATAGTACCACAAATCCACATTTTTTACCCAGCACTGAAGCATAAATAAGAGTTAGTAGTATTGAGAAAGTCATTACAAAGAAAATAAGCCTCATTTTTATGGAGAAGGGCATGAAACAGTATTTAAACTTTTCACTTACACAATGAAGAGGGAAAGTAGCCATAACGTTTAGGGTAGAAAGCTAACCTAATTTAGTATAGCTATCCTTTATTATACGGCTCATATCTACTTATAAGTGAGTGTATACCACCCATGTCTTTTTGTTTCTGGGATACCTCACTAATGATGATCTTTTCTAGTTTCATCCATTTGCTTGCAAATTTCATGATTCCCTTGTTTTTAATAGCTGAGTAGTATTCCATTGTGTGAATGTTCCACAATTTCTGTATCCATTCCTCTGTTGAGGGACGTCCACCTAGGTTGTTTCTAGATTCTGGCTATTATAAATAAAGCTTTTATGAACATAGTTAAGCAAATGTCCTTGTTGAATGGTGGTGCATCTTTTGGGTATATGCCCAGGAGTGATATAGCTAGGTCTTGAGTAGCACTATACCTAATTTTCTGAGAAAGTGCCAGATTGATTTCCAAAGTGGTTATACAAGTTTGCACTCCCACCAGTAATGGAAGAGGGTTACCCTTTCTCCACATCCTCTCCAGCATGTGTTGTCACTTGAGTTTTTGATCTTAGCCATTCTGATTGGTGTAAGATAGAATCTCAGAGCTGTTTTGTTTTGCATTTCCCTGATGACTAAGGATGTTGAGCATTTCTTTAACTGTTTCTCTGCCATTCGATATTCCTCTGTTGAAACCTCTCTTCTTAGCTCTGTACCTATATTATAAGCCAGGGAACAAAGAGATAAAGGACAACACTGGATCCCCTGTGAGCTCACTGACCCCAGGAACCACCTCCCAGTCTAGCTTTACCTCCCAGGGCTCCTAATAGCACCACTCTGGAGTCTTTGCCATCAACACCCACACAGAAGATTCTTACCCAAACCATAACACATGGATAAAGTGTCAATATGACTAAGCATATATATGAAATCTTTCTTTCCTTTTCACATCTTTCTCAGGGTATCCTTGATCCCTTCTCGAGTTCTTTATATGTTCAGGTATTAGCCCTCTATCGGATGGCAGAGAAGGAAAACCTTCCCCCTTTCAGTGGACTAGGGGAAGGAGATGGGGGAAGAGGGGAAAAGAATGGGGCTGGGAGCTTCAATCAAGATATATGATGGTGTCCTGATTTTTGTTGGGTGAGTTCTTTCGCCGATTTCTGGGCATTTGTTTATATATAATCAGGGAGCTGTTTGTGCTTTAAGGCTGTACTTCAGTCTGAAACTGTCAGTCTCTTGTGTCAGGAGTATTCTTCAAGATCAGGGATTTCCAGTGGTTTGTTATTGTTTGTTGTTGTCTCAGTTGAACTCTATTGTGGGCTCTGTGTGCCCGGCTTCGTGCTCTGTGCTAGAAGCTGTGAGCACTGCAGGCTGGTGTGGATGTGGCCTGGAACCCCCGCTCAGATGGGGCCCATGATAGCTCGGTGTCAGACTGAAGACTCTAGTGAGGGAAACAGGGACTATTTCAGTCATGAACTTGATGGCGGACTCTTTGACCCTCCCCCATACAAGCCGGGGAGTGACAGACTGGCTAGATCCCAGGGGAGGACATTGCAGCCAGCCCTGAGGAGACAGGATGAGCTGGGTTGGATGGAAGGGGAGGAGGTCTTCCCCTGTTGGTGGACTTGGAGGGGGCGGGGAGGAGGGAGATGAGGTGGGAGGAAATGAGGGAGGAGGCTATTCCTGGGATGCAAAGTACCTAACCTGTGATTGATATAAAAAAAAGAAAAAAGTAAGACTAATAATCTAGAACATGTAAAATTTTACATTTCAGTGTTAACAAATAAAGTTTTGTTCAAACATAAAAAAAGATATATGATGAATAAATTGTAAAATAAATTAAAATTAAAGAAGAAAGCCAACTTTGTGACCTATCTAAACAAAATTACCTTTTCTAAGATTTATTTATTTATTTACTTATTGAGTTATTTAATGTATATGAGTGCTCTATCTGCATGTGCACCTGCATGCCAAAAGAGGGCATGAAATTACATTATATATGGTTGTGAGCCATGATGTGGTTGTTGAGAATTGAACTCAGGACCCCTGGAAGAGCAGACAGTTCTCTTAACTGTGGAGTCATCTTTTCACTCCCCTCAACCCTGTCCCAATTACCTTTTCAAAGCAACTCCACAGTAAAAATTTAAAGTCTAATGGTCATTTTTCACCCAAGGTACACAGGAATGGTGAATTATACTCAAGGGATAAATCAATAGACTGCTTGATACTTCAGTATCCCTCCAGTGTACTGAATCTTCTACATAGCAGAGAGATCATAGGATGTTTGCACGCTGCTTAGTTAAAGATATAGTGGAAACCAAATCCTATCATACCTATTAAAGAATGGAGCCTGACCACAAAATCTTAATTAACACTATAACAACTTATTTAAGAAATTCTGATGTAGCCTAGATGAGATCAAATCAGCAGGGAAAGAAACCCTGTTAGCTTTTTAGTAGAATTAAAGGAGAAAAGGATCCCAATCTAGCAGAGGCCATTTTGCAGACTAATCAGGAATTAGATCACAATTATTGCTTGAGTATTGTTTCTGCTTTGTGACATCACAAAGGGGAAAGCAGCCTGAACCTTG
This sequence comes from Pachyuromys duprasi, assembly GCA_028658305.1. Lineage (NCBI taxonomy): Eukaryota > Metazoa > Chordata > Mammalia > Rodentia > Muridae > Pachyuromys > Pachyuromys duprasi. The sequence goes on from CM053763.1 coordinate 11,597,225, forward strand.
GTTATGCTCCGATAATCTGAATAAACAGTGGGAGATGGATGCTGACTTCAGATGCACTCTGGAAAGAGGTGAGGTCCACAATGAGCTTAAATTTCTGGCCAAGTCCCACTTAACATTAATAAGGAGTTCATGAGGAAATTGGTTTCCTTTTGGGGTTCTTCATTATTTAGCCCCTAACATCATACCCAAGATAAATCAGCATAGATGGAAACAGGTCAAAATCTCATTTTAAATATTTGGGTCTTTCTTTTCTCTTAGTCAAACTACAGTTCTGGCTAAAATATAAATATCTGGAGAGGCATCTGTGCTATGCTGGTCAGTCAAATATAGTTGGGCAACCTTTTTACAGTGACTTTTAATTATTAAATAGAAGGTATAGGATAAAAACTATTAAAGACCTTAGCCTGCAAACAGCACTAAAATATAAGGATGGTGTAATTCAGCAGAAATACTTTTTGAGCTGGGTATAATACCAAGACCAACATTTTCCTGGTCCATGGAAATAGTCTTATGTTTATCAAATACTATGATGCATTATGTTGTATGCATACTAGAGACTCCTCTAACAACATCATACGCACTAACAAACTTGATCCTCTGCTATTACGGAGCTGTAAACTAGACAGGGAAATTGAAGCCACAATGTGATGTGACAACTTGTTGGAGTTCACACAGCTAACAAGCAACTGGCCATGATCTGAATCCACAGTCTGGTTTTAGAAGTCTGCATTCCCAACTCTGGCTATCATACCTTATCTATCGTGGTCACTGGCTTCTGACCACAATTCAAGTAAGGCATCCCTGATTCCACCAGCATTTTTTCTGGTTTAGTTTTTTTGAGACAGGATCTCAATATATAGCCCTGGCTAGCCTGGAGCACCCTATGCAGACCAGGCTGGCCTCAAACTCACAAATGGAGGAGGCCTGCCTCTGCCCCAGTAATGGGGACAGTACTGGGACTAAAGGGCTGTGCTACCATACCTGGGTCAGCCAGCAATCTTAACACTGTGTTGCCTCTTTCTAAGAAGAAAAACACTGGAAGGGTGAAATCAGTTCACAGCCCTTGAGAAAAGACTTCTCACAGAACCCTCAGCAGAAATTATTTTACTGGACATAATAGCTCTCCATCAGATATAGAGCAATCAGCATTAAGGTTAATTGAAAATATCTTCCGTAAATTTAACTAATTAAATAACATTCAAATGACCTTGTTATTCACATACAAGCAGAGCACTAGTGGATAGAATGGCACGTATATGGGTTTTAGTTTCAATAAAGACATTGGTAAATATCAAGCTGAAAGACTCTTCCTTGATAGGGAATAAGAATTATTGAAGATCCTTGTAAAACTCACCATGTAGAACCTACAATTCCATCTTACTAAATATTCAACTACAACAAAAGATACTTAAAAATACCATCTGTAAATGTAAATTAAAGTGTTTACTTGGTCTAGGAGGTAGACTTGTACTTAGAAGAAATTTAAGCTGCTCTTGTTGTTTCTACCGTAGTTATTTTCCAGAAAGCTGCAGAGTCCTTTTTTTTTTTTATAGGACAACTTGGTTTCATATTCTTAAACCATAGTGAATCATAGGTAAGCATTCTTAGAAACAAAGCATCAGCAGGACATGAGTAAAGCTGGGAACAAAATCATGGCACCAGGCCTACAATCAAGTAATACAGAAAGCTGGAGTTTTTAAAGGAAACCACTGAACACCCAAATCAATAGTTTTCTGAACATGATCCAAATTATTTGGCATACGAATAGGCTTGCTTCAAGCCAAATGTTAGCTCTTGAACATTTGATAACTCTTACAATATAATGTTGATGATTTAAAAGGACACAAATTAAACATGAGTTGACTTTTTCATACATTAAAAACTAGTGAGAGGAATAAATGAATCATGTTCACATTCATAACAGACCCTGATTCATTATTCACATTTTGAAGTCCTTCACTCAGAAAAAGGTCAATTAGCCTTCTTTGATGGTCCCTTTCCCACATAAAGGAATTGGACTTGAGGCAACATGTGCCAAATATCTGAAACAAGAGGCAAGATATTCAATTACCTCCTGAAATAAAATTGAAGAGTGATGAATGCAGAACTGAAACTAATGTACAAATCGTGTCATTGAAGCCAGCAGTGTGAGAAAAGGAGAGTGGGGCAGGCTTCAAGTTGCCCTTCTGTTTAACTGAGGAGGAACAGAGACATCACCACTGGTACTCTTCTTGCCAAAGGGTAGATGTAGAAAACAGACTTCTGTCTACCAGCATAGAGACAGTAGAAGAAAAAAAAAAAAAGAAATATAAAAACACAGTTTCCTCAAGTGTCTAACCCATTCTTAAAGTAAATACTGTAACTTAAATTACTTCCGTTCTTTGTTAAGTCCACTAGCAATAAACATGCCTGGTTTTATGACCTGGGAGTGTTTTCTCTAAGGAATAAATACCCAAGCATGTCCAAAGACATTAAATCCACTGAGACTAGGAGCCAAAATAGTATAGACATAACTCAGAACTGATGAGGCTTTTACTTTCCCTAACCAAGCCTAACTCTATGTCCTACAAATACTTGTCTGAAGTCTCAAGAACATAGAACATCAATTGTTTTGTAGATGCCAGAACATTCAAAATGGTCAAAAGAATATGCTTAGAGGTATTATGGTATTATATCCATCCTGCCATGTACGTACAAAAGGACAATCCACAAGGGACAACAGAATGAAAAAGTCTGTGGGATCAAGGATTCCCTGAGAAAGACGTGAAAAGAAAGATTTCATATATATGCTTAGTCATATTGACACTTTATCCATGTGTTATGGTTTGCGTAAGAATCTTCTGTGTGGGTATTAATGGCAAAGACTCCAGAGTGGTGCTATTAGGAGCCCTGGGAGGTAAAGTCAGACTGGGAGGTGGTTCTTGGGGTCAGTGAGCTCACAGGCGATCCAGTGTTGTCTTTGTTCCCTGGCTTATATAACATAAGTGGCTTCCTCCAATGAGTACCCTTACAAGGCTAGAAGCCCAAAGCAAATAGGGAAGTTAGAACTTGGAATGGAACCTTTCAAATGAAAAGCCCAAACAACATAATTATTTTTATCTCCCTTAGATATTTTGTTACAATTGCACATAGCTGAAATACCATTTAATCTGCTTTATTATTATGATAAAGACAATGACCAAAGGAAACTTGAGGAGAAAGGGTTTGTTTTCTGTGGGTAGGAACTAAAGCAGATTATATTGGATTATATATTGGATTTTATATATTATAATATATTATATCTATATAATAGCAATATATAAATATTTATATAATATTAATATATAAATATATTATATACGAATATTAATATAGTAACATATATCTCCATGGTTTCCATGGGCCACACAGTTTACGTTTTAAAAAAATAAGATCTTGGTCCACCTGTCCAAGGGTGGCAGTACCCAGAGTGGGCTGGGCTCTCTCATACCAATCACTGCTCAAGACAGTGCCCTAGAGACTTGCTTACAGGCCAATCTGATAGAGTTTCTTCTCAGCTGAGGTTCCCTCTTCCCAGGTCATGTCAAGTCAACAATAATAAAAGCTAATCAGCACAAATACTAAGCTATACTCCCCTCTACTGTACAAAGCCTACTAGAAGACTATAAGGCAAATGAGATTCAGATAACATCAGTGTAATTTATATGTTCTGCTGGATGTACCTACTACATGTTTGGCAAATAAAATTAATTTAACCTCCTGTCTAACTTTATTAAGGATAATTAGCTATAAGACAAGAATGTAAGGATGATAGTACATTGTGTATCTAAATTAAAAACACAAATTATGTTTGTTTGCATACACCCTATGGGGATTGTCAAACTGACAGCTATACTGAATGGCCTGACACATGGCTTGAAATCATTCTTCATGCTAGAACCTATAAAAGATCAACCCTTACAATTGGAATGAAAGACTAACATGTACATTTCCTCCATGATGGTTTCTATTCCTCTAACATGAAAGGCATACTGCAGAGTAAAGACTTAAGAACTCTCAGCATATGGCACTGTACAATAAAATAGTATAGAAAGATAGGATTCCTCACTTCTGATAAGACAAATCAAGACAATAATGAAAAACATTATTCGCCTTTTTGAAAAATTGCTATAGCCATGGCTCTATGGAGCACAGGAATAAAGGCATTGCTCCATTCAACTGCCATGTATAGTTCAGGTAAACCGATGTTTTTATCTTTATTTATTCAACTAATAAAGGGAAAGCTGAGTGGAAGATGAGCGTCTTTAGGGAAAAATAATCACAGACTCTGAACTGACATTGTGAATTTTCCATAAGCTCCAGTGATCTCTGAAACTGGTCCCATGATGAGCTTCTTACAGCTCAGTTATTCACCTAAAATATCTAACTCTCTGAATCCGATAGAAATATGGATTCCCTGAAGTTAAGGATCATATGCTATATATAAACAAAGTAAGAAATTTAGCTTGAACAAAGTAGATATTTTACATTTTTTTCCTAAAACAAACAAAAAAACAAGCTAAAGTTTTTAGCTTAACATCCACAGCCAGGATGCTGCTGATTATCAATAAAGAGTCAAACAGGGACAACTTAGGAACAGCAACAACTTGAGTTAGAGCTAATATTCAGTGAAAGCTTTCCATGTGCTGGATTCTGTCTGAATTAACTGTAACTTACTATGTTTGAGTGGCTTCTTTCTTAAAGCATTTTTTTATTTAAAAATTTTTACTTTGGGGAATATATTTCATTCACGGGCAATATATTTATGTTATTTCTACCCATCCTTTTTCCTCTCCAACTCTTCCTGTGGCACCTTCATTTCTTTCAAATTTACGATCTCATTTTTCCTTTAATCATTATTGTTACACACACATACACACAGACACACACACACTCCCTACTGAGTGTATCTGGTGTTGCTCACATGTACACCTGTCTGGGACTGAAGAAGCTGTTAGAGAGTTCATCCATGAAGAAAATGGATTTTCCACTCTCATGAACCACTGATCGCCTGAGCTCTTCATGTAGGAGTGGGGACTTTGTGAGATTTCTCTCAGCTATGTGGCATGCCCAATGAAGGCTTTGTTACAGCGATGACGTTGAGATTTCACGGGTGCTGCTTTGCTGTCATGTCTACAAGATACTATCTAGCAACAGATACCTGGTCTTCTGGCTCTTTTTACCTGTCTGTCCCCTGTCTTCTATTATGGTACCTGAATATTAGGTGTAAGAATTGAAATACTTATTTATCAGTTGGGGCTTGGAAACCTACAGTCACTTGCTCTCTGTATTTTGACCAGCTGTAAATCTCTAGTAGCCTCTTCCCCGAAAATAGGCTTAATTGAAGAGGTATGACAGCTAAATTTATCTGAGTATTAAACAAATATTTAGAACACAGTTAAAAATTATATTGGTTTAGAAAAAAGGCATTAGAGGTTTTTTTCCATAGGGTCCATGAGCCTTCCAGCAGTTGGCTAGGTTTACAATATAAAACATGAATTCCCTCCTACTGAGCAAGCCTGACATTCACACTTAGAAAGTGATCTGTGGTTAACTCCAAGATCAAAGTGTCACTATTGTGTCACTGTGTTTATTTGGTTGGGCTGGGCATTGTTGTCATTCATAGCCTGTATAGCTAAGTAGGACTATTTATTGCTCTCCTGAGGCAGTTTGTATAACACCATTTGATACTATTAGAGCTAGACCTAAGTGGGAAGGCTTCTAGGTCAGTTCCAAATATCTTTGTTAAACATAATTCTCTTTCTAGTGGTTTATCTTTAAGCCTTTACAAACATTTTAAATCCACAACTGGTATGGAGACTGCAGGTGAATCATTATAGCAACACAGGATTTAGCCATGTGTATTCTTTGCCATGCCTGAGAATTACTCAAAATACCAGTCTGGATTTTCAAGGATGCTAATGGGCCATAATCTAATAAGCTTTCCAGTAAAGCCCTGGTTGACTAGTTAGGTAATGAACTAATATTCATTGTATACATTGCACAATGTGACTAGGGCCATGAATTAACAAGCTTTGTAAGAGCAATCTATTTTGCAATGTGATTAATCACTTGATTCCACATACCGTGCCTAAAGCTATATGTATCCTAGCTACATGTTTGAAAGTATGTACTTTTGACCACTCGTCATAAGAGAGAATGTCTTAATATAAACATGGCCTAATTATTAGGTAGGTGGTGGGTATGAGAAGATTATGTTTTGGCGACTTCTATTGCTGTGATAAAGCAGCATGCCAAAGGCATCTTATAGAAGAAAGTATTTAACGGCGCTTTCAGTTTCAGAGGGTGAGTCCATGACCATCATGGTGCAGAGCATGGCAGGAGGCAGGCAGTGGAGCAGTAGCTGAGAACGTGCATTTATCCACAAGCATCACACAGAAAGCTAAATGAGAAATGTACTTTTGAACCTTACAGCCTATCCCCAGAGATATACCTCCTCAAACAAGGCCACACCTCCTAATCCTTCCCAAACAGTTGCAACAACTGAGTGTTAGTCATTCAAATACATGAGCCATGGGAGATGTACTCATTTAAACTACCATAGAGTGCTATACCATAAAATAAAACAAATTTGAAATGATTTAAAAGGAAGCCAAGCAAACACAGATTAACAGAGCATGAAACAGTTCTGCCATATTAGGCCTTTTTCTTTTTTCTTTTTATTATTATTTTAATTTTTTGTACAGACTCATATGCAGAACTTTTCACAGTGGGGAAAAGGAGACTAGAAGAGTACACTCTGGGCAATTCTTTGCTATATTTGGGAGTCACAGCTCCAGAGACAGCATTTGTGGCATCTTTTGCACATACTGAGTGAGCATGTCTCTAAATTACGAAATGGGAAGCTACAGGGCATCCTGTAAAGAGCATGCTTTCCAGCCAGAGAGGGAATAGGAGCCTCTGCAGGTGCTGTTAGGCACGCACTTAGCAATGCTGACTGAGTGATGAGGCGAACACAACCTTGCTTGAAATCTTGGAGAAGTCTGTAACTTCTCCTTACACTCACTGCAGCTCTAAGGGGTGTTATATTATTGCTATGTCCATTTTACAGACTAACTCAAGCTCAGAAAGTCCCTGTAATTGGTTCACGGTTATCAAAAAATAAATTAGGAGTCAATGTTTCTCATGGGAAAGAATAGGAGTCTCCAGCTCAAGACAATAGATTCAGCTCACTGCAGGATCTTAGCCAATTATTTTTCAGGTCTCAAATGTCTTTGTAAAAGAAAGGAATTGAACTATATAATGTCTATGAACCCTTTACATTTTGACAATCTAAAATTTTTTAACTGCCATGGCAAAGGTTTCTACCTCATGGCTTAGTTTCCTTAAAATTATTCTTTATTGTCTTGTTATAATCGTGCTTGGAACAGAGGGCATAAACAACCTACCACAGGGGCTACCCCAATTAAGATTGTTCTAAATATAAAAAGAAGTAACTGTAATTAATGCACTGAAAATTCTATTTTACTATAGAGAGGGACCTGGCTTGAATTCAATACTGAAGTCTATGTTCTAATGCTTAAGTTGCAGTAACAGTGATGACTTCCAGAAGAGCAGGTGTTAGAGACTGCTGTGTGAGGTGACTCTAAACATTCCCAAGGTGCAGTTACATCTTGTCTGCCACAGCCTGGATGCAGGGCACATACTAAACAGAAGATATTAAATGTGCACAACAGCTATGTAATTGTTGAACTCATTCCTCATATATTCATAGTTAATTTTGGCAACCGTTTTTAGTTACGGGAAGGGGGAAAAGTAGGGGGTGACTTCTCCTGTCCTTCAACTTCCCATAAATGTATTAGAAATGACAGCCTATGATTGCTGCAGACAGTATCTAATTAACTGTCATTATAAAACACATGTCAGAGCCTGGGGCCTATGAGGAATCTGATGTCTAATTTCTTTCCAGAATAATAACGGTCTCCTTTGAAACAAGCTGGTGAATGAATTTTGTTGTCTTATTAATCAAATGATTTCCACCTGACCCTTTCTTTTCCTCCTATACCCCATTCTTTCCCACTGTATCCCCTCTCTTAACTATTGGGAACTCATTTTTTAGACAAGTGATGGATTTAAAACAACTTCTTGTCATCTTCTGCCTTGGCAATCTCAATAAAGAGTGACTGCAGAAATATGATATGGAAATGGAAGCTGTTTGTAAAAACTATTAACTCAATAATGAAACAATTATTCCTAAACAACCATGAAAATTACTTACAAGCCTTATTTTCTCTCATTTCACCATGCCACAAGATTGCAATTCTATTTTCATTCCTATTAATTAGAACAAAGAATTTAATCCTTTTCTCCTTCTATTATGCAAAAACAAGCATGGTTATTAGGAAGCTATCTAGTTTCCAATTAATTTTATTTAGGATTGAGCTGCAGAGACAGAATCATTACTGATGTACTCTAAATAGGGGGTTAAGATGAAATGGGGCCTGAATCAGCACAGAAAATAAGCAATTTTCCCCAGTTCATTCTTTCCATTCACAAGATTACTCAAGTTCTCACATGCATCCAGAGCATTATGCAATCAAGCAAGCAGTGTTAACAAATGGGGCTGAATGAAGCAAGACCAAAGAGTGTTAGCTGATAGAAGTTATATGAGATGCAACAAACAGCATACTCATGATAAACTCCTATGGACACCACTCTAGGGCAGAGACAACGTACATCTATAACCATTTGCAAATTCTAGGATTAGGAATCAAATTATCAATCTAATTAGGGTTACTGTTAAAAAGGGTAAAGTGCTGTTTTTAGATTGTGGGCTACAATCAGCATGGAAAGACTTAATTAAACAGACATAACAGAAAAGTCAGACATATATAGTGGACATATATGTCCACTACTGGTAATGAGCTTGTTTTTCTAAAGTAATTAATCAAAAAATATTAAGTAAATAGGAGGCCCTAGAGTAAACAAGAATAAAATTGTCAGGTGTTTCATTTTAGACTCTCTCCAAGACACATCTGTTCCCATCTTCCCTCCATAGGAGAGGTAAGATGAGTGTGGCATAATCCCAGCAATGAAGGTTTAAGGATAAACCTTTAATTACTGGAAAAGTTGGTTCTAATGGTTACTGAAGATTTAGCTTTATTAAGCATGCTGGGAAATGTTAAAAGGTAGATCTACTGTGTGATTATCAGAAAGAAAGATCAAACCATTAAACTTTATCCAGATGCACACATCTACTTTGTGAACATGGGTACAGGAGTTGAAGTGTAGTTAGTTCTCTGGAAGAGCAGCATATACTTCAGCACTGGGCAACCTCTCTAGTCCCTGCAGACTTTTCTTCATTGTGTAACTTTCCTCTCTGTCCCCCCCTTACTGCCACTGCCTTGGTTTGAGTCATCACTTCTAACCCTGATTACATGATTATGGCTTCATACTGTAAGAAGAGAGAAATCTTTAAAGCACAATGGGATGAGGTGAGAACTCTGCTCAAGGCTTTCCCAGTCCTCCTCAGTACTCAGCTACAGGAAAACCTGGCCAGAGGCATGTGAAGACCTCCATCATGGGGTGCAGAGTGACCACGCTTCCTCTGTGGCCTTAGAAGCCAGTTTCTTCAGAGTCATCTGCCCTGAGCCTTGACCTTACTTCTGCCTAAATACTTGGCGCCACCTTTACTGCCTCTCTCCTGTGAATTTTTAACTCCCTGAGGAGTGTGTCATTTCTTCCTTTCGGTTACTACATTTGCTCACTCTGCAAGGTTACAATTCTTTTAATAAAACTCTGAGGACCATTCATGGTTCAGAATCAAAGTCCAAATCTTCAAAAGATCATGCAAGGCATTTGCTATATATTCTGGAGCAGCTTGAGAACTTGGAGTAGTCCCTTATAATCAAATTCATGCATAAATATTTAAGAGGTATGAATAAATGCCATGTGTAGCTTCTTCTTATCAGCTGGGTCAGACATTAGTGCTGGTTTTGCAAAGACTAAAATTGTTCACTTCTCCCGGCTTTATAGAGTTAGAAATGTGAGCAAGAGCTCACATGTAATTGTTTTTCCCCCCAGTGCTGGGTGCAAACCCAGAGCCTTGGCTTACAATTACTTTTCTGAGGTTTAAAAACTTATTTCAGTGCCTGGAATAACATTTAACTATTATTAACAAAACCATACTTGCTGAATAAATGTGTATTAACTCTGTACTGCTTATAGCTTACCAGAACATTTAGCAATGAGCCAATAACTATTGTCATTAGCGGTCAGGTATGGTTTACAGTAAGAACCACCCTATGGAAAGTCTACCTTCCCAGAATACAGAAGGATTAAGGCGATGAACTTTAGCCTGGTAGTTAGGAGCATCTAATCTGGAATCACAGACGTGGGTGGCAGGCCCTGCCCTGTCAGTGCAGGATAATAAGCACTAGGTTTGATTGTTCAACTCACAGTTTCCTCATGAATACATCTGATGTTAGCCTCTGGCATTAGCATGAGTTAAATGAGAAAAATAATAGTGAACAAATATGATTATAAAATGATTACAGAAACATTTATGACCTCACTGAAACATCTAAAAAAAGCACCGAAGGTAGTTTGTCACACAGAATGCCACACTTGCTGATTTCACTAGGCTTGTCAAAGCAATGATTTATTCTTTCCTGATGTATAATTTGGTTATTTTATTAATATTTCGTCTTGGCAAAGATAAGCATGTTTAAAATACAAAAGATGAGACCAGCAAAACAAAGACCCCTGTAGTAGCCATAAGAAAAATGATTATGTTCTAGAAAAAAAAAGTGGCAATAAAATTGAAGTGTGAGGCTCCATGAGTGACTGCTAAGCATTCCTAAAGTGTGGACACAAACATCAAATCTCGTCTGCTTTCTCCTAGAGTGGTTACCAGATACGCCAGAGGCTGGGCTGGCCACACTCGAGGCTGTGTGAACATACGTGAGCTAGCTGGACTTCTGAACACCAGCTTTTGTTTCTACATTTAGTGATTCTCACAGAAGATTGTGAGAAATCAATGTGAAAATGCACACAAAAAGTCTTGGTGTATTGGTTTTTAAAGAATATATTGGTTTCTTTTTGAATGTTGATAAGGATTAAAAATTTTTTCCTTTGGATTGAAAACCTTCCTGATAAAAAGAATAAAAGAAAAATTCAAAACTACTCCAATCCTGTATTGTTTAGGAAATACGATTGGTGGACTGTGTTTAGAGATTTACTTCCTCATTAGAAAAATAACCAGAAGTTTCTTTCCAGTAAGAATTTTGTTCTTTAAATGATAGTTCTTCACAGTTGCTAATAAAGGGGATTATCAGAATAAATCATGTGTCCTTCTATGAAGTGCATGGCTCAAGGCATAAATTTTATGCAGACAGACCTGAAAATTGGAATAAAAACCAGACACAACCCAAGGACAAAGAGATTTGATGGATCAAATGCATGTCCTGCTTAATGTCTTAGAGAAAAATGGTGCATTACTATGGAAAAAAACCTTTCATTTTATATGGCTGACAAGCTCAGCTCCTACCAAATAACAAAATATGGCCACCTGTATAATGAAAGCCCAGCAGGTGTCAACATTAAAAAGAAACCAATATGTTTTTTAGAAACAATACACCAAGGCTCCTTACATGCATCTGCACATGAATTCTCACAATCTTCTGTGGTAAAAATCACCAAATGTAGAATCAGTTGAGGAGAAAACAGGTAAGATTTGTCCAATTCCCAAGTCATCCTCACAGAGGCAGACCCAGTGTCATGCTCTCTATTATGACACCCTCTTTTCTGGTTCTATAATCTCTATGTTTCTTCTGTAGCACTTGCTGCAATACTGTCAATTCTCTCCTTATTTACCAACTCTTTCACTAGGCCATGGGTCTCTCAGAAGGACCATGCCCTTTGTTTTTGCATCTTGAACAGGTAGTTGTCAATCAAACAGCATCCATTACAATGAACTAGAAATTTGTCCCAATTCAGCACCAAATTTTAGGAGTTTAATCAATATGTGATTATTTAACTAATAAATATACTTTCTTATATGGAAATACAGGAATATAGGTATAATTTTGATTACTAAAAAGATTTTTTTCAAAAAACACTTTTGCCAGTTAAAGTTTGTTATCTACATTTGGTGAAAGTAAGAACAGAACTGTTTTTAGGTATGATGTAGCTGCTATTGTAGATGGATAGATTCAACAGTGTGTTATAAACTCTGGGAATTCATCATTACAGTATAGATAGATTAGCTACTTATAGTTGACATGGACATGCTTTTCAGACGTGCAATAATGTTTCCATATAGATTTTTTTCTTGATTAAAAGTTATAGTACCTCATCTTATCACTGAGTTTTCATATTGTCTGATAACTGACTCATTTTCATTCTATCTCATTTTCAACTCCCTAGTTCTGTCTGTCCCCCTTAACAGGATCAATGAATTGGATAATGCTTGTTTTCTACTCATTCTATAGGTCTTCTTTCTTTCTCCTTGATGGGTCCACCAGGGGTTCAATTATATGGAGATTTCTTCTCATTCTCAGCAACCAAGACTCACATGGTTGAACCCATCATTAAAGAAATTCCTCCTAGTTCGGTCAATGTATCAACACAAATATATAGGCCTTATGTAGCTATATCTCCTACCTAGCCAGACATATTGTTTTATAACTATTGATGCCTTTATTTCAGTGTAGAGTTCTCAAGTCTCACAGTTGGAAGAGCTTGTATATTTTACTATGAACTGTTTGAGGTCAAGGGCCTTGCCAGAATTTGTTATCATCTCAAGTATCAGCACCATACCTGGCATATCACGGACACTTGCTGTGAATGAATTCAAAAGTAATTCAGTAGCTTTTAAATTGTGGATCTCAGGTTTTTCAGATATGATTTGGAAAGGCACAAATGCCTCTTATGTTTCAAGGACAAAAATTATATCTCTCTGTTTCACATGAATCTCATATGGATTTATGTAACATTTCAATAGAAAATATCTCTACTACTATGGAAGCTTGAAAAGCACTGATTTTAGCATCTCCTGTCTTATCTGTTAACATATTTGTCTCTTGAAATAGACGGGAGGATATGACAACAGAAATTTATCTGTGTGCACACAGGAAGTTTAGAACATGACAAATTCCCAAACATAAATATAATGGATGACTATTGTGAGCTAGAAGCTTTATTTATTTTTTCAGCTTTTAGGAACATTATTTTCCTTCCTTTCTCCCCTTTGCTCAGGTGTCTACAGAGAAGCTCAGGACCGCTCAGTGGTGGCTCCAAACCACTCATGTACTGCGCTATGGGAGCTGTTGACCAGTCCTCAGTGGCTGGCTGGGTGCTCCAGTCTTCAGTAAGGAACTGCTGGATAATTAGAGAGGGCACCTCACACACTCAGGCCATTCTGCCACCTCTGGCTAACAGCAGTGAACTCAGGAGGTACAGTCCATTCACCCTGGAATTCCTCCTTGGTCACCACCTTCTCAGCAGCAGCTTTCTTCTTTCTCAGTCTCCTCTGGGTCTCTGTAGAAGTAAAGACCAGGCATAACCTCCCATTGGTGCTCACGGGAGACAGTGCCACACATGCGGAGTATTTCCCGGGCCAGCATCCACCATATCAGACCCACTGAGTGAGCGCCCTTGTTGTTGGATAGGATGGCAATGTCCACATAGTGCAGAGGAGAGTCTCTGCTGCACAAAGCCATGGTGGGCAGATTGACGTAAGAGGCCTCTGTGAAGGGATGGTGGTCAGCCCTGGGATCAGTCACCACTAGAAGCCTTGGCTCCCTGAAGGCTGCTTGGATCTGGTTAGTGAAAGTCCCAGGTGTGAAGCAGCCAGCAATTGGAATGGCTCAAGTGGCAGCAGCAAACTTCAGCACAGCTCGCTGGCCAGTGTTCCTGGAGGAGACGACGCTAATAAGAGCAGGGTTCTCAATGGCAACAATAGCCCAAGCAGCAAGCAACAGCTTATCCCAGGTCCTCTTCAGATTTATGATGTAGATTCCATAACTCTTCCTTTTGTAGATGTATTGCTCCATCTGAAGGCCAAGCTTGGTGCCACATAGGTGGGTTCCTGCAACAAGGAATTTGAGGACATCCTCCTCCTTCATCTGCAGGACGTCAAAGGCTCTGGACATTGTGTACATTTCCCCTTTAAGTTACAGTAGGAATCAAGAACAATGCCTTAGGGACCCGTGTCAGGGCAGCACGAAAAGTGAACTAGAAGCTTTATATGTATTATTCCATTGGCCATTTCTCTGGACTTATGACATACATGCCTTAAGCAATTACCTCAAGAGGAATATTTGAAATTAAATTCTCTCTGGACCAAAGATCAAAATTTTCAGATAGCAAAAAAAGTTTCTGGTATGAATTACAGAGAAAAAGTAGGAAGAATGACTTACAAAATATTCAGCTGTTTTTGAAAAGACAAAACTACTTTTAATTAAATAGAAAACAAACAAAAACAATAAACAAACCAAGATGGCAATCAGGAGCCGTCTTATAAAATGATGGGTTAGGTGTGGTGGTATATTTCAACACTCTAGGGATAAGCCAGGAAGATCTTAAATTGATGCCAGCCTGGGCTACATATAAAGATTGTCTCAAAAATAGGTGGAAAAAAGTTCTCAATTTCCCAGTATGTGTAGGAGTTGTTTGTTTGTTTGGGGGGGGTTGTTGTTGTTGTTTCCTACTTAATGTCTAACAAAGACTGGAGGAAGGAGGTTTCTATAGAGGTACAAGAATTTCCAATAAGTTAAAGGAAAGAGACCATTAAAATGGAAAAGACTCAACTGTGCTGGAAATTCACATTTAAGATTAATGAACCATTTACAACCATGAGATCACCTATACACACTAAGGATATGGGTAATCATAACAATGTGATAGGGGCATCTGAATGTATTAAGGGTGAATGACACTTGTTAGTCTAGAAAACCATTCTAAAGTACTAACCTCCCTTTTCTGTAGTAGGCAAGAAGAACATGGAAAGGCAGAAGAAGGTTCTCCCTTTTTTTATTTTCTTTTTAAAAATTTTTTCACTTTTATATTAATCACAGGTTATGTACTTTGTATCCCAGCCGTAGCACCCTCCCACATTCCTTCCCTATCCCCCTTTTCTCTCCCTCATCTCTTCCCTGCACCTTTCCAAGTCCACTGATAGGGGAGGACCTCCTCCCCTTCCATCTAACTCTAGCTAATCAGGTCTCTTCAGGAATGGCTGCAATGTCTACTTCTGTGGCCTGGCAAGGCTGCTCCTCCCTTGAGGGATGGGAAGGTCGAAGAACCAGCCATTGAGTTCATGTCCAAAATAGTCCCTGTTCCCCTTACTAGTGTACCCACTTGGGTATTGAGCTACCATTTGCTACATACAAGCAGGGGTTCAAAGTTATAACCATATATGGTCCTTGGTTGGAGAGACAGTCTCATAAAAGACCCCTGTGCCCTGATATATTTGAGCCTTGCAGAGCTCCTGACCTCTCCAGGTCATACTAACTCCCCCTTCTTTCATATGATTCCCTGCACTCTGCCAAAGGGTTGGTTATGTTTCTTAATCTTTGCTTTGATACACTGCTAGGAAGAGTCTTTCTGAGGCCCTCTGTGGTAGGCTTATAACAATTTATTTACTCTGTATCTCAGCTGTAGCCCCTCTCCCTCATCCCCTCCCAATCCTGACCTCCCTCCCTCTTCTTCTCCCATGACCCTCCCCCAGTCCACTGATAGGGGAGGAACACCTCCCCTTCCATCTGACCCTAGCCTATCAGGTCTCACCATGACTGGCTGCTCTGTCTTCCTCTGTGGCCTGGTTAAGCTGTTCCCACCTCAGGTAGGTGATCAAAGAGCTAGTCCTGAGTTCATGTCAGAGCCAGTCCCCGGAGTAGGTTCTCCTTAAAGGGAGAAAATGTATCTCTCAACAGATGAATGATGTAGAGCATCAGCTGAGAGTGTAATAACATTAACCATTTTACTCTAGAATTTTTAGCAATCCCCATTACTACCTGATGTTAAAACAACTCTGCTGAATTTTAACTAGTTCAAACTTCATTGAGGTAGATAAATATTTTTCAACTACTGTTATAATGAAATGTCACTACTATTATTTTAGGAAGCATATTAAATTAGAATTTAATTTAAATAGAAAGCGAGTTGCCTTTTTTTGAAGAATTACACCATTGTTTGTGTTAAGCAAATAATAATTAACACAAGTACATATAGTTATAATTAGAAAGGAATTTAATTAAACAAATATGCCAACATAACCAGATGCATGACAAAGTAATTGTAATACGCCTTGCCAATGTATTCTTTTCTACTTTATAGTTCTTACATAGTAATTATAAAGCTATCTCTCCTTTTTTATTTTTTTTTAATAAGCACAGAAATTCCAAATGCAAGCCTTCTGAAAGCCACATTCAAGTAAATGAACTCTTGCTGATCAGGGAGTGCCAGAGGAAGCAATGAGTTCTGTCAGTGAGAACTTGTGGTAAAAGAGTGATGATCTGGTTTGTGTGTTTAGCACCACCTAAAAGTCACCAGCCTTCATCCTCACTTCAAGTTTAAGGAGCTGTGTGTCTGTATGCTGGAGAGATGTTGAATTTTACTTAATCTCCTTGTAGAAAATTTTGTCTAGAAAGGAACACAAATCACCCAGAAATCATATGTTACCATCAGTCGTTAAAGAGTTAAGACATAAGGCAGTTCACAAAAGGGCAGAACCTGATTCACAGATAAAGGTAAAACAAGTATTCTTGAGCTGGGCATTATGGTAAATGGCTGTAATCCCACTAGTTAAAAAGTTGCACTTGGGAAGGGTCCATGTGTGGAGAAGGGGGAGGTAGAGTGGGGTTGGGAGGGGTAAGGGAGGGGGCTATGGGGGATACAAAGTAAATAAAGTATAATTAATAAAAATTAAAATAAAAATATTTTTAAAAAGAACAACACACACAAAAGTTGGTATAAGAGGACCACACATCTAATGCCATCCTGGGCCACATAGAAAGTTCCTGACTCAAAACAGACTAAACTCAAACTCTAACAACAAAAGAAAGAAAATTAAATATGTATTCTTGCTTAACATCAAGGAAACAAAGATAGGTTAATCTGACAGCATTCTTACAGAAAATACTATAATGTAAAGGAAGGAGACAAATGTATAGAAGATAAAAATTTAATTTGGTCATCTCTAAAAATAAACAAATGTAAATTTTAATATCACAATGGCATGTGCCACACAAAGATGTTAAAATACTATATTTAATTAATATTGCCTTTATATGCAAAAACTACATTGTTTTTATAGATCAATTAATGAGGGATTTGTTCAATAAATCTGAATTTGCTTTCCTGAGTCTATCATTCTATCATTCCATTAATCTTGTGTTTTCAAAACATGAAGAAGCTACTTGAAAATGGAATATAATCTGTACTTAAAAAGCAACTATTCAGTTCTTTAAATCTTACAATATGCCATACATATTACAGCCAAACCAGCAGTATTCAATGAAAACGCAGGGGGGCTATGACCATATGTATTGGAGACTAAGTTCATTTAAGTCAAAGCTCTGAAATCAAGAACACTCAGTTAAACTGTTGTTTAAGGTGTCTACTGCTGCGATAGGACACCAAGGCCAAGGCAACTTATAAATGGAAACCAATTTCTTGGGCTTATGGTTTCAGAGGGCTAGAGTCTATGGTGGCAGAACAGAGGCAAGGCTGTTGGAACAGCCGGGAATTTACATCTTGATCCACAATCAGGATGGAGGGGTGGGGGGAGGGGGCTCGGGGAGGGGAGAGGGAGAGGGAAAGGAGAGGGGGAAGGAGAGAGAGAGAGAGAGAGAGAGAGAGAGAGAGAGAGAGAGAGAGAGAGAGAGAGAGAGAGAAAAGAGAGAATGGTACCAGTCTTCTGAAATCTCAAAGCCCACCTCTGTGCTCTGTGACACACCTCTTCCAACATGGACCACACTACCTCATCCTTCGAAAACAGCTCCACCAAGTGGTGACTAAGCATACAAACCTAAGGGGTCATCCTCATTCAAAGCACAAGTGAGGTTTAAGCAACAAGATATGTTTATTTTGCAGGAAAGAAAACTCATTATTGAACACAATAAAACCAATATAGGAGAAAAATTCAACTTCTATGTAGATCGTTGTTCCATCTAAATTTTCCCTCAGATCTCTACTTCAGCCGATGGCTAGGCTTGTAGCTGCTGTGGAATGTGCATCTATATTCAGTTATGGGGAAAGTGAGAAATGGGAAGGTTTAATGACCTGCTTATTTTGCACGACGCAGCTGATGATGGGCCAGACCAGAGTTTAAAAACTAGGCTTTTGATTTTGAATTTTCTGACTTCTTGCTACCTTCCTAATGGTACATAAAGGACAAATGAGTGTATAAATGAGTAACAGACATCATTATTCTCTAGATTACTATCATCTTGATTAGTATTTAGTGTCCAGCTAGGTTAGGTAATGCTGGAAAACCTGAAGTGAAAATCACTCTGTAGTTGAAACTACTAACTTTCTCACAATTACAAGTTTAAAATTAAAGGGCCATAGTGAATACAGGAAGTATAAAGTGTATTTCCTGGCTATTTCAAAAGAAAACAGTAATGCCATCATAAATCTTTAAATGAGCTTCAAATCGAACAATTTTCAATGGCACATTTGCCACAGAAAAATACTAGAGTCCTAGGCGAAGCCCTGTCATCTTACACTGACTAGAACCTTTCTCAAGGGTCAAAACTGATTTTCCCTGACTTAGAGATGCTTCAGTGAAACATCCTGTTATGTAAGGGTGGGACTTCACATCTGACTAGACAGATAGGCATTTTAGCTATCAGAAATTCTGTGCATTGTGAAATTTTATGATACTTTAATTAAAAAAACTTTACTAAACCCAGTGAAAAACTGTTTTTACTTCTGTCCAATATTAGCAAACTACATAGAGATGTGGAAGGGGCCACGAAAAATAAAGAGTGCTAAGGTTAGTTGGTGCCTTTGACACCTCATTTAGTCTTCCCTGAAATTCCTCAGTTAATCTATCTGAATCAACACTTTAGTCTTCCCTGAAATTCCTCAGTTAATCTATCTGAATCAACACTTCCACTGCTCATACAACCGACAGAGAAAAGCCACAGGGGAGGAAACTCTACTGAGACAGAGAATGTCTTTTACATCCTCAAGCCTCAGCACTACCTGGGAACTTGGAGTTGCATGTGTCAGTGTTTCTATGTGAGCATGCTAAAGTTTAGCGGCAAGGGGAAGAATACTGACTTTGTATTTCAACAAACAATGATTTAAGATATCCTCCCATATGATAAATACTATATTTTATTAAGTCCTAAAATATAAATAATGTTTCTAATGTTTATAATTATTTATGTTTATAATTATGTTAATTATATATTTATAATTATGTTATAATGTTTATAACTATGTTTATAAACATAATAATATATGCTTAAATATACTAATTGAATAACAAATGAGAAATACAAATAATTTTTTTGGTCAAAAATCAAGACAATGTCAATGTTTTGGTGAATTTTTTTTATTTATCTATTATTTTAAACAGCCTTATATTATAATCATGATCATAATACAAATCTGAAACTGTTCATTTTTTCATTATAGACATTTTCCAGTGTCATGAAAAATTTAGGTAAATATAATTATTACATAATACCACATAATATGGATATATTTTGGTTAACTGATTGTCTCCCTACTGCTACATACGTAGTTTGTTCCCAATTTTACTGCTGTCATAAACAAGCTGTGATGAATATATTTGTATAAAAATGTTTAAGCAAGGATCACTGCATTACCTTGGTATAAATATCTATATTTGAAAACCACTGAGTTTAGACATTTTAATATTCACTGGTTGTATTGCTACCTATAGTGTACAAAGACTAGCTATGTGCTTACAATCTGACAAAAGTAAGGACATGGTTTCTTATTTAAATTTTACTTCTTAGAAACTCCTTCAGTTTCTAAACTTCTTATATATTTATGAGTCACAATGACATTTACAAACATTTCTAATCTCATGTGATTTTTACCCTTTAGTTTATATGCTTTATAGGTAAAATATATTTACAAAGCAATAATTTTGTATTATTCAAACCTAGAAGCCTAAATTGAGTCTGAGGATTCAGAAAGTGTGTCAGTTATGTGGTCCATTTCTGAAGGTATGGTACACAAAAGAATTCAGTTTATATGAGACATTTCACATACATAAATGGAAAAAGGGAAAAATACACATCAATATTCTCAGTAGCATCTCTGGCCATACCAGAACTCAACTTCTACAACTCCGTAATCCTTGATTTAGAACAAAACATGTGCATGCAGAGAGGAGAGATTAAAGAGCTAAGCTAAGGAAAACAGTGAGGAACATCCACAGATCTCATTTTCTGCCTTTTTCCTATTCCTTTTTGGAATACCACTTCAGTGAGGTCTCATGTGAGAAATTAGAAGAAATATTTTAAAAGCAAGACCCTACCCAACTTGACTATTTGATCAACATGAGGGCAGTGGCAGTGGAGGGGGCGGGGATGGAGTCCAGGTGAAATTGTATGCTTGCTTATAATTAGTTTTGTTGGTAAATTACCTAGGTCTTGGTTGAAATGAATAAAACCCTCAAGTGAGGGCACTTTCATTAGTAATTAGAACAATCGACAAAGCCACTGCACATTAACGAAGATAAATGCTGGCCATGCCACAAAAAGGGATGGAAAGATAATAAAAGTACTGTGCTTCTCTCCATCTTTTCAGGCAGCGTCATTCTAGCACGCGTAGGTTCACTGACAGCAGCCAACCCATGAATCCATTCCCTCTTTCATAATAAGGCTATATTCCCAGTTCTAAGACGACAGAAAACAGTATGGACACTCTTCTTTTCTTGTAACTCTAGCAACAGTATATATTGTTGCCAAGGGAGATTCAGCAAATCTTCCAAAGTAGGCTCTTAAGCACCCTTAAACTCCCACATATGCCAGAAAACACATAGCTTTTTTATGAGTTTCATGAGTCTGATTCAAACACTTTAGAAGAATAGTATTATCACAACTAATTAAATCATTTCATCTGTGTGGCTGTATTCAATTGTTGGGATTTCTCCAAAAATGTTCCTTGGGGTATCTTCTGCTTACATGGTTTTGTTGTAAATTTCAGAAGTAAACATCAATAGAGGATGATAATCTTCCTTTAAGACTTCTTAATTAGAGAGGTTTGGAGCCCCAATAGGTTTGCTGTTAATACTAAATTCTTGGTACATTTGCTTGCTTACTTACCATCAATAGACTGGATCCACATTTACTTTGGTGCAGGGCAGTGACTCTGTCATTCTATTTGTACATATGGTTGTAAGGCTGGGTATTATATATAGGTCAGATAATGATAGCCAAAAAAAAAAAACTCAATAAATGATGCACATTGGTTTATTTTGCTGGAAGTTTGTAGTATCGGTTATTTCTTGAAGTAAGACCATTTTCCTTGAGCATGTTTTTGTTACACAGAATTTTTTGATATCTTGATTTAAGAAGCCCCTTTTAAATCAGCCTGAAGACATTAAATATGTTGTATAATATTTACCCTCTTATTTTTTTAGGAAGAAACCTTTTGTAAGACGGGGAAAAGTATTGTGAAGATCTTGGTCCTGGCTTTTTTTTTTAACTTCCTAAGTGAAGCCCAGAATAATGCACGGTTGAGCAATGTAGAAGTGACTTAGGGCTCTGTAACAGGAGAGCAAAAGTAAAGGGGCAAATGCTCAGAGTCATGTCAGGTTGTGGAGGACAAAGCATGGGGTCAGCCCCAGAATGCTCAGATTTTGAGACACAAACAGAGTAGCCCTCCACTGACTGGACAGCACACAACCCCACCTGCTCCTTACTCTAGGAATGGACATTCTCTTACTGAAGAGAACAGTCTATCCTTCTAAATCCTAGCTCCTGAGCCAAGATAATATGTTAAAATTTCTGTGTTTGATGTAGCCCATGGCAGCTCCGTGTCCAAGTGGATTTCCTAGTAAGGGGAACAGGGGCTGTCTCTTACATGAACTCAGTGGCTGGCTCTCTGATCACCTTCCCCTTCGGGGAGCAACCTTACCAGGCCACAGAGGAAGACAATGCAGCCAGTTCTGATGAGACCTGATAGGCTAGGGTCAGATGGAAGGGGAGGAGGATTTACCCTATCAGTGGAGTGGGGGAGGGGCAAGGGAGTAAAAGAGGGAGGGAGGGCGGGAGTGGGAGGGGATGAGGGAGGGGGCTACAGCTGGGATACAAAGTGAATAAACTGTAATAAATTTAAAATTTTCCATGTTTAAGATCATCAATACATTGTACTCAAATGTGACCACTGTTTTAAAAACCCACAGCATGATCCATATTAATGAAAATAAGTCTTGAAAGCTCCTTTCTTCACTAAAGGGAATGTATTCATTACTTTTCTTCTTGTTTTCACACACACAAAAAAACACCTGACAAAAACACCTGAAGGAAGGAAGGCTTTATTCTGGCTCACAGTTTGAGGGCATAGTCCATCTAGTGGGTAAGACCTCCTAAGTAGGATTGTGAGCATCATGACTCCACTCAGGAAGTAGAGAGAAATGAAAGTCTGCCCTCTGCTAGTCTTTTCCTTTTTAATGCGGTCTGGGACCTCATCTTCTTGCCACACTTAGGGTAGGTCTTCCTCTATCAGTTAACCTAAACTAAAACCCCCTTCACAGGATGTGTGTCCAAGTGATTCTAGATCCTGTCACAATGACAATCAGTGGACTAATCTTCTGAATGCCTTTGTTAGACAGGCATGTTTGATAACCAAATGTGATGTGTCCACATCATAACTTTCTTCAAAGCCAAGACTCTAGCCTAGAAGAATGTATCCTAGCAGTGCGCTGAAAGCAGGCTTTACCCCCTGTTAGCTTTACTTGTGAAGCATTTTAACTGGTTCTGCTACTTTGTTGCTCACCTGTAGTGATTTGGAGAACAAGATTCTAACCTGAACTGTGGTCCTTTTACTTTTCTGTATCTCTATGGCTTCTACTCTTGTGCTACAATCAATCAGACAGACCAGTCTACCTCCCTTCACTTTAGCCTTCCTCTATATTCATTTATAAAGTCCTCGTGCACACACACACATATACACACATACTCATGATATCCAAAGACCTTCACTTTCCTTTCCTGCAGTTCCATCCATGCAACAGCCTACTAGGACTTCTGCAGTTGCTATAATGGAGAAAAGACTGACTTTCACTCTAAGTCTGTGATAACAGCTTCATATTCAGTGGTGGCAAACACAGGAGAGAATGGCTATGGAGTCATATTATTGAGGTTTGAATTCTGTCTCTGACAACTTACTAAATGTGTAACTAAAAAAGTTAGGAATTCTTCTGCAGCCCAGACCAGTTTATTTGTTTTTCTTTCTTTTCTTAAAATTATTATTTATTACAATTTATTCACTTTGCATCCCAGCTGTGGCCCCCTCTCTCGACTCCTCACAATCCCACCCTTCCTCCCTCTTCTCCCCTTTTGTCCCTCCCCTAATCCACTGATAGGGGAGGTCCTTCTCCCCTTCTATTTGACCCTAGCCTATCAGGTCTCATCAGGCCTGGCTGCATTGTCTTCCTCTGCAGCCTGCTACTGAGTTCATGCCAGAGATAGCCCTTGTCCCTTTACTAGAGACCTCACTTGGAAACTGAGTCTTGGGCTACATCTGAGAAGGGGTTTTAAGGTCCTCTCCATACACAGCCCTTAGTTAGGATATCATTCTCTGCAAGGGCCCCAGGGTTTTGTTGTTGTTGTTTTGGCTCTGTTGGTTTCCTTTTGGAGCTCCTCCCCTCCAAGTCTTTCTTTCTCCCCTTCTTTCATAATTCCATGCATTTTGCCCAAAGTTTAGCTATGAGTCTCAGCCTCTGCCTCGATACCTCAATCAGTAGAGTCTTTCAGAGGCCATCTGTGGTATACTCCTGTCCTGTTCCCTGTCTTCTCCTACTTTCGATGTCTATTGCATTTGCCCTTCTGAATAAGGATTGAGCATCTTCCCTAGGGTCTTCCTTGTTGTTTAGTTTCTTTAGTATAGGTTTTAGTATGTTTATCCTATGTTTATTGTATGTCTAATAACCACTTATGAGTGAGTATATACCATGTGTGTCTTTCTGCTTGTGGGTTACCTCACTCAAGATGATCTTTTCTAGTTTCCACCATTTGGCTGCAAATTAGGACTAGTGCTACCTCAAGATCCACCTATACCACTTCTAGGCATATATCCGAAATATGCTCAACTATACAACAAGGACATTTGCTCAACCATGTTCATAGCAGCTCTATTCTTAATAGCCAGAACCTGGACACAACCTTGATGCCTCTCAATGGAGGAATGGATACAGAAATTGTGGTATATTTACACAATGGAGTACTACTTGGGTATTAAAACAAATAAATCATTAAATTTGCAGGTCAGTTTATTTGTAAAATGAGAGTTTCTAAGTATTTGACTTAACAGAATGTACACAAAACATCTTTGTTCCTGAGACATAGGAGATACTCAGTACAGATACTTATGTCTTGATCAGACATCATCAAAATCTCATCTTTTATTAGCTTCCCTGATACATTTGAGTTTAAAAGATATTTCAAAGGAAAAAATCTTCATCTATTTAATATATGTATTTATTTATTCATTTACTTACCTATTTTAGGTTGTATTCATAGAAACCTGGGAAATGCCTTTTTTAAAAAAGCAAATCATGACAAAAAACAAAAACAAAATAAAACAAAAAAACCTGTTTTCTCCTTTGCAATGGAATTTTTCTTATAATGTTATCTTAAGAAGCCGTGAGCTGTAGAAATGAGATTAGTTATACTATTAACCACAGTTTATGTGTTAAGTTGATTTTTAAACTTTTCTTCTTGAGACATCTTTTAATATTTCACACAAAGCAATAAAATTCTACAAAACAAAAATTGGCTTTGAAACTAGAGGAGAGGGACGGAGGGCAGGCCCAGTGAGTGAGGATCCCATCAATGGCATACCTTAGTCATCTAATTTACCCACCACTCCTCAACTTAGCAAAAGTTTCTACAGCTTCCAACAGCAGCATCTACTGGGCATTACACCCCTGATGCATGAGCACAGCTGCACATAATACACTGAGTGGACCTCCTGTTTTCTGTGGCTATTTCTACCAAAAAGAACACTTCTTAAGGACTGAAGGCTGGCTGACAGTCATTTTTGTACCCTTCATGCCTGGCATATCACAAGCATTGAAAAATATACACCAGTTCAACAAATAAACTATGTGTTGATTTAATTTTTCTCATATCATGACTTTCTGACTGGGTCACAGTCAATAAAAATATCAAAAAAAGTTGTCTGCTATATAACTTATTGGCTTATCAATATAGAACTCTTTTGGTCGAGGAAAACATAAAAGTAGCCATGAACGTATTCTTTCCTCTCTTGATAAGTAAGCAAGTCCTGGAGCCTAGTTCAAAACCCACCGCCTCATTTACTTTTAGTGACAATTTAGGCAAGATAAATACCAATTTCATAATGCAATCTCTCCTTTTATTTTCAAACTAACAGGGGATACCTGATGGGGCTATTGGAAGGAGTGAATGCGCTAATCAATTTAAAGACACATAGAACCAGAGGAGTGACCACATTGTATTCAGGATTTTAGGGTTAGTCAGTCAAATCAAACTTAAGAGTTGTGACTGAATAGTCAAACATTTGGCTAGAATCAGATCCATTACTGTACTCTCTTTGTCCAAATCCAAGTATTACAAGAATGTTAGGATAAGAGTTTTCCACAGACAAGGAGAGAGAAAAAAAGCATTCTTACTATTATTATTTTTAATCATAATATAATCAAAATTAAGATTTTATGGCATTTATGTGTCTCTCTTAGGCTATACTAAGGAGTTCTCACTTAACAATTCCCCATAGAAAGGATCTGACAGCCTTCTCTTATGTAAACCTGCACTTTTCTAAGCTACCCCCCCCCCACACACACACCAACACCTCCTTAAACATCGTAAGTCACAGGACAAACAGTCTACATCTTTAAAAAAGAAATTATTTTTTTTCCCCAGGCTACACTATCCCCACTTCTTTTTACCTCAGTAGAAAAATCCTGAGCAACTTAATTAGAACCATAAATTCAACTTACATTCAACCTTCTATGATATCCCCACTCTAGCTAGATTTTAAAAGAGGCCCCACCAACACTACCTGCAAAGACAGGGCTCTTGAACGAGTGGTGATATCATAAGAACCAAGCAGAACATTAGCGCCAGTTTATCTACTTACATATGGAAAGTACAATATGAGAAAGCCAACTTCACAGATAGATTTTCATACAAAGATAGACAATGGGGCAATGAGCATGTTTAGTCTTTTAACACATGTTTTTTATGAGTCAGCCAGCATATGAGCTTGTCCATTTTCTCCTTCTCCTTCTAGAAGCCTTAGTTAAGCATCTGTGCTTAGCTGCAAGAAATATCATTGGTGACATAGATCTCCTAGAGAAAATGATCAAATGAGACTCACATGCTTTAAATTTTAAATTTAAGTTCAGTATTTTAGGGAGCTTTTTAGTGTGTTTTACATATACTTTTCAAAATATTTTTCCATTTCCTGCTTTCTTGGTGTTATAGTACTAGAGTAAAACCTACATCATCCCTCATTTAAGAAATACCTATATCTTGATTTTCATGTCATTTCCATAATTTTTCTTTCCTATGCTTAGGGCAGGCCTCTTGGCCCCAAGAAGATAGTGAATTTAATATGTTGTGTGCTTATTCACAGAGCTATTTTTAAATGGAGAGGATCCAAAGCTCTTCCCACATTTTTAATGGCATGTATGAAACCAAAAGGTGAGAACCTATCAATACTTTAGAAACACATTCCATGCAGAAGGTCATGATCACATTCTTGTTAAAACTTAAAAGGCCTTGAGAGATGATCATAATCAGTCTCAATGCCCTCACTCTGCAGGCCAGGAAATGGAAGTTCAGAATGGCTTAAATGAATCTGAAAGAAATTCTGTGAAAAAAGTAACCTTTATCTTAAAGTGGCAATCTACATTTCCTCAAACCATTTAAACACTCCCACTGTCTGCCTTAAATCATACTCATGTGAAAATACTTGAGAGTCTTCATAATTATTATAGTCTATAATTAGTAATGTTTTAAATTAAAATATAAAATTATATAGATATATTAAAACAAAGATATATAAGAGAAATAAGATATAAAATAGTATGTGAAGCTTTATAAGAATATGTGTGAGGAAAAGATCAGGATGAAAATAAAAGACGTTTTCCAATTAAGATCAAATGATTTTTTAAGCAAATTTCACTAGTGTTGCACTATTTTACAATGACTTGGCAGGGAGGGAGCTACCATTTGACACGAGTGCGAAACATTGAGTGGTGAAAACTGAAGCGGTACTGCAGAGGAGGAGCACACTGTCCAGAGCGAATATTCCCGCTGGAACCAAGAAATGAAAAGAGAAAAAGAAGACCATCTGAGAATCCCAGCACTGGGAGGGCAGAGGCAATCAGATTGCTGACGATTCAAAGCCAGCCAGGGCTATACAAGACTGTTGGAAAGAGTTGAAAACATGAACACCTGAGCAACAGCATAAGAAACGCACAGGGACTGAAGACACAATTGTGGCATCAGAAAGAAGACATGCACTATTGCTGTTTGTAGTTCCCAAGAGTACAGGTGCTGTTATTTTTCTATAACGCCCCTAAAAATTCTCAATAAATGTCTCACTGACCACTTTAAACAGAACCATTACCCCCTCACGTCCTTACAGGCTCTGTAACAGACCCAGAGTACTGGTCATCAGATGGTTCTAGAGACTGCACCCTTGAATGTGGCTGAGCTTGCCCACAAGTTCCAGCCTGGTGACCTTTTGTGGGTAAACAGGATCCCAGCCCACAGCCTGGAGCCAAAGGGGAAGTCCCATAACTTGTAGTCCTTGCTACTCCCAAAACAGTAAAGGCAACTGGTATCACCCCATGGATCTACCACACCCAGGTAAGGAAGCTACATAAGACAGTAACAGATGGGTCCGCAAACCCCAAAAGATAAGACCAACACAGGGCCCTATAATTTATGGTTGTCCAATTTGTCATCTTTGTCATACCATGGGAAAGGCCCCAAGCCTCCATGATCCAGGACTTTGAGTACAGAAATTAAAATAGACCAGTTTTGGGACACTCATAGCCAGTCTATTCCCTAAGACCCAACCTACCTTCCAGGTATATTTCTGTAAAATATTACATCCAGAGGCTAATGGGGTATGGCTTACTTGCTCATCTAAGAACATGCCACTGGATTGTGGGTACATGGTAATTAAAGGGCGCTCCAATCTATTCCTATCATGCTGATGGCTCTCTGAGCTGCCAGGAGCCAGGCAAGTACCATTGTGCAAGCACCAAGTTTCCCTGGGGGGACATGAACCCCTTCATTGTCATAGAAAGGAAACCATCACAATCTACCTTCCATCTTGGTAATACAATCCCATATCCATGGATGTTAGGGCCTGGTGTAAAGCCAATGGTCAATACTGGAAAACCAGTAAAACCTGGGGAGTCAGATTATACCTAAATAGTTTAGACTCAGGCAACAAATTTACTATTGAAAAGGAACCCGCAACTAGGGTCATATGGCCAACTGGCCTAACTGGCCCATCCTGATTCCCCTGGGATATGAGCCCCCTAAGGATAAGTAAG
Organism: Pachyuromys duprasi; assembly: GCA_028658305.1. NCBI lineage: Eukaryota > Metazoa > Chordata > Mammalia > Rodentia > Muridae > Pachyuromys > Pachyuromys duprasi. Next base: position 11,625,975 of record CM053763.1, read on the forward strand.
CCCTAAACTTCTCTCTCTCAGGAACTCCCTCAGGAAACTTGAAGATATAGGTCCAGAAGACAGCAGAAGACAGCCTGCAGTGTTTAGGATGCTAGAAAGATTCTATCAGTCCCGTACTCATTCTCAACAAGACATAGGTAAGGACTGCTGGCTACACTGGACCCCAAGTTTCCATATTATATTGAGTTGGAACTAATCAAATAGTAAGCTCTACTTCCAGTCCCAACAGCTGTAAATGGGACTAAGCTAAGCTCAGACTGAGAGGCCTCCAAAGGAAGGGTGGCTGCTTAATGTCACCAAGATTCCCACTAAAGAAACCCCCCTGTGTGGGTTAACACAGGTTAACTGTAGAAATAGTGGTCAAAGGTATTTCTAATCCCCAGAGACTGCCTGACTTGCGTGCTCTAATGGCTTAATAAAGTGTGCTGCTTCGAAATTGTCCTGGAGAAGAGCCTACTCCTTTGTGTCCTTATGCATGCCATGACACAAGCGTTCATCTATAATGGAGAGCAACCTGGATTTGGGACTTTGTGTTCAGTGAGATGTCCCCATCCTCATTTCTTTTCTCTGGGGGAGGGTGGCATGACAGGTATCATGGGCTTCACTGCAGTTGAAACTTCAGCCCTACTTATGGGGGGATAAAACTTTAGGCTACTCAGTGTTCAAAAAGACACAGACCTGGGTGACCCGGAAAATTCTTCTCCCTGAGGTTGTTCTTTAAAAACGAAGGGCATTGGACCTCCTCTTTATGAAATGAGGAGGTCTCTGTATGACAATGGAAGAAACGTGTTGCTTCTATGCCAACCAGTCAGGGATAATTAAAGTTTAGTCATGGTCAGAGATAACCTTCATTGATAAAGATGAGATGTCAAGAATTTAACAGCTGATAAAAATCTTTGTTCTCCTGAGCTCCCTGATTAACTATTCCACTTAGTGTCAAAGCTGGGCCAATCATTTTTTTTTTTCTTCTCCTAAGTCACTAGCACCCTGCTTACTCAACTGCCTGCTTAGCTTAATAAAACAGACAATAAATATTCTGCTAGACTGTCAGTGCTGAAAGGAGGGCATACTCCCCTGGCCCCAGATGACTTGACTCATGCCCATAGAAACAGTGGGGAATGTAACAGGTTCCAGAGCTCAGCACAACTGACACCACAATGAACGCTCCATTCAGGCCTTAAATCCAGCTCACAGGTAGCAATGCCCACCGACATAGTAACAAAGACAAAGTCCACCTGCCAAAACAGGAACAAAAGCTAGGACAACTGTTCCAGGATGCTGGAACAGTCCCTAAATAGACTAACATTGCTCCTTTGGCTTTAGTAGTTTGGCTTCTTGCTGTTCTTGTTAACTAAAGTGTGTTAACCCAGAATGTTGTTTTGTGCTTTAAAAAACAAAAGTGGTAAGGCCTGGGGCAGCATGATAGGGGTAAGCTTCTCATGTAGCCACTGGCTGGCTATAAAGACTTCCTATTCTGCTTTAAGAGTCCATGTGCTTTCTAAGGAGTTACCTCACAACACGGTTAGAATGTCAGCTGTCACCCAAATACCTGTAACTCCCACTGCCACTCTTCTGAGCTAGAGAGCTATTCATCATCAGCTCAAGCATTCCTTGTGGAACTTTCTTCAGCATTTCAAAGGCCAGAAGTTCAAACCTAAGCTTAATGCCTTCTCTAGAAATCTATTTCTGCTCTCACTGTGTTTATTTCAAAGAGAGGCTCTGCCCAGGGCAAAACTGAGCCTGTTCTGTTTCCTTCATCTCCAAAAGTGCGTAAAAGACCTGTGGATTCTGCTTGCAAGAACTCTAACCCCTGACTCACTGAAAGACTCTTGATTCACAACCTCACCATTCTTCACACTATTATAATAAACTGCTCTATTTGTCGCTGGTTTTTATCTCATTTAAAATAAACCTCTGGATGACTAGCACATTACTGTAGAAGACAAGATGTGAAGATTAAATGGGTACTATACATAAGTGCCATACTTACTGTTCTATTGCTGTGAAGAGACACCATGACCAAGACAACTCTTATAAAAGAAACCATTTAATTGGGGGCTTATTTACAGCTTCAGAGGGTTGGTCCATTATCATTGTGGTGGGGAGCACAGCGGCAGGCAGTTGTGGTGCTAGAGAATAACTGAGTGCTACATCCTTATCCCAAGTCAGAGAAACTGGGGCTGATGTGTGCTTTGGAAACCTCAAAGCCCACCTGCAGCGCCACACTTCCTAATCCTTCCCAAATCATCTGGGGAGTGAATATGCAAATCACATAGGCTCAAGCCTATTTGAGCCTTCTCACTCGAGTCACCACAGTAAGCAACATAAGCTTTTGTCTAGCACACCGTAATAGTTAAAATGTCTCTGCTTCCCTCTACCCTTTTCAGGTACAAATCAGATCAATTTTTTTCTAACTTAAACCATGCAATGTTCCCAACTTAAAAAGCCCAAGGTGTGTCCCTATATAAAATTGACCTTCAGGCTTAAGCTTTGACCTCCTTCTCCAGCAGGATGTCCATGCCTCTCAGTATGCTCAGTATTCAGTATGTGCCCAAGCAGCTCCTAACTGCAAATATGTATTAGAGATTTCTACAGTTTTGCTTTCTGCATCCTGAATCCTCAGGCTGGAATGTACTTCCTTCCTTTCATCTGGAGAAATTCTTGCCATTCTTTAGGACTTAGCATCTGTGGGATACTTTTCATGGAGACTTTCCTGGTTGTTCCTAGCTAGAGATCAGTCAATGTCTGAACTGTATTTCTGCAGCATTAACTTTAATAGGCCATATGGACCAGATAACTACAGAGCTCACTTCCAGAGGTTTGTTTGATGCTTAGATACAGCATAATCTTAATCCTGAAATTATTTTCTATATTTCTTTTCTTAAATAGCATCATATCTAGTATTGATCATGAATCATTTTTTATATGCTAGCAATATAGAAGTAAACACATTTTATTCTTTACCTTAGGGACCACAGTAGACTGGTAGAATCAAAGAACAAACAACTACAATGAGAACTGTAGTGTTGGTGCTAAAGAAGCAAGGTTATTTCAGCTTCTTGTTGCTCATATTCCCAAGAGATGAAAGTACTCATATTTATACGTACGAACTGAATTTACTTGATAAATAAAGCCCATTCTAAAGAGATTAAGTTTTTTTTGAGTTTTGAAAGAGATCGGTAAAATGGTAGAAAAAAACAAAACAAGACAGTGTTGGACAACTGGCCAGACCAAATCTCAGAGAAATCATAACAAATTGTCTAACTCCACCACACAGGAACAAACAAAACCTGGCATGAGATATGGGCACTTATATTGGGTAAAAGGTGATGAAACCAACTTGTTTTTAAAGGTTTAAAAGAACTAAGAAAGTGAGACTCTGGTAAAAGTATTTGCAAGATTTGCTAAGAGGAGCCAAGCAAGTCCTGTCTGTCCACATCCTCCGTGAAGGCATCCAGGATGTCAGCATTTACTTATCTGCTAGGCCAAACTGCTCGTGGGACTAATGGAACATTCTCATCTTTCACCCAAAAAGAAACTGTGTGACGGCCTTTTCTTGTCTTATATTTGTGTTGTTCCTGTACCATGCTCTTCCTATTTTAAACAGAGGCCATTTTGTAATTACATATTTGCCTTGCCACTTCCTTACCAGATTATGGGTTTGATGAGAACATTGGCTACGTTTCTTATCACATGCTGATGGTGGCACTGGGTGTAACAGTGAGGAACACATGAAGGGAAAAAGAGAAAATGAAGAAAACCAAGTCCTTGAGAAATTAGTTCTATCGTTCTCACTTTATATCAAGATACCAAATCTCTGAAATTAGCAGCTAAATCAGTAGAGAGCAGAACTGTCAATACTTTACCACACATACTCTTTTCTCTAGACCACACAGCTTCCCTCACAAAGCAACTAAAAATTAAATATGTAAGTGCTGAAGGAACACAAGAGTTTCTCTAGGAAAAGGAAGACTAATTGGTGGAAGATCTCAGATGTTGGTCTTAAAATAAACTGGAAACTTCCCAGGATGCAATGGATACTTTAAGTGAAAGGAACAGTATGTAAGAGGGCAGCTGCAAGAGCTCTTGGAACAAGTGGAAAGTAACAAGTAAGTATACTACAGATTTGCTTAGAGAGACATGTAGAAGTCCATATGGCAAGATCTGTAAGTGAAGCTGTGGTATGGATGGAAGCAGAGAAGAGACAAGTCACAAACACCCAAGTCACAACATTGTTCCACAGAGACTCATCTGCTTACTTCTATCCTCCATCCAACTTCTGCCTCCCTGATTAAATTCAGGCAGAGAAACTCAGCTAAACTTGGATGAAAAGGAAACCAAACAGTTTGTAGATGTTACACCTCATACATACTGAAGAGTCAAGTTTGGGTGGGGGAAATGTAACAAGGAGACATCAAACTATTTGGGGTATGTGTCTTCTTAGGCCCTTCCTTGCTAACCCATCCCACCCCAGATATTTTACTAATTAGAACTTCACATTTCATACACAAGTCTTAAGCTGTAATTTGGTACATCTGCTTAGAAATGTGACTGGAATCTCAAATGACTTCATGTAACATTGGAAATGGTGAATATTAGTGAATTACAAGTTAACTACAAGAGAAATGCTAATAAATGTTACTTTGTTAGGAAAAAAAGACAGGTCACAAATGCATCGAAGCAATTAAAGGTGCCTTTGTGACCATGAAAATATGCTGGCCTTCAAAATATTTTGAGGGCCTTTTATAAAATAACTCAAAAGATTCCACAAACCAATTTAGGAAATAAGTACTTTCTGCCAAAATAAACCTGGAGATGAGCTACTAGCAACTTCTGTCCAAATATTCTGATTATTTTTCAGAACTGTATGTTCCTCCAAAGTGGGTACTTGTAAATATCACCATTGGTAGAGTTCACGTAGCATCGACACTTACCCTTTGGGTATTATCTTGACCATGGTTTAAAGCTGTATTCCTCACAGCATTAAGGACCCTGACTACTTGGCTTTATACTCACAGATTAAATAACTTTAACACCAAGCTCCCCATACTACCAAGTCACAACCATTTTCAGTGCCAGTATGGTGACATGAGCAGGAGCCACTAGAGTTAAGTGTTCTGTGGCCTCTTCCCCATGCTCATGTGCTGCTCCTAAGGCACTGACATGACAGTGTGACCCTTAATAGGCAGATCCCAGTGGGGGCCAGAGGGTCCTCCAGAGAGGGCTGGTAATCTTACACGGTGCTGTGACAGGTCTCTCAAGAGACTGGTCAGAAAACAAAAGAAGATTGACCCCTTCACCTCTTGCTTCTTATCTGGGATGAGATCCTCTACTCTCACAGCTGCTTTGGGAATCCACCATGATTTCAAAAAACCAAGAAGATTCTTGTCATATAGGTTACAAACATCACATCCTAATATCTCCAGAACTATGAACGAAATAAATCTCAAAAGTGAGCTACCTCCGGTGTTTTGCTATAGTGACCAATGATGAGTGTCATATAATTAAAGTGTCTTGCACAAATATATCTAAAACCTTGCATAAAATTAACTCTATAAGGATAAGGTATATATGAAATGCTCATTAATTCTGTACTTGACTTGTGTCCCATTTCTAAGTTAAGCCAGTGTATCTAAAAGCTCTGGATCAAAAGAAATTCTGGTCCAAGCATTTTCATTATAGAAGGCACCAGAGAATCTGAGATTTGCTAAGTCCTCATCCAGGAGAAACTTAATAAATCTGAAAGTGGCCTACTACCTCTAAAGACCATGGGTTCCATGGATACCTTTGAAAGTATTTTAGGCCAACAACTCTTAAACATATTACAGTCTGAACATGTTTAAATATAAAATTTCAACAATAATATCACTATTACTGTGAGGCAATCCAGAGCCTTGTCTACTAGGGAAGAAGAAACAGGAATCAGGTACCATAGAAAATAAGAAGGCATGGCATCCAGATCCTCAAGTGTAGGCAATGCTTGCTGATCACAAGAAAATCCCATTAGTTCTGTAGCTCTCCATCAATTCATATGTATTTACTCTCAGGCAATTATTACTCACAACACCAAGTACACTGATAAAGGAAAGAACAACCATCATTAGGAAGGCCAACAAAAAAGAAAAAGTTCTTTGTAACCTATAGAATCTCAAGGTACTACTATAATAGGAGTGTAGTTTTGAAAAGGATTCAATCATGATTTCATGTCAAAATAGTAGCTTGTATTTAATTGTTTTCAGAGTTTGACCAAGGTAGATTTACTTACAACACAGAATGAGATCATGAAATCATAGTTTTAGAGTCTGCCTGATTATTTACGACATTTATAAACATAGGCCACCATCCATCAGAACCCACAAATCATATTACAACTACAAAGCAGTCCACCAAGGAGAAAACTGTTCCTTCATATCATCTCTCTGGTCTCCACTGTGAAAAAAATAGTCTAAAAGTGAGAACAGGGACTCTGAACAAAACAAAAAAAAATGGTACCAGTATCCCCTGAGTGTACTTTCCAGCTAATGATGGCAAGTTCGTATCTCAGGGAACCAGTCACACTGATGCAAAGACTGGAGTTGCTCGTCCATGGCGGGTAAGCGTGTCTGAGGCCACCCTTCCAGAGCCTGGCTCCAGAGCTGTCCTATCAGGCTACCTTTCAGATGTCTGGCAAAGAACAGAAGCCAAGAAGTCTCATGTAGAAAAGAGTTGACAGGCTAGAGGGAGGATCTAAGAAGAGCCTATAAGGTTGTCTCTGACAGGGATTGGCAATTTGGGTTTCAGCAGTGATTTACTCATTTCCTATGCTCTACACTGTGTCAGCTGTCTGCGCACACTTGCTTTTCTCCTGGGAGACTGGAGTTCAGTAATGCTAGTCAGAGGTGGTTATGACCAACTAACAAAGTTCTTGACCTTGGACACTGAATCTCTCATACATATGATTGAATGTTTGTCCCTGTGGGAAACATGATCTAATGGCTCTATCAAGGGAGAGAAGAAATATAAGGAAGCCTGCACATGGGCTTGTCTAGATGCAACCCATTCCATGTCACTCAGTTATGTGACTTTATTACTATTCCATATGATATTTATTTCTGTAATAGATCTTAGCCACAGACACAACACCATTGTGGGCTTCAATCATACTTCCAATTTAATACCCAAGGCAATTCTCAAGTGCTTCCTGTGACAGCTATTATTGGTTGTCTACTTCACTACATCTTAAATTAATTAAAATACAACTGGCTGGACACACCTTTGAGAATTTTTTTCTTAATTAAATCATTTGATGTGGGAAGACCTACTTCTAATCTGGATCTTTAAGGTGAAAAGATTCCCCTTTAATCCAGATATTCTGAGGTGGGAAGACTTACCTTTAATCTGGACCATAACTACTGCTGGCGGCTGTAAAAAGACATGGAAGAAGGAAGCTTGCTCTCCTTGCCTGCGCCCTCGTTCTTGCTAGCATGTCCATTCCTTCACTGGTATTAAAGCCTACTTCTCTGAGATTCCAGCGTATTCTGAAGACCAGATGAGACAACCAGCCTCAAGGACTGAGTAACTACTGGATTCTTGGGCCTTCCATTGCTAGACAGCCACTGTTGGACGGGCTGGACCACAGCCTGTAAGCCTGTGCATGTATACGTGTGTGTGTGTGTGTACACGTTTACACATTATAAGTTCTGTTCCTCTAAAGAATAATACACTTACCATCTGCAACTTTATGTAGTTCCTCTCATAACCCATTGGCTGGTAGGCTTCACTTCTCCTACCTGAAATTTGTCCTATCTTTTCATATCTTCCTATACTATTCATAAGTATTAATAAAAGTCAGTAATAATTTCTAAAATAGGGGATCTTCCTTTAAACCTATGAAATTTTCAGAGATAGAGTTTTTGTAAAAATACCATTGGTTTATTATATGATCCAAAGTGTTTACTCTTAGTGGAAATTCAAAGCCAGGAAAAAAGATGATAGTTCAGTAATTGATCAGAGTAAGAAGTATTTGGGAGTAATACAGGATTCGCAGTGCTTCCAAAAACACAAGGCAGCGCTTCCTAGATCTGTAGCAAGAGGTGGACTATAAGAGGCAAGAGTTAAGGCACATACCCACAGGAAGAGAAAAATCTACTGGCCTTGTCTCAGACTCTTGAGCTTTTTCTATTGGAGAAACAAGGAGTAAATAGTTAATGAGACATTGTAAGTCAAAAAGAGCCAATTTTCAATCAGAGTGTAGATGCTGCAATTATGTGGAAATAGCTTATAGGCAATAATAATAATAATAATAATAATAATATTTTCCCTTACTGTTAGTTTTTCTTGCTGAATCATAAAGATTTAAAACACTGCCTCACAGTAGGAACAGTTATATTAAGGACAAGGGTAAGAGAGCAGGGAGCTATAGGGGAGTCATGTTTACATTCAGTTGACCCTGAAGAGCTCAAATCACCCTTACTTTTGACCAGAGTAACCTGTGCATAAGAATATCACCAATATATACCACAATGTATGTGGATTTCAGAGCCAATTTATAACTTATTTCATTTGACCTTCACAGCATGCCAATTCCTAAGTATATCTCTGGTGTTTTTAAATAAATAATGAAACCACTTTTCCTGCTGGAGTTCTTACACACTAAATGTGCTGAATGCTTCCTGTATGAAGAATAAGATAGTTCTGTTAATTGCCATCACACTCACCCTTCTGTCGGAGCAACAGAGGGCACTATCCTCCACTAGGCATGCAATGGTCCTTATTCTGGACACTACTGACAGAAGTGACTGTGTCCAGGTGTGCTCACTGCAATGCATTCATTCCCATCTTATATAAAAATAAACCCACAGGCCGTAATACAAAGTAATGGTAGTGTTTCACAAAATGGAATCACCAATAACTTGGAATAAACTTGATATACGGTCTCAAAGAGAAGTTTCAGCCTTTTGAGCAGCACGGGGGGACTGGGAGACGCGTGTGCACACTGTCACCCTGTGTGAGGCATTGTTATGGCGCAGCTCAATCATGATGTCCCCAGTGTAAACCTGCCCTTCCTTTTTCTGAATGTAATTACCTTCTTCTGCCCATCCCCCTTGCTTTTGCTTTCTTCAAAGTGCTTCAGGAAGACTCTCAGGGAAATCTCTGTACTGACTTGTTGAGCATATGATAAAATTTCTTGCTGCCACTGTGGCCATGTTGGGAGTTGGGCTTCAACTCAGCGACTTAGAAATTTTCTAGCAGCAGATGAAAAGGCTGTTTGAGTCCCCCCTGTGAGAGCTTGTATGGGTTGTTAAAACTGAGGCTCCCTCTTAAGAATGAGCAGTGTGTGATGGAGCTACCAGACAACTGTGTGCACCCCAACATAGAGTGCCAAGGCCAAGCTTTCATGGAAGCAGATCTTCTGGCAGAGAAGATCCCGTCATACTTAAGGGATCTCTTCATACTTAAGGGATTAAGGGCAGATAACTGAGTCTCGGAGGAGATACTCTGTTGCTTATGAAAGTGAAAACATACTTGTATGGAAGCTGGGAGTAGAAAACTTGATGCTGAACGAATCACTAAAGTCAATTTTAGAATCATTAGCCAGGCTACACATTTTGGAACTAAGTGCCAGAATAGTACATTGTTACTTAACAATGTTGCTTGAAGGTAAAAAAAAATTAATTAAAAAAAATCTAAAACTTTTTATGTTTTAGAACTTTGAATTTCCACAACTGAAAGAGAAGACCTTTCATATGGTAAACTATGAGAAATTAACCTACCTATTTTACACACACACACACACACACACACACACACACACCATTTTGTATTGGAAGAATCACATCAAGCAAATATATAATGTGAGGAGCCCTTCCTTTTGCTGCCTGACCTTGAGCTAAAAAGTAGAAATATGCCTTCAGGAGGCCTAAGGCAGTGCTTACGAAACACCACTCCCCATTCCATCTATTATTACGGCAATTTTCTGCTAACATAAAAAAGAAAGAAGTAAACATATTCATTCAATAGATATTTACTAAAAGAATACCCAATGCTACTAGCACTTGGCATTAGACACAGAATAACAATACAGAAAAGGCCTTTCCCATAAAAATGTGTTCCCTACAACAGATCTGCAAAAACAAAGTAAACAGACCAATGAAATAATTGTATATTGCAGTAAGTACCTCATATTAAGAAAAGACATCAAGAGGAGGGAATGAACCACAATATTACAGAAACATTATTCTGGGCCCTTAAAGACACACGTCATCATATACATCTTTTGTTTCATATAAAGGTCTGTCACTCATGTTTCTGTATCATTATACATGACTCATGATGTACATTTATCAATGCTTCTTATTCTTAAATAAAAATTAAAGAGTAAATTTACATGACTCACTGAAGGTTAGGGAGTTAATATGAAAGCATAACTGAAATGTTTTAAGTTAGAAAGAAGAGAATACTGTACATCCGCAAGTCAGAATGGGCAGTGAAGCCTGAGTCAGTTACTACTATGTAATTACGTAAGAGTGGCATTCTCTTCCACCACAGTTGTTTTATATTGAGTACCCAGACTTTTATAGAAACATTAAAGACAAAGTCTATGAAATTAAGTGTCAGGATAACACTGCTATGATGAAAGCAATAAATAGAAGAGGAAATTGTTGTTCAGACTTCCTTTAGAATAACTAAATGAAATGAGTCAAACAAGAGAGAAAAAAAAAAAGCTTAAGAATTTTCCTCAGGGATCAGAGAGATAGCTTACAGGTAAAAGCACTTATTATGCATGCCTGAGTTCCGTTCCATGTAAAAAAACAGATGTTGTGGCTCACATATGTAATCCTAACCCCCATACTGAAGTTGACTAGTAAAGGCACAGTTGGCTAGAGACCCACAGTCCAGGAATCCACAACACAGACACAATGTACTAACAAAGTTTTCTTCTGACTTCCATACGTACACTGCCAACCACAAACAAATAAATTACAACAATGAATTGTCCCTCTGGAGATAGACACACTTGCAATAAGAAGGCTGAAGGAGGAGGACTGTAAAATACAGATCCAGCATAAAGGACAGAGGAAGGCTCTGTTTAAAAACAGCAGTAGTAACTACAAGAGAAGAGATCATATGGGACCAGAAAAAGAGGGCAATGGAATGTGAGTGTTGTGACTGGGGACTCCCTGGAGGAATGAAAAGGACCAAGAGGTGGGGCAAAGGGGGCTCAGGAGGGTGACAAAAATGTTTGATTTGTAATTCCCTGGCTTCAACCAACAGCTGTATGAGAAGCAGGAGTTTTCTAAAAGCCCTGACACAGTTCTATAGAGACTCATGTCACCCATTAAGACAGGTTTCCTTTGTTAGAAGTTCTACATGTAACACATTCACAGACACACTCCTAAGTAGCAGTGGAATGTGAATCCTTACAACAGTTCTCACCAAGTTTGGCTCTATTTGTGCCTTTTCTACCTTTCCCCACACACCTTAGCATCTCTATCAGAAATTACACTTGAACTCACTGTCTGAAGAGCAGCTTTATTTGTTACATCAACCTCTAGAATCATTAAAGTTTGAGTTAAAAAATAAATGATGTAATAAAAGGTTTAGGAGCTTTAAAATCACTGTCCTGGACCCCAACACAGGTAACATCACTCACTTCTGGCCAACAAATTTTGGAGGAAGAAAGGGAGAGGAAGTTTGGGAAAGGTGATAAGACTTCATTGTCTTCTTTGCCACTGGACTCTTCTATAATGCTTCAGTCATAGCAGATACTCGGGAAAAACCTCTAAATCATACTCTTTTCATCTCAATTTATACTGTGTATTTACCAAGATCTAGCTCTCTTCCACCTTTTTTTTTTGCGCCAAGAAATATGTATCTGGCAGATGTTTAACAGCTATATATCAACAGTGAATGAAATGGCATAAGTACATAATTTGGTTGTAAAGTTTATGAAGTGCTCTATGCTGACAGAAACAGTGCATATGCAGACTGTAAATGGACATAAAACATGAAATATCTCTCTAATAAAACTATTCCCTTTCGGTAGATTTAACACTCCCAAAGGAGGGGCTCCTTTGGTATTTCCTTCCCTACAAGGTAGATGCCAACCTAACATACAACAGGACACAGGGTGCCAGTTTTTAGAAGATGTATTTCTAGAACAATAAGACATAAATGCCCATGCAGGTCAAAACCAAGACTTGACTCCCGGTCCTAGGAAATAGGGTTTATTCATAATGTGTTTGTAAGTGGGCTGTGCATCCATGTCAATTGTGCCCACGTACAGTGCTCATCTATGGCATACAATAGCTAGCAACCCCCAGATTTTTACTTAGTTCATAGTTTTGTAAAAGGTAGATTTAAACTTCCACAGAGATTTGGATGCTTATGGGAGAAATTCACCTCCTATCTTCGTCTGGAGCTTGAATATATGACATGTCATGGTGCTTTTGAGTGGGCTTCTGCCAGTGGTGCAGACACTGATGACATGAAACAGGTACCACAATGGCACAGCTGCTAATGGGAACATTTAAATCAACGCCTATTCTTCCCCTGCCATCATGCAAGGCCCCCTTTATGGCTCTAAAACAAAGACAGCTTAATTTTATTTCCTGCCTGCCTTTGTACAATTCTGACATGTCCTCAGTCAAATATGACCCAGACCTTCAATCAGGTCCTATTTTTCTAGAGATGAGGAAACAAGAGGAAGCTAAAGCAATTATTGAAAACTCATAAGCAGCAGCTTTAGCCTAATTACCTTGACTTTCCTTTTTAATTTTTCTATCGATTGTCTCCTGCTAATATGTGAGTATTGACTGAGCCGGTAGAGACTGGAGCTGCTATGGTAAGAACAGATGCCGCTGGGAAGCTGAATGTAATTGGAAGGCCTGGTACTCTGTGCTTCCCTTTTGGACTCACACTTTGCACAACCAAGGGTCCAGTTGGCCCCTCTTAAGCAGCAAGCAGCTTCCTTTAAGGGGCTGCTGTCTGCTGTGTCTTTGCCACCAGAAGGCAGCTGGGAAAAAAAAGAAAAAAGAAACTACTCCATGTTCTTTGTTTATTTTTTATTTAAAAATAATGTATTTTTCAGGATATTATCAGAACTCCAAGGCCTACAACTCCAGAAGGATATGGTGCCATTGTTTTGCAAAAGTGCAAAAGTCCTTTTCAAATACAAATGGATTTAAAGCCTGAACATAAACAACTGAGTAATACTGGGTAGTTTATCTGAATATTCATGTATATCACTGACCACTGCTTTTACAGATCGTAGCTCTTGAGTTATGTGTTTGTTTGTTTAGTTTTATTTGGAGAAAAATAAAAGTTTCTTTCTTTAGAGCATAAAACTTGAAACTTGTTTTTAAATCATATTTTAGGGTATTGTAAACTCTTATTTTTTAAAATAAAAATCTAAGATTTCTCTAACAGTCACGATACCTTGTTTTTCAGTCATCTTGAATTGCTATCACAGTGATATGTAGCTCACTACAAAAAAACATAATTTAGTAAAGCCATACGTTAATCTGTTTTATAGGAGTAAAGATGAACCCATTAAACCAAGGTGTCATGTTGTGCTCTGTTTTACTTTATCTTCTTCAGAAACCCTGGGAAGAAGTCAAGTAGGAACAATTAACAATGCTTAATAAACTTCAAATACAGTTGCAAAAACTGTTAATTAAGCAAAATAGAAGCATGGATGAAACTCTAAAAGAATGGATAGAAGAGTATAAATGAAAAAATCAGACAAAAACATGAAGAAAACTGTAAGACTAAATAAAGACGGACACAGCAGAGATGGGGCTGGACAGCAAGCACCTTAAAACAGCAATAGATCTACATGAATAACAATGGTGCATCTATTAAGAAGTGATAGTTCTAGAGACAATGAGGACATTTAGTGAATAATAATCTGATTTATATTAAGATAACTTCCCCAGTACCTGAGGGAATCAGTGTTATTCCCTAGTCACATGAATAAGGATATCAGCCATCAGATCAGCAATCACAATTCACTAGAAGGTATTGAAAAACAAACTCACACTACAGTGTGAATAACTGATCAGAACAGCATCAAATAATGCCATACATGTTCATGATATGGCTTTTTTAAAAAATGTAATTTATTTATTTTCACATTAATCACAGGTTATGTACTTTGCATCCCAGTCGTAGCCTCCTCCCTTCCCTCATTCCCTCCCACTCTCCCCATTCCTCCCTCATCTCCTCCCTGTCCCTGTCCAAGTCCACTGATGGGGGAGGACCTCCTCCCCTTCCATCCGACCCTAGCTTATCATCTCTCTTCAGGGCTGGCTGCAATGTCCTCCTCTGGGATTTAGCTAGACTGTTCCTCCTGGGTGTGTGCGTGTGGCGGGGGAGGGTGGGAGAGCCAGCCATTGCGTTCATGACAGAATTAGTCCCTGTTCCCCTTACTAGGGTCTTCAGTTGGATACTGAGCTACCATGGGCCACATCTGAGTAGGGGTTCTAGACTATATCCATATGTGGTCCTTAGTTGGAGAAACAGTCTCGTAAAAGACCCCTGTGCCCTGATCTATTTGGTCTTTGTGGAGCTCTTGTTCTCACCAACTCTTACTAACTCCCCTTTTTTCATATTTTTCCCTGCCCTCTGCTGAAGGCTTGGTTGTGAACCTTAATATCTGCTTTGATACATTGCTATGTAGAGTCTTTCAGAGGTCCTCTTTGGTAGGCTCCTGTCCTGCTGCTTGTTTTCTCCTACATTCAATGTCCATCCCATTTGTCCATCTAAGCGAGGATTGATCAGAAAGAAACATATGGTATATACTCACTTATATAGACCTATAGGATAGGATGGTCATGCTGAAATCTATACACCTAGGGAAGATAAACAAGAAGGAGGACCCAGGTTGGGATGATCAATCCTCACTTAGATGATATGGCTTTCAAATAGGATTTAGTGAAATAATGTTTGTGGTAACTGGTATAATACTTAAGTTCAGAAATGAAAGTTGAAATATACTCTAGGACTTTACATGATCAGATCTGGAAGTTAATATTGTGTTTTGCACAAGGTAGAACAATTAGTGTTCCTTCTAGGTAGTGCAGGAAAGTATCCTGGATGCCACAATGTCCCAGATGGGACAAGGGCAGGTATAATCTGGGAGGCCTTTTTACAAAGATCTAGTGTAGAAAACCAAGCAACTATCATGTGATGTAATATGAACCATGATTATGTAAGAACAAGATGTTAAGTCAGCTAAAGAAAGAAAAAGAAATTTCACTTTTCAGTCATGTCTCAATGAATAGTTGAAAAGCCTGTCTGTCAGGAGAGCAGAGAAGTTGTAGCAGTGGACTGACAGGCACTGGGAAGTTTAGGTCAACTGAGACCTCAGAAGGGGACAGGGAGAGACAAGCCAGTGCTGATAGAAGGAGGCATGTCACAGCTTCCAGGCTGGTAGGACTATTGCTCGCTTTCTTGCCTTGGCGGCTTACATAGCACCTCTGGGTACTTTGAGAGCCAGTCTTGGGATGAGGACCTTTCCAGTCCTGTATCGAGAGTGTGTGGTGTCTACAGCAATAGGGCCTTACTTTCAAGTCCTTGGAGGCAACCAAAGATGACGGCAATAGTCTATATTACTTGAAGACTCTCTTGAACTTTGATAACCAACAACTAGCACTCAGGTTTTTGTTAGTCTATGGCTCTTGAGAGTATCACCGTGTATGGTATAATGTTATTAAAAATATGTATGTGAGCTGGACATGGTTGTGTATGCCTGTGATCCCAGCACTCAGGGAGGCAGATCACTATGAGTTTGAAGCCAGCCTGGTCTAAAAATTGAGTCCAGGACAGCCAAGGCAACACAGAGACACCCTGTCTCGAAAAACAAAAACAAAACAAAATCTATATGTGTATATGTATGTATTTTTAAGTAAGTTATAAAATGTTACCCTATAGCTTTTTCCAAACATATCAGTAATATTATTTATTCCCCCTTTTCCTTCGTATCACCCTCCTTATGTGTACCCCAGTTTAGAGCACCATCCTCCTTATTTTCCCCTTTCCTCTTTAAAGCACTGGCAACATACCTCCAAAGGTTTAATAGTAGTACTATTATCTTGGAAGTAACCAAAAGGTGTCTAATTGGACTTAAAAAATCACAAGAGGAGTAAATTCATTCCCTGTACTATAAACCTAGCCAATTACTTATGGTTAGAGAGGTCAAAGACCCTAGAAGTATATCTAACTAGAGCCAATTTCCTAAATCAATAAACTTTCTAATTGTACTCTAAGAACTTAAAACAACAGGTGAGTGTTGTTTTCATAAAAGAGGCTTCTTTTTGCAGCATATGAAAGCTACATTTGGTCAAAACAGTAAGTGGATATGGAGAAAGGGTGTTCAGCCCTAATTGATACATTTGCACTATAATCCCTACACCTAAGATTTAGGGAATATTACAGAATACAGAGCAGAAAGACATTAAGAACCATACGCCCATGACACCTGCTGCTAGATAGTGTCTTCTAGACATTACAGAAAAGTTACACCCATAAAATCACAACAATATGGCTACCTAAACAGGACTTGAATGTGCCACTTCTAGTTGACAACATGCCAACAATGATTTCATAGACACATACCGCTAAATGAAGAGTTACAGGCAATCAATAGCTGCCTGCTAAGAGTGAGACTCAGTCTTCTCCAGGGGCAAGACCCTGATAGATTATCTAATCCCACATGGTCAGCCATAAACAAATGTACATCCAAGCAACCCGAATTTGAGGGAGTTGAGGGTTATGTGAGGATTTCAAAGGGTCAAAAGAAGGGGTAACAATGATGTATATACAGTACTTATGTATGCAAATCTCAAAATATAAAAATAAAAGGGACAGCTTTACATTTAAAAAGAGAAGGGACTAATGGGGGGAAGGGAGTAGAAATGAAATAAAAAGTAGAACATATTCTTCCAGAAATAAATATTCAATAGCTCTTATTGACTTTCTAGTTGTACTGCCATGGGAAGAGATTTGAATTTTTGTCAAATGACTTGGTTTAAGTAGTAACTATTCTTTAGTACATATATGACTGTCTTAACCAGGATTATTTCTGCCATGAGTATCATAAAATTAACTGGGAGTGATAAGTAAGCAACAGAAACACTTTAGCTGTTTTATTTAGAGATGGTTTAATACAGTAAATATGTTACCACAATAATATAGGAAGCATTGGTAGAACTGGGAGAATGAGTTTTTAAGGAGTAATTTCTCAATAATATGTGAACAGTGATCCATTATTGGCACAAACCATAACCCCTCACAGTTAGCAATGTGAAGAGTTAGGATGTTGCCAGGAATATAATGATTTCTTTTGAAAGGTTAATAACTGACTTGCAGTGCTATGGCAAATCTTGTAACCCCATACTTACCAATAAATCAACTGAAGCCAAAGACAGTCCTCTCCTGTTCCCACCCCCTAAGTTCTCAAGAGCGTATCTGCTGGGGAAACCTGACTTATTCCTAAACACTGTAGCAAGAAGATCTGGGAACATGTCAGCAAAGACATGAAAAGGATTAGAAAGTTTCCTCAGCACCAAGTCAGTGTATGGACCACAGGCTGAACACAAAACAATTCCAAAAGTAGGAACATTTCAGAATTACTTGCCTCGTGGCTAAATATACCAGGGTCGGTCCACTTTCCTGTTACAACCAGAGGTTTGTCCCATTTAGATTGCAAAATAGATGTCACAGTCCTACTCAGCTACATGTACAAACGACACCATAGATATGAACAAACTGGACTAATTCTTCATTTTATCTTATGATAAGACAAAATTCTTCCTCTAAGGGCCTTGGCAGACTTTTCTCATTCTTACTGACCAAAGCTGTATAATTTTTACATGTCTCTTACCAATATAGGCATTAGCTTAAGTACTAACATAACTGTAAGATAAATCATGAAGAACACTGAGGGGTAAAAACAAAACAAAACAAAACAAAACAAAACAATAAATAAAACTGAGACCTTTCCCACAACATGTCACCATGCAGGAAGTATAACCTCAACCATCTTACAATCTAAAAGCTAGAAGGAAGGATGAGGATGGATGAAGGCAGGCAGCCTGTTGTGCACTTTCACCTCAGTGTCTTCATCCCTTCTATTCTAATACAACGGTGATGGTATGCACTTACTCAACTAACAAGGTTTCAGTGCTAAGATAACTAGCGCCTACAATCTGACAAAGACACTCTTGCAAAACACAGGTAACATCTCTACAGAAAAGAGGAAGCGTAGTCAGTTAAAAAGGAGAGTGGGGGACATTTGCTAACGTTTTACTCAGGAAGAAAATAATTGTCAGGGAGAAAGCATTTTGATGAAACATGTTTTTTTCTGTTACATATTGTTTATTATAGTTTTTTAAAAAGTTATATCTTATCTGATGACAGACAAACAAGCCTTGAAAGCCTTGAAAGTTCCCAACAAGGCTGAAGTATTTACAGAGGTTCTTTAGTCAACAAAGACTACCACACTGGCACTATTGTGATGACAGTGAATTACACTGATGAAATGTGCTGGCCACTCTTCACACAGCTAATAATGAATCAAGAATGTGAAGTTTAAGGGTTAAGGCCTGCTATTAATTCAAATGCTAATAAGCACAGACTCTCCTTTGTGTGGGGGACTGAAGCTTTCATGGTCCTCAAGTTTGCATAGGAACATATGCCTACTCACTGCCTACAGTGTGCAAGGAAATGCATATTAATCCCCATGGAGAGTCTAAAACTCTATCCTCAGAAGTATTCATTTCATACAGTTAAGAGGGTAGCAAGGTCTACTACATAATAACATACTAATAATACAGTGTCTCTCTGCTTGCCAGAGATAATTCATTGGATCAGATTACATTATTTTGTAAATTATTACTATAGAATCAATGTCATAAATCGATTATGAAACTTTTAAAGCAATTTCCCCTAACATCTTCATGTATTTATTATTACTACTGCTTATTAGAATTCTTTATCTGAATTCTTTATCCTTAACTACAATGAGCTATGCTAAAGGGCACTCAGTAGCACAGCAGTACTAATAAAAGAACATATATACTACCCATAGTTGCAACTTTGTTGTTTCTATTTTGTGAGGATGTTGAGAAAGTGTGGCCTATAATATTAGCTTCTAACATAGAAAAAGAAATGGTGTAGAAGGGTTGTTACAGGAGCCTGTGATGTGCACCTGGATCAAGCTAAGGTGCTTTCTATCCCTTCCCATGTTTAAACTTAATCTCACAGGAGTCTTCTCCATCTTTTAAAATTTAAAATGTGATAGGAGGGATACTCTTCTGGTATGTGAAGGGCGGCAATGAGGCAGCCTGAGGTTGTCACTAACTGCTGACTGAGCATCTTGGTGGCTGCTGTCACTGGTGTAGCTGCTCTGACTTTCCATGAATGACTCCTCAGCCATATCTATATTTATATCTATATCTATATATCTAGCTCACTGTTGGGGGTATCAGTTTCTGCTGCACTCATATCAGCAGGGATGGAGACAGTGAGAAAAGACAAAAATTCTAGCTCAGTCTCAGGTCATCTTGTTCTCCCTAACCTTCCATCACTTTCTCCTTCCTGGTATCCTGACTTGCAGAGCACAGGCCTGGCATGCTCTGTATTGAACATGCTTACAGAAACTGTTTGACCTGATTTTACAGCTGAATACACTGAAGCCACCACAATAAATCTCATATTGTGCACACACATGCGCTTGCATGATTCTAGCTTTTATACAGCAGGTAACATAAATGATCCACTGACAAACTCAAATACATTGACACCATTGTTTAGGACTGCTGAGAAATACTACTTCTTTCAAGATAGCAGTAGAATACTTTACAGTTAATATTCAAGGGACACAGAAAGAAAGTAAAGTTGAAAAGTTAAGAGAGCACAATCCTGGCCTTTTATCAGAAATCTTTTTTGCCCTGCAAGCAAAAATGCAGCCTTTTCCTATAGTAGGTACAAAGGGAAGGCAGCAGAGGTGGGAGTGTCAGGTCTTAGACCATGGAAGGAATTTACATTTATATGACACTTCACAGCTCATTTTATACTTTTGTATCTCAGTTCTCCTTCAGTCTCCCTTGAACCACTCTTTTCCACTGCTACAAACTATCATAATAAACAAACAAAAAATTATTTCATGCCTTCTCCATTAAAAAAAACCCTCAAAATGTATCTAGAGCATATTCATTTGAGCTGCCTGAAAGCAGAGCAATTCCAATGGAGGTGACACTGGGCCTTTGACATGAGAAAGGAATTTCCAGCGGGCGCATCTGGTACCCAGGCTCCTAAACCCCACAGCCCCGGGGCTGCCAGTAACATCATCTTCAAATGGAAAGCAGCTCACAGTTCTAATATTTCCCAATAATTGTTACTTTAATGAACATTTAAAATCATGTTCTCTAAAAATGATGTTTATAAAACCAAAATCAAAAACAAAGTCTCACATTATCTCACAAAAGCCATCACAATGAGAGGTACAACAGTGTCTCTGTCTATCCACGGTGAACTCCAAAGAATGCCCCATGGAAGGCAACACAGACAGTAAACGGTTATCTATTATCCAGACTCTGATACAGAGCTCATTCTCTAAAGGGATTGTCTTCATTTTGGAAAATGTTGTATTAAGCACTATGCCATTTCCAGCAATGCCTACCATAAAGGTAATGATGCTGTACATTTAATTTCTCCAGCTTTCTTGTGTCTGCTGGCATTTTAAGTGAACCATTAACAGTCTCAAATAGACTGGCACTGTTGTTTGCTACTGATGAAAAATTTCATTTCTTTTAATATAGCAGGAGGACAATTTGGCATTGATACTTGAGGGCCACCGAAAGCAAGCAAAACTAAAAAAAAAAGCATATGGTTCAACTTT
The DNA here is from genome assembly GCA_028658305.1 of Pachyuromys duprasi. Lineage (NCBI taxonomy): Eukaryota > Metazoa > Chordata > Mammalia > Rodentia > Muridae > Pachyuromys > Pachyuromys duprasi. The sequence goes on from CM053763.1 coordinate 11,646,856, forward strand.
CTAGGCCATTTATTTTGTCACTAAATTCAAAGATTAGATGGCATTCTTCACAGAAGGACTGAGCTAGAAAGATAAACTTGGGCCTAAAAGAACATGGAAGCTCTCCCAGACAAGAACAGAATACAGCAGAACAACAAAATAACAACGCACACACACTCAACAAGAAAGCATTATCCAGACCTTCAATATTTTCTTTCTTTATTTTAATTTTTTATATTAATTACAGTTTATTCACTTTGTATCCCAGCTGTAGCCCCCTTCCTTAATCCCTCCCAATCCCACCCTTCCTCCTGTGCCCCTCTCCAAGTCCACTGATAGGGGAGTGGACTTCCCTATCCATCTTCCCCTTCCATCTGACCCTAGCCTATCAGGTGTCATCAGGACTGGCTGCATTGTCTTCCTCTGTGGCCTGGCAAGGCTGCTCCTCACCCAGATGGAGGTGATCAAGGAGCCAGCCTCCCAGTTCATGTCAGAGATAGTCCCTGCTCCCATTACTAGAGAATCCATCTACTGAGCAGGGGTTCTAGGTTATCTCCATGAATGGTCCTTGTTTGAACTATCAGTCTCAGAAAAGACCCCTGTGCCCAGATTTCTTGCTTCTGTTGTTCTCCTTGTGGAGCTCCTGTCCTTTCCAGGTCTTTCTATCTCCCCCCTTTCATTCATAAGATTCCCTGTACTCTGCCCAAAGTTTGATTACGAGCATCAGCATCTGCATTGATACACTGCTGGGTCATTAGAATGGTTAAGATCAAAAACTCAAGTGACAATACATGTTGGAGAGGATGTGGAGAAAAAGGAACCCTCCTCCATTGATGGTGGGAATGTAAACTTGTGCAACCACTTTGGAAATCAAGCTGGCGCTTTCTCAGACAATTAGGAATAGCACTTCCTCAAGATCCAGCTATACCACTCCTAGGCATATATGGAAAAGATGCTCAAGTATACAACAAGGACATTTGCTCAACCATGATCATAGCAGCTCTATTTATAATAGCCAGAACCTGGACACAGCCTAGATGTCCCTCAACTGAGGAATGGATATAGAAATTGTGGTACATTTACACAATGGAATACTACCCAACAATTATAAACAAGGAAATCATGAAATTTGTAGGCAAATGGTGGGAACTAGAAAAGATCACCCTGAGTGAAGTATTCTAGAAACAGAAAGACAGATATTGTATATGCTCACTTATAAGTGGATATCAGGCATATGATATAGGATAAACATACTAAAATCTGTACACCTAAAGAAGCTAATCAAGAAGGAGGACCCTTGCTCACTCAGCAAGGCAAACGGAACGGACATTGGATGAGGGAGAAAACAGGAGAACTTCAATATTTTCAAAGAGAGCTTGTGACATAAAATGTCAGGATGCCAACCAGGTACAGCCATCTTCTAACACACACAAGAGTTAAGTGAGATACAATTCAGCAGAAACCTTAAGCTAGGAGTTCCATGATGAATTTAGAGCAGCATCTATATATGCTATGATACAGATGGCAGAAAACTCCCAGTTCATGATTTTGAGAAAAAAATTACTTCTTAAGACATGAGGCTGCCTGGGATGCAAAATACCTAACCTGTGATTGATATAAAAATAAATAAATTAAAAAAAAAGACACGAGGCTGTGGAACAGGGGGCAGCAGCTCCACTTAGGTGAAAAATGGAGTCTCTGGAGAAGAGTGATGGGTTTAAGTAGAAATGCTAACAGTAGTCTTGAATTTCATGGTAAGTGTTTATATTTGGTTATGGTCAATAAGGAGCCTAGGAAGGTTTTAAAGGATAGTGAGAAGATTGGAGCTATGCCTGAAAACCAATACTGCAACACTGTAGGATCTAGTAAGGACCAGCTAGGAAGTTATTATAATTGTCCATACATAACCAAAAAGAGATTAATGACTATGGATATAAAAATATAGCAAATTAAGAAGTGATTTCAAAGATAGAAAATACAGGATTTAGGTCATAAATGGTAGTGAGCAAAAGAAAGATAAAGTTGAAGATAAGTATTAAAGATACAGTGTAGACTGCTAAAAAAGCAGAAGCTTTCAGGGAAAATTCTGACAAAATAACACACTCTTCTTGATAGGGGTGCCAGTGCATTTGAAGGAAGACTACCCACAGGTCAGTTAGCAGTGGTGATACTGATGGAGGAACAGAAAGCAGGTTGATAGAATCTAAACAAAAAAACCAAGGCCACCAGTCTAGATGATACAAATATGATGATCTGTGTTTTTTGGGCAGACAGTAACTCAGGAATAGGAAAAGAGGGGGCTAAGAAAAGACAGAGAAAATAGGCATTGAGAAAGGCAGGAAAAACTGAAAACAGCTTCAACTGTGAACACTTACACAGGTAAGGAGTAGGTTCCCATGCTTCATAAGAACTCTTAGGGGTAGAAGACACAAAAGTGCTGAAGTTAACAGCTACAGGTTCCTTGCAGGGATGGCACAGTGGCTCTCTTCCTAAGCTGCACAGCACAATTCTGAGAGTTTTAGAATAACCAACAGAGAGGCTCACTGCTGACCAATTCAATCCAAAACCACCACAACAGTTTCTGGGCAATGGTAGATTTCACAAAACTTGTATTCAAATGCATTAAGGGCTAACATTTATACAGAATGATGAAGCAGAAATGTTCCAGAAAAGATTGGGGTCAGTGGGTAATAGAATGGCAAGAAGAAACCCAGTCTACATTTCAGATAAACCTGATATAGAACAGAAGGCAGTGTCTTAGTAGATTGCAGATGGAGGGAGAGTTTCTTTAGGATATGTAGAGAATGAGGAAGCTGATAGGTAGAAAAAGAAAGGTATGATAGATATAGAAAATATAAATATATGATAATATAGAGGGTTGGATTGAAAAGCAAAATAATGTAGCTGAGTGCTAAAAGTTTTGGGAGAGCATAAAATAAAAAACACAAATGGGAACTTAGCTTCTCACAGATGCTAATTTAATCCTTAGAAAAACTACAAAAAAAGACAGGAGGGAGAGACAGAATTCCAAGCAGCAATATCTTCATCTCAAAGAATGGAAACAAACAAAACACCTGCTGGATCTGGGGGAATATGGTGCTATCACCTTCCCCTGTTGGAGAGAAAAAGACAGAAGAGTACTACCTACATATAATGGCAGAGCAAGCTCATTAATCTAGATCCCATAGACTAGACTCTGGAATATAGCAGGATGTGTGGGTGAATACAGCAGGGGCTATGAATCCAACATAATGGAAAACACTTGTCTTATAATGACAAGAATCTATGGAAGGACTGTAGTATCTCAAAATTAAGAGCACAGACTCCTTCTTTGCTTCATTATTTTGGTTCGCCATATGAGCTCTTGGCTCCCCAACTCCTGCCTCAGCCAACATGCCTGCTGCTTGCTTCCATGCAGTCCTTGCCATTATGGATTCTAAAATCCACAGAGGTAAGCCAAAAAAATAACCCCAAACCCAAAAACTAACCAATGCAATCCAGCCACCTGGCTTTCCATCTAACTGAAGCAGGCTAACAGTCAAATGTAACTGAGCAGATCTCTCTGTGAGAAAAGACCAGAATGGTGACCCATATCCATAGGAAAGATTTGGATAAGTTTATAAGTCACCTGTACAGGATTTATAAAAAATGGCTCAAGGTCAGGAAATGGGCTGCTTAAAGCAAAGTTTTATAGTATCTGCACTGACTAAACACACACACACACACACACACACACATCAAAAGTTTAAAGTAGTAATAGTTTTGAGATAGAACCTTTAAGAAATACTGACCATGAAGTATGAATCATAGTTTGTTAAATTTCAAAGATTCCAAAGACTTGCATGAGACCATTACAGGAAATGAGACTGTTAAAGAATCCCTGACTTTCTAGGAGACTACCAAAATAAAGAGAAACTGGGGGGAAAAAACCCTCTTAAGGTAATTTTCCAATAAATAGTCTAACAAAAATAATCAGAGATCATCTACATTTTCAACCTCATATTTCTATTGTAAAAAAAGAAAGTGAAGAATTATCATGAGATAAGTGAACTTCAATGATTTCATTTATATTCTGCCAGATTCTGTTTAAATAAAATGGAAAACGAATTTATGACCCATCACCATCTTCTGCTTAACGTAATAATGACTGCATGATCTTAAAATGTTTAACTTTAGAGTCCTTTTAATCCTTGGGATGTTCTCATCAATAATTTGAGTTTTTAAGTCTCACCCTTGGGAGGGGTCTTCAATTGGGATATATAATGAATAAATTTAAAAAAAAAAAAGTCACCAACTCTCATCCTATACTGTTAATGGAAGCTGTCCTGGTGATAAAATAAAACTCTCCTGTAGACAACAAACAACTTACCTGTCTAAGTCTGGTCTGCCAAAGGCACTATTGTCTAATGCTTGGTAAATGGTTTGTATAAAAATCTATATTTTGAGTTGAGCAGAAATGAAATAAAGTCTGAGCAGTGACAGAATGTCAATTATGAAGTTGGTAAAATAACCCTGATAAAAGTTGTTAACTTGGTCACTTTTTTGATTCTAAGAATGATCTTGAAATATCATAATAAGGAAAGTCATTAAGAGGGAAATACTCTGGTAGTTGACATAAATAACATATATATATATGTAAGTGTATATATATATGTAAGTGTCTGCAAAACTCATTTTCATCTACAGAATACATTGCCATATTGGATTCCTGGGTTCCTTAAAACACCTCTTGAAGTTAACAAAACATAAGAAAACCCCAAACTTTTGATACACCCATTCTAAAGCCAACAGAACAATGACTTATAGATACTTACCTAAGTAACTAGAGTAAGTGACTGAACAAGGACTAGGACCAAGGGCTACTGCTAAATCCCATGCCAACAATCTGAACACATGTGGTGAGACTCATTGCCATTCTATGTATCTTCTTATTCCTGCTATGCTTCAAGCTTTATGACTTAAGTCAGCATGACAGTTCCTTATCATATCCCAGTAATATACGGGAATCTTCAATTAATGACGATTACAAGGTGCCAAAATTACTGGGAACCCTTTCATCTATGTTCTCCAAAAGACATAGAAGCTGAAAGTGAGGGACAGAGCACTGCTGTTTAGTGGCTAACGTGTTTCCAAGTCTTTGGATGTCTATGACCGTGATGATAGCAAATGATGTGACCTATACTTCCTGTCACTGATTTGCAAGCACAGCTATTGTGTAAATAGCTGTAACCACAATTTCTGTATCCATTCCTCAACTGAGGGACATCTGGGTTGTTTCCAGCTTCTAGTTATTACAAACAAAGCTGCTACAATCATGGTTGAACAAATGTCCTTGTTGTATACTTGAGCCAACAAAAAATTTGTAATTTGTTCAATCTGAAGTACCTTGCTGTTTATCAAGTTGACTTTGATTATATCAAAATACTATCTTTTTCTACACCTATAGTGCTCTTTTAAAAAAATTCTCCTTTATTTGGGGTGTTTAGGCTCTATCTCCCTTACACCAATACCCCAGCCTTAAGTTAGAGAGAGAAATGGTTAGTGGGTAGAGGAGGCCCAGACCGCTGGTTATTAGGATCAAGGGGTTCTTTTAAAGCCCGGTACCAATCTCCATCAACCACAGAGGCAGCTAGCATCTCCTCCATTCTGCTCTACCCTGAAGCATTTCTCTCTGTCTGCTCCAAACCACCACACTGTCTCTGGTCTCTGGTCTCTTCAAACTTCTACACACCACATGCCAATACCAAATTCCAAACCAAACATCATAACCTTCTCTTTCTCAGCTCTCATATTTATACTCCCAGAGTCTTAGACAATGGCCCTCTCCAAGCCACACGTGGAAGGCCATTACCACCTGACAAAAGCCATGCTCCTCACTAGACAATTAACAGGTGTAGACAAACTATAGCTCAATTAAAATCCCGCACTTGGGACTAAAACAAAAGCATATTTACATAACATATAAAGAAACCAGAACTTCCATTACACACACACTTGTTCAGTAGATACTCTAATTCATCACTAAATCCACTGCCCATCTAAAATGATAGCAGCAAAACAAGACATGCCACTAAGGGATAATCACAGACATTTTATTCTCATAGTCCTTACTTGAGGATCCTCCAAGATGCTTCTCTGACTTTCCAGAAAATGCCCTATTCAAGTAGAGAATATAATTTCAATTCACTTAAGGAGATTCTAATGCTTTCACTATCAATTATTACCCAATTTGACCTATGTCACTAAGGAAGAACCAGAGTCTCCAAGAGGTTGATCTGGCTATAAGTTGGATTTGTTTGCTTCTGTTTTAAAACTTTGTTTTGTGATTGTTAGAACTGTGCAAATACTTAAATAAAAGATTAGGCCTATGCTATTACTTGCTCCAAAGCCTACAGCTTTTATTCCCTTCACCTACATGTAAAAGAGGTAATCACTGCAGCCAAGGCTTCTGTCTTGAATCTGTAACATTTCATTTGTAAAGGTCAATTACTTTATATATTGCTTTGGGAGGCTTCCAAATTAAGATTTAATTAATCTTCTACCTTAGACCAAGGGATGCAGAAATTTAGACTTAGCAAAGGAAGCTTTCTTAGTGTACTATGGTGAGCGAGGAAGCTGTGTCCACACATGTCCTCATTCAGAAAAGAATGCACAATGCTGACTAGGACTGCTGTCCTTTTTTTTATTTTGCAATTAAAACATGAGTATGGAGATTATAAAAAGTCTCATTAAAACAGAATTCCAAGAAAAATCTATATCTAACTAAAAATGAGATTCCAAAAAGCCTCAGGAAGTCTTAAACTCTTCCCCAAGACCTAAGAAGGTATCTGATTCCAAGAAAACACTTCTTTCCAGCCAGTGGCACAGAGCGCTCTGCATTGCTCCCTGGCACAGGGTGAGCCCAGAGCCCTGTCTGCTTCTTGCTACAGAAGGCTTTACCTGGCAGTTATCTTCCATGTATTTCTCTTTTCTCAGTCTAATACACAGTACCTTGAAAGATCTGAATATTAGGCCAGCATGATGAGACAAGGCCTACTGATTACTGACAAATATGCAGAGTTCTCCTTTAATCATTTAATCTTCTTTAATCATATACAATACACTAGTATGGTTACTGTCTTCTCAAAAATTAACAATGTTTAATAAAATGGCATAATTTTTATCGAATCAATAGAAAGTAACCAAAACACCAGACACTCTTTCTCTCGTTTCTTCTTATAGCCTTCCCCAAGTCTTTAGTTTGTTATTAAGTTTTTATTTGGTCATCTTTTAATATTAGTACATTGTTTTTGCTTTCCTTAGAACTAATTCTAAGTAAAAAGGATGAAATGAGAAAAATGATCAACACCAAAATTATCTGAGAACCATAACATAACATAAAACCATTCTCTTGTTGTTCGGGTATCTTAAGGGCTGTTTTGGTGGATATGGTTTAGGTTACCTCCATAAGATCTGGAACTGGAGGGGTAAGAGAAATCAACAAAAGACAAACCACTTTGCAACAAATGAATGTTCTAATGGCAGTTCAGCTGAAAGGTGCACAAGAGGAGAGGTATGTATAACTATAGGACTAAATGGTAGGCTGGGCCAAATGAAGACAAAGGGGACACTAGGAAATCATTGTGTATAGGATGACTAGAAAACTCTACTGCATTAAAAGGCAATACATATATGTAAAAGCAATTTTTCCAGCTCACTAATAAAGAAATGGAGTAAGAGCCTCAAAATAGTAGGACAACTGTACATCATGTCGCTGGGGGACATAAGGTATATTACAAATAGTGAGAAAGCAGTAAAATAAGTAAAGTTTGTACTAAACTTTAAGATAAAGTAACAAGAAATACAATTTCCCAAGTGAAGCACAGAAAAATCCAGCCTACATCTAACAAAGGAAGGTATTCTTTGATTGATTCAATATGTTTAAAAAGGTATGAGACAGTCTATTACTCATAGCTCTATCTACAGCTCTAAAATAAAAGGCTGTCTTCAGTAAACACCATGTGACAACATCAATGGAAAGACTCAATAAAAATCTTCCCAGTACATATTGTCACAGAAATATTCTTCTCAAGGGAACTTCCCAGCAGTTACTTTCAGGAAAGAACAACTGTGCATCTTCCTGCCATTAACAGAAGTTTAGCACACCATGTAACATTCCCTGTCCAAGCTTCACAAAGCCTTTAACAGGAGACTCAGCGCCCCGTGTAACTTTCCCACCTGATGCACTGCTATAAACTTTTCAAGTAACATTTTAAGGTCTAATGAACAAGTTTAAAATATTGACTTAGGCTACAGCCCTTTCTCATTCCATTATTCCTGGTTGATCCAGAGACAAAGGAAGAATCAGATGATAATGTGCTGTTACCACGTGCCAATGTTTTGAAGGGACTTCAGCAGGAAATGGTGAGTGCAAAGGGACAAACTCAACTGTAGCTAAGGCATAAGACTAGGAATTTAAGTGTTTCACTGTACATAATTTAAGAATAAGTGCATGCAAAGGTGAGTAAGCAGCATTATTGTAGACATAAAAACATGGAAAAAAGCAATAATTTTTATGAGTCTATCATGTGCATATTTGCTTATTAAATTATTTACCTTGAAAAATTGCTTTCACCTGCTCCACAGTATTCTCAATAAATGAATAAAATTATAACTCTTATCTAATTTTCACAAAATCTTGTTTATCTTAAGTTGAAGCTAACGATCTGAGGCCTTCAAAAATTTTAGTTATTTATCAAAATCACAAGCAATTAATAGTATATGGAAGAACAGGTATTTAAAAACAAGTTTAATATCACCCTCAATGTTCACAATCATTATTCCATTAATAGGTTATGCACATGATCGTAGGGGTCTAAGATAACGTGTACATTAAATAAGATCAAATGCTAAATGGAATTCATGACAGTGGAGCTATGCTAAAGTTGCAAGGGTGATTTCAAAGAGACATTTAGGGTCAGAGGGAAGGGGAAGAGGACCTCCCCTATCAGTGCACTTGGAGAGGGGCATGGGAGGAGACGAGGGAGGGAGGATGGGATTGGGAGGGAATGGGGGGGGGCTACAGCTGGGATACAAAGTGAATAAACTATAATTAATAAAAATAAATAAATAAAAGAAATCTTGTCACACCATACCCAGAGTTCTCTAAGCTCTCTAAAGGTTTCTATTTTT
>CM053763.1:11656505-11705005 GCA_028658305.1 Pachyuromys duprasi
GTTAAAGTGGATCACTGTTCCTTGGTTTGTAAACATATTCACCTCTTCAATACCAGAGATATTGTTTACCCCTAACTTCTTTAAGGAGAACTGCAGTTTTTTATCATCTGCTGTGGCTGTTCTGTGAACCACCTTCTTCTTTCTGCGAGCAGTTCCTTTCCCACCAATGCGCACTTGTGCCTGCAGCTTGGCGAGTTTTCCCTGGTTCACGATCGTTTGTTTCTTTCATCTTGTCGGAGTGGAAATGGGGCCGCGCGGGGGACTAGGGTTCATGCTCAGGGGGTCTCGAGCAGAACAGCTGAGATAAGGCGCACACACGGGGGGACGCGGGGACGCAAGATGGCAGCTAGAGGGAGACCCAAATGCCAAATTCTTTGTTGTGGTCTACTATGGAATTCTCCATGTTTACTTCCAACTACTGCTCTGACCTCACCTCTTTCCTTTCTCTTCACTTACTAGTCTCTTTTCACAGGTTCCTCGCAGGGTCTCAAAATACTGAGCATGTGTTTCCTTAGGGCACATCACACTTGTCACCTTTCTGGAATATCAGTCACTACAACTTTCTTCAACCTTCTTTTATTTCCTTTCAATACTGTTTATTTCCACCTCCAGAGACCTTTTTATTAGGTCATTGGTATATTTCATCTATATTAATAACTCTTTCTGTAAGTATTTATATTTGTGATATATTAATAAAATGACAGATAATGGTATTGTTAGTATATATGTTTCTCCACAAAGTGTAAGTTCTAAAAATGTAGTAGTTTTAAGTATGTTGTTCAGTGGCAAAACCCCCCAAGCACAGAGCACTACCATGTACTCTAGAGGTGCATCATGAAATGTTTGCCAAATGAGAAAATGAATGAATGGATGGATAAGAAGTCTCCACACATTAAAAACCCCAGAAGGGGCTGGAGATTTGGCTCAGTGGTTAAGAGCAACATCTACTCTTTCAGAGGTCCTGAGTTCAATTCCCAGCAACCACAGGGTAGTTCACAACCATCTATACTGGGATCTGATGCCCTCTTCTGATATTCAGTGTATATGCAGATTAAGTACTCATATACATAAAATAAATAAATCTAAAAAACAATAAACTTTAGAAGAATTATAATATAAATTTTCTCTTGAAACATGCCTCACTGACCTAGCTACCATATATGGGTTGAAAACTTTATCATTTCCTTTTACCAAAACTTGGATTGATTGAGGTCTCCTTTCAGTTAACTTTGGAGTTGAGAAGCTAAAAGGCAGCCTTTCAACTACTCTACCTACGTTATCTGTGCCTTGAGCTATCTGATAATAAAGGGTGTGACTATTTTGAAATACCTGGGTGAGAAAATGAGAGCTGATTTTACAACTCAATACCTAAACCTGATGGCCAAAAAGCAAACTCAAAACTCAATCCTCTAGCCTACGCTCAGTTATTAATCTATCATCATTGAGATTTTCAACACTTATTTTTGACTCATAATTTATATGGCCATGACTATCAATCTTATCTAAGATTCTTTCTCATGTAACTCAGGGCTTCACTCGGCTGGCTTGAAGAATGTCATCATGGGGAAAAACTATTTAGAACATGAAGGTGATGTCTTTGTAGAGTATCGGGGGCATAGTTATACTTTCTAATCTCTTCTACAGAAGGATATTAGCACTGTTGTTTGTAATGATGTTACCTGGCTTTTGTAATCAAATCTCCCTGAGAATGAATACAGCAAAAATAGAAAGAGGAGTGCAAGGTTCAAGGAGTGCAATTCTTCAAGGGTTAGCAGTAACTGGCCTAGCGACAGCTGCTGCAGAACCCACTTGGATGTGGATCACAGGACCTCTTCTTTTCTACAACAAAACCGACTTTTGCCAAGAACCTCAAAACAAGTCATTTAGTAAGCAATGACCTTACAGCTTTCATGTAGCAAATCTGCGACATAGGTCTTCAAAAGCAAGTAATTTATGACGAGAAATGTAAATGGATATAACATTTAACTTAAAAACAATACTCATAATTAAAGGAATTATAATTTTTCTTAGGCACATAAATAAAGCAAATGTGTGAGATGCCTACCGACCTAGAACAGATTAAGAACACTTGAAATAAGAAAACAGTAATACTTGGAGAGGACAGGAACTTCACAAGGAAAGCAATAGAACCAAAAAATCTGGGCACAGGGGTCTTTCCTGAGACTGATACTACAACCAATGACCAGCGATGGAGATAACCTAGAACCCCTGCACAGATGTAGCCCATGGCAGCTCAGTGTCTAAGTGGGTTCCATGGGAACAGGGACTGATTGGTCTGCTGTTTGATCACCCCCTCCTGAGGGGGGAGCGGCCTTACCAGGCCACAGAGGAAGACAATGCAGCCACTCCTGATGAGAGCTGATAGACTAGGATCAGAAGGAAGACCTCCCCTATCAGTGGATGTGGGGAGGGGCATCCATGGAGAAGGGGGAGGGAGGGTGCTATTGGGAGGGCATGAGGAAGAGGGCTAAGGGGATACAAAGTGAACAAAGTGTAACTAATAAAAATTAAAAAAAAAATAAATGCTCAAGATTTCTGACTCACACAGATTTTCATTTTCTTTTCCCTGGTACTATCTATAATCACATGGCAACAGTCCAGTCTGAACAGCTAAATTTATGTACTATGGCACAACTCAAAAGCCTGATCATTGAAAACCACAACACATTAGGGCGGTTTGGAGTGATGGTGCTATGCACCACTTTGCATTTTGAATGATGGTAAAAGTTTACATTGATTTCCATAGTGAAAATGAAAGGTGACCATTTAAAATGCCTGGAATCCAGGCATGAAAGAACAGAACAGGTATCTCCTCCACTCACTCTGTCAGTTGCATGACACCAGAGACCTGTCTCCAAACTGATTACAGAGAAGCAGCTTGCCCATCAATAGAGCTTGGCAGTATCCTGTTCCTTTTCTGTAGGAAGGAGCCATTGCTCTGACACCAATTTGCAGAATCTTCATTTTTCTTAATGAAGAAACTGATCTTCCTCCTTTTAAAAAGCTTCCAGGATCTCCCTAGAAGTCTAGATAAATGCAAAGATGATAAGAATGTACCCTTGAACAAAGCAGTGGAATGTACACGAGAAACTGGTTTACTGTATCTTCATGCCTCAAACTCTCACTATCAATGGCTTCCAATATTTCATTGCAATGAAAGAATAGTTTTGAGACATTCTATCCTCAAATTGGAAAAGTTTTAACAAGAAACAATAAAAACATTTTGTCTTTTCAGTTTTAACCTCTTCTTAGATATCCCAGAAGGTACATGCAGATGCAAATTGTATCCCATGTAGAAATCCCTGTGTCATATTTAAAGTCACATGTTAAAACTCAGCTGACTTGGGTTTTTAAACTGGAGAGTCTGAAGTTTAACTCATCTTCACAGATGCTGCCAAAACTAAAGCAGCAAACAAAGGCATCAAAAAGAAACTACTGCTTGGAGACTAGGGCTGTTTCCCTACCCTTGGCAGAAGTTGTAGTCAGTACTATCATTCCTGCTCAGATCTCCACCAGGCTCCTACATGAGCTTCTGGTTGTACACACACTTCCTTGTTTTGAAAAAGAGGAAATTTTTTTAGAACAGGAAATAAAATAGACATCTGAGGTAGATAGAGGGAGGAAACTGGAGGGAGAGGTGGTAAGGAGGGTAATGGGGGTTAGGGGTGGGAGGAAAGACTGGAACAGAGAAGGAAAATAGGCCGGGGGGGCATCTCTGGGACAGGAGAGGCTCCCAGGAGTCCATGAGGGTTGATCCTAGCTTAAACTCCTAGCAGTGGAGTTAAAGATCCTGAAGTTGGCACTTCCTGTAGCCAGGCATGACTTCTAGTGGAGGGAGAGGACACCAGTCCACCCATAAAAACCTCAACCCAAAATTTGTCTTACCTACAACAAGTCTAGGGATAATGATGGAACGGAGATTGAGGAAATGGCAAACCAGTGACTGGCCCAACTTAAGATTAATTCCATGGGAGAGAGCCAACCACTGATACTATTGATGATACTCTGCTATGCTTGCAGATAGGAGCCTAGCCTGCCTTCTTCAGCAACTGATGGAAACAGATACAGAGATCCACAGCCAAATAAGCTGATAGTTTTGTGGAAGAATGGGAGTAAGGACTGAGGGAGATGGAGGGGTCAAGGATACAAGAAGACCTAACCTGGGCCTATGGGGGCTCACAGAAACTGAACCACAAACCAAAGAACATTCATAAACTAGACCCTTTACACATATGTAGCAGATGTGCAGCATGACCATCATGTGGGTCCCTTAACAATGGGAATAGGGGCTGTTTCTGACATTTGCCTGCCTTTGGATCCCTTTCCACTAGCTGAGGTGCCTTGTCAGGTTCCAGTGGAAGAGGATGTGCTTAGTCCTGCTGTTACTTTAGGTGCTAGAGTGGGTTGATACCCCGAGGAGACCTCCCCATCTCTAAGAAGAAGGAGTAGAGAGTGGGGAGTGTGAGGGAGGGACCAGGAGGAGAAGAGGGAAGGGCAAGCATCAGGCTGTAAAGAGATCAAATAGACAAATGAATGAAAAAGAAAAGGAGGAGACTGAGATTTGAAAAGCTCCCCTCCCCTTTTTTAGAATCACAGATCATGGATTTCAAAAGCACACCAGCTCTCTCTTTGCATAAGCAGAAAAATAATATTTTATGGTAGACGGTATGTGATTTTTTAAAACAGAATTCTCCTCATAAAAACCGTCAATAAGAGCATACTAATGAGTCAAGTAGAAGACTAAGAGAAACATGGAGACTTTTCTCTGAACTTTCAATCCTGTAAATCTACCCAGCAGTTATTCCTTACAAGGAGGTCATGGAATTTCCTAAGGTCTTTGATTGACTGCAGAAGTTCATACTATATCTATGTTTTACATTTAAAAATCTTAGAATTTCTAAGTGGGTTCCATAGTAATGGGAACAGGGACTGCCTCTGACACGAACTGATTGGTCTGCTCTTTGATCACCTCCTCCTGAGGGGGGAGCAGCCTTACCAGGTCACAGAGAAAGACTAGGCAGCCACTCCTGATGAGAGCTGATAGACTAGGATCAGAAGGAAGGAAAAGAAGACCTCCTCTATCAGTAGACTTGGGGAGGTGCATGCTTGGAGAACTGGGAGGGAAGTTGGGATTGGGAGGGGGAAAAGGGAGGAGTTTATCAGGGGATACAAAGTGAATAAAGTGTAATTTAAAAAAATAAAAATAAAAGAAGAAAAAACTAATAAAAAATCTTACAATCTGATCATGTGATCAGATATGTCTTCTGGCATGCTTACCAACATTATTAGGAAGATAAATTGTGACCCCTTGATTTCCCAACTTCTTTTTTTCTGTCATTCCACATTGCCTATGCAATAAAAGAGGTTCTCTGTCATATTAATAGTTCCAATTATCAGTTTTGATTCTCAGTTCTTCCCCTATTGATCCTCTACAAGCTCAAAATAGATAATATCCAAAAGCATGTTTGATGATGTTTCAAGTTATTTTTCTTCATAATAAGGTCCTATGAGTACAGAAAAGAGTATATTTCAGGGAGATATTATTGCTGATAAATGTGCAATGTTTTTCTTAGTCCTAATGAAAAAAATGGAAATGAAGCTCTATGCTTTCCCATCTTCACTGAAAGGCCATTAGGTTAGTGACAGAGAGAAGAGTTTTCTGAATTTCAAGTTCTCTTCCCCACTTAATTGGGTATAGATAGTAAATGCAAGAGCAGGTCCACCAGAAGAAAAAAAATCCAAACTTCTGTCTCAGTATTATACCATCATTCTACAGAACTTTAAGAGAATGCTAAGAAATTTTAAGAGTTTCTATTTTAAATCAAAAAGTAATTCTCAGATTACACTTGAGCCCAGAATGGCAATACATTACTTTAATGGTAGCATGCTAAGACTGACAGACAAGCCAGTCTAAAGTCATGTATTATCCCTTTTCCAGAATGTTCATTTTCTCCATCAACAAGTAGTCTTGTATTCTGTTTATCAACAATAAGAATATTGCTATTTACAAAACTCAACAATGAACTGCTATATGTATCATTAGCAACACAAGCAAAATATCATCCTGATTCTAAGTTCTTTTACTTGGACACTTAAACAAAAGCAAGTAGAAAAGGAGTAGGAAATCTAGTATATTCCTGCCAATAGTGGTGAAATATTGTCATAACCCAGTGTTTAACTTTATTGTGGGAACAGATTCACTCAAGCCTCTTAAGGAAAAACTATTCTAGGCAGTGAATGTAGGACTAGAGATACAAAAAGACACACAAAACAAAACAAAAAGCTGGCCTCACCCCAAACCCCTCAGTCCACTGTGGTGATGGTGAGAGACATACTGAACAATCATACCTAATTAGTCACAATACTAGAGGCTAAAAATCTCTCAGCTCCTTTGCTGTCAGTTCATCCATCCATCCACCCTTCATCCTTGTACCAATCGACCCATAGTCCATTGGTCCACCCTGCCATCTATGCCCCTACCCATCATCCATCTGTCCATCCAGTCACCTATCCATCGATTTTCTGGGCAGCAATTGGTTTCTAGGAAGCACTATACTTGCCAGGGTTGGAGAATGGAGTGCTAAATGAAATATTTCTAATGTGTATAGAACTTTGGCCCCCTGTATTTAAAAATGATCATTACATCTTAAAAAGGGGACGTGCTGTTCTAATTCAATTAAATCAGAAATCATCAACATCTACTTCGGAGAAATCCTGTTGGATCTGTTGTTTGTACTTGTCAATATGTCTTATTAAAAGTAATTTATATTGATTTCTTTGTTCTTGCAATGTTAAGCCTCAAACTATGCCTACAATGAAGGAAAGCAGCTGATGAAGAAGTTCTTATGAATACTGCAACTGGCCCTGTAAATGAAGCACTAAAGGTTGAAGACAGACTGAATGACATCCAAGGTTACCACAAATCAAGTCTACAGCTTTCTGGAACATAAACTACTTTTAGCCGAAAAGGTCTTACTTTTAGTTCCTTTACCATTAAATTTCTGTGGATTTCCTCCTAATGTGTTGTTTTAAAAATGTCCAATGCACATCATAGTTTGACATGAAAATCTTCAGGATTCCAAGTGGACTAAAGTATGAATCCATAGTGCTACAGTAAGGGTCTCATACAGTAATATATTAAACCTGATTCCTACCAGAGCCTTCTCTGATGGGGCTAGTCTACTCACAGACATGGACATACAAATTTTTTAACCATTAACTTTCTTGGGGGATCTTTTCTTTTCAGCTAATATTAACTAAAAATTAATAATAGACTAAATGCCTACATAATCCTCACTACAATCCTACAGAGAATAAATCAATCTTATCTCAGTTTTACATTTCAGAAAAGTTAGGGGCTTAAGGTGACATAACTAGTGACGAGAAAGCCAGTAACTGAAATGAGAGACATGCTTCTGGGTTCCAGACTCTTATCCGTGAGAACACAGGAGCTCACACAGTGCTTCCTATATACTGCCTAGGTCAAGAGAGCACCTTCCTTCTCAGTCAACTATCACCACAACTGATGATTTCTTCACAAAGGGGGAAACAACTTCCCACTGTCTGGAGGTTTCTAGATACTTGGCAGTGGGCATTCCAGATAATTTCTGCAGGCAGCTGGGACCCAGTAACAGTGATTCCTTCTCATTCTTGCCCCATGGCAAGTTAGAACAGCAAAGAAACTAGTGTCTACACGGTAGGTTCAGCAGAAGCCAAGTGAAGCGCACCTCTATGTGAGAGAACAGGGAGGAGGAGGGAGGGAGATAGGAAGGAGGGGAGAGGAGGAAGGGAAGAAGAGAGAGCAATTGAGAATAAAAACAAACCAACATTTAATGTTGCACTTTATCAGCAGACTGAAAAGAGGGCCTTTCTACAACCAAGTGAATAGAATCACACACATCCTCAGTTGTTAAGTAATTTGCAGGGATGAGCTTGGTCACTTGTAAACTTGCAAGCCTCACCAAGATCCAAAGTTTTCCTATTACTTATTACAGAAATTTTTATGACTTCATTCTTGGCCTCTCTGTAGAAGACCCCTAAAAGCATAAAAACAATAGTGACATTTAAAAAAAAATTCTAATAATCCATTTTGTCTGGGTATTTTCTATTTCTCCTTGCTTTGTTCTTCCGATTTTAAGAGCCAATTCTAAATCTATGGGAAACATCAAAGGGAGTGAAGTAGTTTTTAGCTTGACAATGGACTTAGGAATAAAGTTCATGTTTCAAACAACATGGTGGTGGCATGAAGTATGGTCAACTGGAGAAACACTGTTCTAATACCAAGTAAGTCTTATAAACAAGGATTATAGAGGAAAGCTCTTCCAATTTTGATATTTTATTTATATGTTTCCTTTCAGGAGACCAAATCTGTACTAAAATTCATTTTAAGTCTTTCAATCTAATAGATGATGTCAAATGTAAAAAGCATGTACACAGTGAACAGGAAGGACTTTTTTAGATCATTCAAATGTAGTGTTCTTTGCTTTCAAGTTTTATTTTATTTTATTTTGTAAATCATTGTATGTGTAAACAGATTGATTTGTCCAAGATGCTTTCTCATAAGTTTTCTAACAAGCTCTTGCATCAGGTTTTTCAGTTTGTTTCTGTTACAATATTGAAAGCTCCATGAATGCAAAATTTCCTGTCAACTTTTCCAACTGACAGTGCATTGCACACAGTAGAACTTACCATGTTTGTTGACTGAATCACCACATCATTGAATACGTCCTCCAGAAGACTGTTCAATATGTAGTAGGATACAACAAATGTCTTGAAGGTAGTGTGTAAAATCTAGTCAATGAGAACTGCAGGCATTCATTAAATTTTACTCATAGACAAGGTCTTTCTGTGCAGTCCAGGTGGGCTCCAGCCTGCAGCTGTTCTGCCCACTTACCTGAGCACTGAGATTACTGACTTTAATCTTTTTAAGAAGCAGGAAAAAAAAATACAGACTGTAGCAAAACGTCCTAGCCCAACTCTTGAGGTAGAGCTAATTGCTTTGATGACTCAGCGCTGCCTATAAACCATTTTTCCCATTGGAACAAGAATAATTCCTGATTACTACTGACAGAAACTTTCTGATGAAGAAATACACTTTCTGGAGTCAAAATGCAAGTAAGAATGAGAAGTCATGCTGAGAGGAACAGGTAAGAGTTCAAGGCCAGCCTGGACTATATGGTAAATTCTGTCAGTCTGGATAATGAAAAGACAACCAAGCAAACACATAAAACAATCACTACAGAGTCGGGTGGAGGTGGTAGCTGAGGAGAGACAGGGGTCAGGAGACAGAATAAGACAAAGGGATAAGAGAGTGGATGGAAATAGATACTAGAAAATAGGGTAAACAAGAACAAGGACAGTGAGCAACAACTCCAACAAGATAGGAGCAGAAATTAGCCAACAAGTCAATCTGAAGAACCCTGGAATCAAAAGTAGGGAAGAGCTGGAATCAGACATTATACCAGAAATGCTGGTGTCAGCCTAGCAGAAAAATGGTATAAAAGAGTAGTGCTTAAAAGAACACAAAAGGGCCTCATACCAATGATCAAACAAAGTGCCTGACTAAGTGTGCTAACTAAGAAGACAGCACAATTGATGAGGGAGCAATCTTGATATGGAGAAACTAAACACTGGGAATTGGGGGTACAGCTCAATTAGTAGAATGCTTAGCTATCATGTAGGAAGGCCTGGGTTTGATCCTTGGCACTGTGTAAAGGCAAATGCGGTAGTCCACTCCTCTAATTGCAGCATTTTCCCAAGTAGAGGCAAGAGAATCAAGGAGATCAATGTCATGTTTAGCTACTTAGTGAGTTCAAAACCATCCTAAGCTATATACATACAAACAAACAAATAGCAAAAAGGAATGAATAAGTGCTTACGGGTGCTAAGCAAATACTTGTTGAATACATGCAACAAGCATTAAGGTGTGGGCAACCCAGGTGTGGGTCGCTACCCCTTTGACAAGCCTCCATCTTCAAAAATATTTATGTTATGATTTATAACAGTAGTAAAATTACAGTTATGAAGTAGGAATAAAATAAATTTATGGTTGGGGGTCAGCACAACCTGAGGACAGTATTAAAGTGTCACAGCCTTAGGAGGGTCCAGAGCCATTACACGAAGGGAACTATGTGCTTTTAAGAACACAGAAAATATGTAACTCCTAGTTTGACATTTTGTATCAGGGGTGGTGTGAATAGAGCCTGACATAGTCAACTTCCATGCCCAAGGTTCTGTGTATTCCATCTAGTGGAATAAAAGCAAGCCTTCCTATGCTTTCAGGTTGCAGTTTCCTGTTAATTTCTAGCATACTTCTTACTGAGTTCTTTGATACTTTCGTGTTGCCTATTTATGTTTGGTTTCTTTGAAGGTTTCAGTGATTTTTGTTTGTTTTGAATCCTTCTTCTTTACTAAAAACTAAATTCAATGGGGGGGGGGATATTATACCTACCATATCATATTTATATACTCAAAGATTAACACAATGTCTATAGCACAAGAAATTCTTGTTAAATAAATATTTCAGAGTGATGAAAATGATGATAAGGGTCCACAAGGGGTGGGGACAATATGTTAAAGGGTAATCCCCACTGTGAAGATCACATCTGTTTGTTGGGAATGAACCTGGCATATACTGCCTCTGCCGTAAGTTACTTCTTAATTCAGGCAACCCTGTAGACAGAGAGATCAGTTAGTACTATACATTCTCAAGTCTACCTCCAGATCCTCAGTACCACAGAGACTAGCCATGATGAAACACTACCAAGGAGTGCTTGTCTTTTACTTTGGTTTACCTTTTAATGGATAACAGCTCTCACCTACTTTTTTAGAAACATGATTTATTGAGGTAAACTTTACATAGCATAGAGGATTACCCACATCAAAATGCAAGTTCAAGGGCATTTGGTACATTCCCATGCTTTGCTGTCACTAACTACCTGGTACTCCAGAATCTCTCCTTCACTCCAAACAAAAACTCCAAGCCAAAAGGCAATTACTTGCAACTCTCCCTTTTCCTTTTCCCTATCCTGTAGTGAAAAAAAGATCTGTATTCTACTTCTGTGTATTTTCTACACAGAGGTATTTTATATAAATTGCATTATATATTATCTTTTGAGTGTAGCCACTCTAACTTAATTGAGTATGATGTTTTTGAAGTTTTGAAATATATATCAGCTGTTCGTTCTCTTTCGTGGTGGGATAATATTCCATTATACACACACACAGACCATTAATGTAACCATGTATCTGTTGATGAATATTTGAGCTGCTTTTTCCTTTTAGCTACTGTGGCTATCACCATTAGACACCTGTGTGCAGATATGCTGCTTTGGAGCTCCCGTTCTGGTTCTTTCTGGTTTACATAGCTGGGAATGGAACTGTAGAGTCATGTGTCAAGTCTGGCTTCACTCTCCAACACCATTCTGCACGTCTGTGCTCCCCACATCCTCCCTTTTCCAACTTTGGTCTTGGTCACTAGAGTGGACGCGACAGGCCCTCACTGTGGTGCTTTAATCTGTTTTAAGGGTTAATTTTCAGTGCTTCTCTTTTCCGATAGGTACCTCTTAATATTCTTGCAAGTGATCATCTTTACGCTCTATTACAAACCTCAGATTTAGGCTTAGAAACGAGTCTTTTGAGCACAGAGTAAATATTCCAAAAGAGTACACATTAGCAAACAGGGATGAGGGTTAAGACCTGTGATTAGATACAGAAGCAGAGGCAGTAGTCAAGAAATAACAACAATAAGAGGTCCCCGTAGGAAATGACTTCTCTCCCCAGCTAGGAGATCTCCCAAATGAATCGCTGATATGAATAGATTCAATGGAAGGGTATGGTCAAAAAATAATGTTAACTTTCTCCCATTCTTTGCTAGCCAGCTCACTGTAGAATACCTGAGTAAGTTTTACAGGTATGCAAGGCTTTTATGGAGCTAACTATAGGTAGGTATACCCTGACTGACAGAGTCTGAGTTCCTGTAAATGTAGGGGGTCTTATCAGTATCCAGCGGTGTCTATTTTCCCTACAAATATACCTGAATTGCTTGATACCATGTACTTTTATGAGACACTCAAAAATGATCGTGTGTATCTTATCAGTGGGTTTCAGTTTGTGCATCCTTGTATAAAAATCCATGAAACTCTCTCTCTTTCGAGTTCCACTAAATCCATTTCTCTCTCATTTCAGTCTCAGCATTGCAATCCAGCTCTACAGGTAGCAAATTGAAATGTTTAGTGGCCCATTGCAGACAGATTGAATCTGCAAAGAATACAGCAATAAGAAAGAAGCAAGGCATCAATATCATACGGCAGAGCTCTCACCAATGACAGCGCTGATGTAGGCTGAGTGATTGAGCATTTGTTAAACTTCTACCATTGTGAAAGTAACCTATTATTTTCCTGGTTGTATGCTGAAATGCCTCAATCACTGACAGAACAAGTCAGTAAAAAAAAAAAAAAAAAAGATACAGTTCATTTTCTATTGCCTTTCTTCCATGCAGACAGTACAGTGGCAAATGGTCCCCTCAGCCCCTGAACACACTTCCACCAGTAGTATGTTTAATTTATCCCTCCTCTCATTCATTTTGCAAAATGTCTGATAATACGTACAGCTGGTACTGATGGCTGTTTCTCTTCCTTCTTCTTTCTCTTTTTTTCACTGTCTGCTAAGGAAAGACTGATAACATGACATGATTTTCTGGTTCATGATTACTCCATAAAAAAGATAAGAAGGATGTGGCGCAATGTGAAAGCAAAACAAGGGGAACAAGAAACAGGCAGCAGCTTCCCCAGAGGAGCATCCTGGTCTCTGACTACACCAGCTGGGGGCTCTTGCCAAGGGTGGACCCGGTAGCACTGCATATCTGCAATCCCTGTCCCAACTATTCTCCATGTCTAAATCATGAAACCATGGAGTGAATTAACAGTGAAACGCCAACATGCAACACGAGCCACAAATGTTGCACTGACTCAGGACTCTGAGTCAGAGGAAAGATATTGGAAAAAGCCTGCAAGATCAGATGCAGAAGCAGTTGAAGATGATCCATCTCCAAGGGTTGCCCCACCCTGTAGTGGGAGCCAGCCCATCACAGATTCTTCCCACATGCTCTGTTCTGAAAGCTCAAACACCACTGGACTACAAGAAATCCGTAAGTCATTTAATGCCTGATAATGGGAACAGGGGCTGTCTCTGACATGAACTCAGTGGCCTACTCTTTGATCACCTCCCCCTGAGGGGGGTGTAGCCTTCCCAGGCCACAGAGGAGGACAATGAAGCCAGTCCTGATGAGACCTGATAGGTTAGGGTCAGAGGGAAGGGGAGGAGGACCTCTCCTATCAGTGGACTGTGGGGAGGGGCATAGGTGGAGAAAAAAGGAGGGTGAGATTGGGAGGGGGAAAGGAAGGGTACTACAGTTGGGATACACAATGAATACACTGTAATTAATAAAAAAATAAATTAAAAAATTACAACATTTTCTCAACTTACCACAGCTATATATTTATCCATATTTTTAGGAGTAAAAAGCTCCCATATAAATCCTTCAATGTCCCAGTGTTCCTAGTAATTCACTATGTGCTCAATGAGTATCCTAGCTTCCAATATACTGACAGCAGTACCTTTTTTCCCATAAATAAAAGTTTTTAATGTAAACATACATAAACATGGCATGAGTTGTGATTTAGTGGGCTAGAGGAAGTGAAGCTTGAGGTATGAAAGCAGTCCATCAATGTTAGTCTGAATGTTTGCCGCATCTTCATTAGCGCATAGGTGGAAGCTCTGATCCCAAATGTTAATGGTTCATCAGATGGGGCTTTGAGGGGCTTATAGGTGGTCATGAAGGTGGTATTTCTATAGAAAACAGCCAGATAAGCACTTTCTTCTAGTCCTTAGCATCTTTTCTTTTCCTCTTCCTCCTCCTGCTCAATGAATTTATAAGAAGAAATAAGTATGCAAGTCAGAAAAGGAGCCCTTGACACAAACTGACTCTCCTAGTACCAGGATCTGATCCTTGGGCCTCCAGAGCTCTAGAAAATACTGTTTTTGGAGTCATTCAGTTTGCAATGGCAGTCTGAGTTACAAACACATACTCATAATCTTATGTCACATTTATACTAATTGGGCAAATTAACCAATTCCAAATCATTCCTCAGAAGAGCTTGCAGTCGCAGCATCCCCAACTTATGCCTATTAGTGGGGTAAAGAGCATGGGGCTAAGTCATCAGGTGTCAGTAATCTAGACAGGCAGGACACTCTTCCCCAACCGAAGGAAGAATCAGCAGGGCAGTAAATCGGGAACTTTCTCTTGCTCTTCTTCCTAGTTTGATTTTGAAAACTATAGTTTCTGTCAACAAACTAGAAGTTCACTGGGTATATACCTTTGTGCTATTTACATTTGCATAGCTAGCTGTCTAACTTTTCTACTTCTAGTTTCAATTTTACTTTTTATTGGGAAGGCTGTGAAATCACCTATGATTTAACCCTCATTTTATTATTCTGACAATCCTTATACCTGTTTCCAGTTGGGCTAATAATTGTCTGCCTTTCCCCATGCAATGACAGTAGAAGCGCAGATATGCATGTGTGTATTTCCTTTGCGGTGTGTAATGAATGTCACTGGCAAATCTAGTTCATAAACCCTACCATGTCAAAGTAGGCATACGTTGCAACTGTTTAACTGCTTGATCCATTTAAATAATTTATTTATATAGAAGTTAAGAAAATAATACAAACACTGTTTTTCACAAGAGTCAGACTTGTATATGCATGCATATACAGTGGCCATAAAAGTGATATTAATTCAAACTAAATCAAGCTCTGATTTACTGGGCTAGAGACAAAGAACCTTGAGGTATAAAAGCTTGGAGGGAACGTCCATGACTGAACTAGCAAAAAGACTGCTTAAACCAACTCAGATCTAATTCAGATCATCACGTCCCAGATACAGAACTATGCAATCTACGGTTTTAACTACATCTGTTTGAAATATCTTCAAGTCTTGGAGTATAGTTTATTTTAAATTACTCAAGAGAAAATAAAAATTGGCAACAAAGACTCTAGGAATTTTTAACCTCTTTGTGGAATACTGACAAATTCAAGATAATACTTGCAGTTCACTGGCATCCAGCTCTGTATTGTGATATTCAAATCCATTATTTCTGTTTATTTCACCAGATAAGAATAAGTTATAAGATTATTTCTTTTTAAAATTTCTTATCAAAATTTGTATGGATACATTCATACCTGCTTCTTGCCGACTACTGCATGTGCCCATGGAGGCCAGAACTGGACACAGAGACTGGGGAACTGCAGTTACAGGTGGCACCGAATCCTGGTGTGATGGCTGCATCAGAACCTGTGCCCGCTGCAAGAGCAGCGAGTATTCTTAACGATCTGCTGAGTGCCTATTTTGAATAAAACATAACTGCTCCAAATGGACCTTCATAACTAAACTTTAATTCAGGAGAATCTTAAGACTTGATCACTTTCAATTTTTTAAATATGAGCACCATTAAGTTAATACTTAATATCAGAGAAGGGCTCCTTTTTTCTTTAGTTGACAAAACATAAAGGAATCCCTGAAATCTTTCTTGGGACAGGTTTGATATCCGAGTGTCCACATGAAAAATAATTGTCACATCAACTTATTTAATGCAGTAAAAACATAACTTCAGCAGAATAAGTACATATAGATTGTTGTTATGACCCAAATGATCTGACACACACATTTTGAACAAGGCCTGTAAGCTAAAACAGATTTTAATACAAAATCATGAGTTCAAAGGTTTCCTTCCAGATAGCCCTTTTACTAATGAGTGAGTGGATACAAATTCATTAAAATTTGGAATGTGTAAAAACCCATGAAGCAAACAAAGAGACATATTCGGCAAATGAGACAACAAACAGTATCACTGCAATTTCGTTTGTTTTCATTCAAGGTAAAGATGACTTTGATCTAAAGAATTTGAGTCAACATCCTACAAACCAGACAATAAGCCATCTCTTAATTTTGTTTTTATTAAAAGGTAGCTCTCAGAGAAAAATCAGAGTAAATTTAAAGAACAGTTTTGCTTATATACAAGTGTAGAAACAATACTGTAAGTTATGCTAATCACCCTGGCAAAGTACATGTTGTTATACTTTTGTTAAGAAAAATCCTAGTACAAGGCAATAGAAACAAACCAGAGAAAACCCAAGCATATAACGTTTATTGGCCAGTGTTTTTCTCAAATCCATCTTCCTTCTCTAGGCTATGAGTCCAGCTGCATTATGTGAGAATAATAACCTCCTGTGGAAGACAGTTTGGCAATGGTAGTTTACTGAAAAGTATACAGGATTGAAACAAATGACCAGAGTGTCAGATGAAATCTAAGGAGCAATCTGTATGGCTTCAGCAAGCTATTTACTTCCTCATACTTCAGTTTTCCAAGGGTCACAATAAATCTATCACTCAACAATGTAATGTGAAATCATTTGCTCTCTACCGCAGGAAAAATAATATATTTTATTCATTAAACAAAAATAAATATTTAGTGAATATGTCCCAAACCTTACCCTATAGTATCGTTATCACCAGGAGGAAGTCCAAGTCTAAGAATTGTTTGCAATGTTACCTGAGAAATTCTGATACACTTAATTCTAGGTCTGTGCTTACCATGGTTTTGTCAAATGGCTAACAACTAAAATATTGCTGCTCCACAGTTTAATAAGGGAGGGTGCCATATGAACAAAACCAAACCAAATCGTGACAAGCACAGCAATGGACAGTGAGAAGGAGCGTGGAATGACTGTGCTATTCTAAAACAGCTAAAGAAACCGTTGCATTGTAATATTCTGATGCCAATATCAACAAAGTCCAGAACATACAGAAAATGAAATTTGAATACAAATATAAATGTTCGAAATTTATAACGTCATATCTTAAATGCAGATGTTCAGTAAATATCTGTGTGTGTATGGAGAGAGAGAAGAGAGAGCGAGAGAAAAAGGAAGAGAGGAAGCAGATACAGAGAAAGAGAACTATGTGTATATATATAATATATATTTTTAATAGCTTAAGAATCATTGAAAATAGCCTCTGAGCCCTAAATGGGATATCTATATTAAAGCCCCCCACACCAAGACTCATTGAACACTGCTAAAAAAGAGGTAGAAGGAATGCAAGAGTACCAGTGAGGAACAGTGTTATAAATGCTGTCTTCTTGACATGACATGCTTTTTGCATACATCAATTTATAGTAGCTATATTTATCAGTATACAACCTATAAAAGATCAAGCCATACAAAAATTCTTGCACAAATAGGTGGATGATCTCCAGGCCACACTCCTTACTGAGTAGCTACTGAGAATGGATAGTTATTGGGTGAGAATAATTATTGGAAGAATCATTCTTTGTTGATAATGTGGCCACTGGTAGGTTTCCTATAGTTCATTGGATGGCCCCACATGCATATACATGCACATATGAGCACACACATGCACACACGTGTGTACATGCCATGAAATTGGGAGGGAGTATGTTAGCTGGAAGACAGTCTCTGAAATCTTCTGTAACAAAACAGTAATTACTTTACACAATGAAAAGAAGAGCCATATCACATATTAACAGAGATTTTTTTGTTATTATAGCATTTGATTCATACAATATCACTGTTAAGAGGAGCATAACATAGAATTTCATATCCAAGTTTTGCTCTTTTAAGTGCCAAGAGCAAAACAGGCATCACTCAATAATGCTTACGAGCAAAGTTGCTTCCACAGCCACAATTACCAACACAGACTGGCTCAAGCTTTTGACAGCTTAGTTTCACCAACATGTTGGCAAACAGTCCATGATTTTATTATGATAACTTATTACTGAATGATACCAAGCTTCTCCAAACTGAAAGGCTAACTAGAAGGAATTCAACTCCTAAGAGCTAAAGAGAGAGGGGGAAAATGATGAGTCAGTACCTTCGTCTACTCTTTCCCTAAAAAGAAAAGGCTAGGAACAATTCACAGCGGTGATGCACTTGGCTAGTGTGCATAAGACCCTTGAATCCACTTCAGCGTCACTGAAAATGGATGTCAAAAGCACATGTTCTTTAACTGTTTCCCTTTGTAAATATGGTTAGGTCAGAGGTAGACAGCCTAGATGTGGTAAACAACCAAAGGGAAAGAAAGTGACAAATCATCCTATTCTGATTCTTGAAAGAAATCAGTTATCTTCCACCCTGGGTGCATTTGTAATGTCTGTTTACTTGAACACGTCCAGGATCAAATAAGAGTGACACTATGAAGCTCCACCTTCAATTCTGTGCTCCCTCAGGTCCAGGTGAGGTCTTTACTTATATTTCTACAGTTCCCAGGGGCTGGTACAGGGCCAAACTGTACACTCCCTGGCAAACATCATCTCTTCAGTGTTGGTATAATGTTCCTTTGAAATGTATACACCTTATCCTTGTTCATTCAGATGCTAATTTCTCCCTGCCCCCCACTCTCTGGTTTCGATCCAGATACTGCATTGTGATACTTATTCTAAACATCACCTGTCTCAGCTTTGTGTAAACACCCAAACTAAAACAACCAGCCACAACGTTGAGCAATAGAGAAGAAGGAGTAGGCGGGAGAGGGGAGGAGCCAGAGGACAGGAAAAGAGTGGGAGGCAAAAGGCGGGGACAGAGCTAGGGGAATAAAGCTGGAGGAGAGATCTTGGAACTGACCTCGAGAATGAAACAGACCTAAGATTTCACAAAAAGCAAGTATAATGGGTAAAATCGAAAAGCTAGGAAACTATGAGGACTTGGAGGTTTAAGAGGGAGTAATTATTGCCAGCATTGTGTTTTAGGTTAATTAAGTAAACCCAGTCTCTGTGTGGTGATTTGGTTATACAGCTATTTAGCATTAACAGCAAGCTTTACCAGAAGATATATCAGTAAATATTAATCGATACTTACCACTTCAGCCTTGAAAGTCTGCATTTTCATTAATCCTAAAGACAACCTCCTCTGAGTCTTCTCAAGAAAGAAAGAAACCCTACCAGTTTCTTTCTAAACTCATTCATATCCCTTCTATGTACTCCTCTATAAGGGAATAGGATAGATTCTAGACCTACAATGAATGGCTCCTTTTCTGTCCTCAGTGCCTAGGACAGACAGCATCTTATCCATTCTTTTTCACAATGAAAAGTCACATGGCAATTAGAGGAATGAGTGGATACTGGAATCAGACTGGCCTACTTTAAACATGGCCATATGAGTTTCTGTGTATTAGGAATTGCTTCCTAAATTCCCCGAATACTCATTTTCCTACTTACAACAACCAGGGCACCAGCAATGCTGGATGACAGGACAGTGGTGCAAACTGAGTGTAACAATGTATTTAAAGCACGTAGACAACACTATCATGAGGCACAGGCCTGCCTGCATTTTTATTCACTGTAGTATTAAGCGACACTACTGATTCAAGCAAGGAGGGGGAGGGGAGGACAATGCAAGAGCACATACTAACTGCTACAATGGGATTGACTCAGTGCTTTGAACACAGATTGCTAGACTTAGGATGAATTTTTTTAAAGGCATCTGAACAGAATACTAATCCAAGTGTTTCCTGATATCTGCCGTTTCTAGAATATACTACGTGTGCAGGACATGGACTAGTGAACTCTATAGACAGGAGGAATGACTAAAGGTGCTGATTAAATATAATGCGGATGCATAGGTAGTGAACACATAAGGTAAGAACTAGAGAATAAAAACACAGCAAAGGACATGAGTTCACCAGGGAGTCAGACAGGGTCTCTAAAACACAAATGAGATAAGGCTAATTTTGGGAAATGAGATAAGGCTGAATTTGGGAAAATAACACATTTAAAATTGTTACGAGTAAGTTTATTACCTTATCCATCCTAAGTCTAGCAGTCTGTGTTCAGAGCACTGAGTCAATCCCATTGTGGCAGCTAGTGTGTGCTCCTGCATTGTCTTCCCCTCCCTCTCCTTGCTAGAATCAGTAATATCTCCTAATATTTGAATAAAGTTCTCCTATACTTTAGTAAGTGTCCAGGACAGCCTTTGCTTTAATAATTCTTTCAATTTTCTCATTGCTGTACTAGTAAGTGAGGTTAGGCCACAAAATGGCTAGAGTTCTGTATTCTGTACGTGTAGAGAGGGAGATGGAGGAGAAACTGGATGAATACTAAAGCAGGAGGCTGAAAGTGGTCCAGTAAAATGCTTCACCGAGGTCATGAACAATCACCTTTACAAAGACAACTGTGTTCAAAGAAATGCTGATTGTGTTGGCTGTTTGCCTGGAGACTGAAACATAACTTCAAGATATAACTTCAAACACAACTTTCCTACCTAAGCTACTTGACTTGTAGTAATAATTTTTTGGAAGAAATACAGAAAACAAGAAAGACTGGGTTGCAGATGGAAGAGGGTGACATAAAATATAAATTTAACAAAATATCCTTAAGGAAATATGAGATCAGCACAATTTCAGGACACCCATGAAGGCATGTAACTGCTTCCCTGATAAGTAAGAAAAGCTGACTAATTCTAAACAGAATCCCTTGTTCTCTTCTCCAGTATTTAGAGTGAGGAAGTACACACCTCTTGTCAAAGAAAACAGGACGGAGGCCACAGACAACAGAGCTGAATGTCTGAATCATTCCAGATGGCACATGAAAGCCATGTTTCATTAAGACTGTATCTTGCTTTGTAGCCCAGGCTAGGTTTCAACTTTCAATTCTTCTGCTTTTGACTCCCAAGCGTGGAATTAAGGTTGGTGCCAATTATTTTCCAAGACAGATAAATTACATTTTTACATTTGCAACTACTGACACCAGAGAATACTAATAACCAAGATAACAGGGCTCATGTCTTTTCTGATCAGTCCCAAAGGAACAATAATCATCACTATACTGTCATTTCTAATATGAAGCCAAATCACAAACCCATTGGAACCTGAAGTACTGTATTCCTGCTGTAATATATATACACTTTGCTCAGTGTATATGATTGTTTTATAATTTTTAATTGTTTAATTAAACATATAATGGATAAAAGGAAAAATACAGGTAGCTATAGGCACAACGAACATTGTATGCCTACACAGTGAGTTCCATTTCAACCAACATCACATAAATGGCAACTGTTTCAGGGTTAATTGTGTTTTAAAACTTACTACTGTCTGTTTTCTGGCTCAGGTGATGCTCCCTGTAAAATTATACAACAATGACCTCAGGACATTTCTACTCGCATAACAGGGTGTCTCAATCAAGACTGACTTCAAGGGCATATAAACTGATGTTAAATAGTCACATTGTAGAACAACTATTTTAAGAGTTCTTGGTGGCAGAAAACAGATGTCCTCTAATCCTATGTTTAAAAACAAAGCTGTGTGCATTCCTGCATACATACTTTATTACATTTCTTCGATGGCATTTTAGGTTTCAATTCAAATATTAAAGTTAAATAAACACAGTTAGTGAACAGTTATTTTTATCACCTCCAAGCAATAAACACCTCTAGTCAAGCTAAAATAACGATAAACTGCTCAAATTATGTTTTAAGAGTGAATATTTTGAGAGAAAGATTCAATTATGAAGGGATAATTATTTCTTGAAGTTGCTTAACAATGATGCTAAAAAGCAACAGAGGAATAGGCAGTAACAAAAAAACTTTAGAACTTAAACAGATAAATGAGCACATAAGTGCAAGTCACTCCTCACACCTAGTGAGTCCAAGGTACATTTACTCCTTGCCTGTAGAATCTCAAAATTCTAAGGACCAAGTCATGTGTCAGTAGGTCATAGCAGAATAAAAGGAAGTGACACTTTGCCAACTAGACATACTAGGCACAGGAGACCAAAATGGCTACACCATTAGAATACTTGATATCCACAGTCTTCACACAGGTGTTCAATTGTAAGACTGTGCTTGAACAGCACAGTTACACCCCAGTAAGCTGCTGTCAGCTGAGTAAGAGGAGGCACCCAATGTCAGTCAAACGGAATGGCTGAGGGCCAATGTCTCACTTATACTCTTAGAAAGCTGAAAATGAAATAAAGTGCCTGCTTTTTTTTTTTAATTTATTTATTTTTATCTCAATCACAGGTTGGGTACTTTGAATCCCAGGCGTAGCCCCCTCCCCCATTCTCTCCCACCCTCCCACTCCCTCCCTCATCTCCTTCTTCCCCGCCCCCTCCAAGTCCACCAACAGGGGAGGACCTCCTTCCCTTCCATCCAACCCCAACTTATCATGTCTCCTCAGGGCTGAAGTGCCTGCTTTTTTAAGGCAACAACTAAAGGATCATGTCATGGAGAAAAG
The DNA here is from genome assembly GCA_028658305.1 of Pachyuromys duprasi. Classification (NCBI taxonomy): domain Eukaryota; kingdom Metazoa; phylum Chordata; class Mammalia; order Rodentia; family Muridae; genus Pachyuromys; species Pachyuromys duprasi. Next base: position 11,678,833 of record CM053763.1, read on the forward strand.
CTAGCAATAGCATGATAAATAGACTGAATTTTAAAAGGAAATTTAATTACTTGAAGGAGAGAGAGAGAGAACATGTTGCCAGGAGGAAGAGAATATGAAAGCTGTTGGGATCATTGCTGGGATGAAGGATGCGTACCTTGATACCCACTCTGCTCTCTCTGTCTGCTGAGATTTATATTTGCCACTGTTGCTTTGTTTCTCTGCATTTTTTAATGTCCTATATCACATATAGACTACAGCACTTTATAGAATCTGAATGAATTTTTACTCTTTGAAAAGATCCAATAAAAGATTGAATGAAAGCCTACTGAAAAGAGCTTAAAACCCAGTTAAGTCTCCCAAACCCCTCTGCATACAAACAAATTTCCATTGGAGAAAGAAAATTTATAGTAGCAATTCACAACCATTCTGCTTCATGATATTTACAAACAGTAGTTCCTTCATTCCTCACCTTCCTTTACCAAGTCTCCATTCTATAGCTCCCTATTTCATTTACAACTACTTATTATGGTTGACAGTAATGTTAACTTGAGAGGATCTTGAAATCACCTAGGGGACAAGTGTCTGTACATATCTATGAGGCAGTTTCTAGATTAGCCAACTGAGAAGGAAGACTTGCCCTAAATATGGGGATACCATCAATGGGCTGGGTCCTGAACTGAATAAAATGGACAAATCAAGGTGAGACCAGCACTCATATCTCTCTGTTTCCCAAATGGGGATAAAAGTGACCATCTGACTAATGCTAATGACCCTGCCTCCATGACTTCTCTATCATAATGAGTGTTCCCTTAAGCTATGTGCCAAAATAAATTGCCCCTTCCTTTCTTTGCTTTTGTCATAGCAAAAATAAAAATCAACTGGTATAACTTACAAGGACTTCATTTCTTTTTGACAAATCCAAATTATTTCTATGTATTTGACAAATAAAAAATAACCCTTCGCCAAACTGTAGCAGATATTTATTGCTATATTGCAGCAATGAAAGATTTTAAGACTATAAATATTTTCAACAGTATCACACATGATATAAAAGCTCAGATCCATTTTCTTTATTATTGAGCAATAAATCACATTCATAACAACTCTTACACTTCAATTTTTAGGTTCAATATATAGGTGTGGGACTTAGTGCTTTAGGAATGTTTGCCTAAAGTTCAACAGGCGCTGGGTTAGGTATCCCCCATGACAAATATAACCCCCAATTATCACAAGTACAAAAATACAGGCTTCTATGTACTCCAGTTTTCCCTCATTTAAAATTTCCTACACAAGAAGGTTTGGTTTCACAACTTTTTCTTTTTCCTGCATATGAAACTACTTACCTAATCAGAGTGATAGGACCAACTGAATCTCTAAATCACAAATCCTTTTGACTTAATGAGCATCCAACCTGCGAAGTATGACATTATGCAATCTGACTATACTTCTATTTCTCTGCTTGTAACTTTGGTATGCCAAGGTAATTGGTTCTAGGATCCTCTGCACATTCCAAAGTCTATGGAAGCGCAAGTTCCATTTGTAAAGTGATATAATGTATGCATATAAACTGTGTGTACCCTGTTCATATTTTAAATAATCATTAGATTACTTATAATGGTTAAACTAATGTAAATGGGAACTACAGGAATAGCACACAAAAAACCTGCTACATACTAAGCACAGATGCACTTTCATTATTATTCTCCTCACATTGGAGTTGGTTGAACTCAAGGATGAAGAACCCACAGGCAGGAAGTGCCAACGGTATTTATCCCTGTAGCAGAGTCCTGCTTTATTATATTCCTTTCCCTTCCCTCCTACACCGACTCTAAATTATGATGTTAGATGTGTGCATCATTAAAGCATACCTGGAGTCCCTCAAATTTTCAAACTTTAACCAGACTACAAACATTGTATTTGGAAGACTGATTCACACTAATAATCATACCTTCTAGTCAATCATTTTCATTGTAAGATATTATGCATAGTCTTTTATTATCATAGCAATTCATAGTACACTGATAAAGCCTTCTGTTGATAACTGTTAAGGCTGTTTCCACTGTTTAGCTACACCAGCTCAGGAAGGGTGATACTTTACAAGTGCTTTTCTCTCTACTTTTAATATGTATCTTTGACCTGGTTGTTGTATAGGTGTATATGGGTGCATTAAAATACGTCTTTATTCTTCTTTCCGTAGTTGGGATCCATTATGTTTCTGGGATCCAAAACTTTATGCTATTCAATTCTTTTTTGTTTGTTTGTTTTATGTAATTTTTTCTTTAATTTTTAAAATTAAATTCTTTATTAATTATACTTTATTCACCTTACATACCCCTACAGTTTCCTCCCTCCTCCCATCCCAATCCCTCCCTTCCTCCCCCTTCTGCACCTGTGTCCCTACCCAAGTCCACTGATAGGAGAGGTCTTCTTTTCCTTCCTTCTGATCCTAGTCTATTAGGTCTCATGCTATTCAATTCTTAACATTTCTTAACATCTATTTCTTTAAGTGCTATTTTCCCCATTATTGCTTCATCTTTCCTTTGTATGTATGCCAGAACTTGCCATCCAATCCTGCTGCATAAAACATCATCAAAAAAAGTTTTTGATGCAAAATAACAATCATTTTGTGTTAGGAATTCACGCAAATGGACTAGAGAGATGGCTTAGCAGCTAAGAGCACTTCTGCTCTTGCAGAGGACCACAGTTCAGTTCCTAGGACCCATACTGGCCAACTTGTAACTGCAGGAGATATTACACCTTCCTCTGGCCTTGGTGGGCACCCCTACACAAGCACACATACATACATATGTACACAAAAATAAATCTTTTCTGTATTTATTGTTTTATAAAGAATCCAGGGTTGAGGCTGGAGAGATGGCTCAGAGGTTAAGAACACTGGCTGTTCTTCCAAGGTCCTGAGTTCAATTTCCAGAAACCACATGGTGGTGCTCATCTATAATGAAATCTGGTGCCCTCTTCTGGCATGCATGCACACATGCAGACAGAATACTGTATATAAATAAATAAATAATTAATTAATTAATAAATAAATAAAACAAGAAAAAAAACCAAACAAACCCAGAATCCAGGTGTGGACTTTGTGTTTTATCGTGAATGCAGTGTTACCTATGAATATTCAAATTACCATGGCACATATTCAAATAACCAAAACAACCAAGTAAAGCTGGATTCTGCATGTGTTTCAAAATACTGTGGCCTCAGAAGAGGCAAAATTCCTTTCCAATCAACTCAGGAACCCAAAAGCTAATATTCCAACAAACCAAACTGAAGCTACATAGTGTTTAATGACACTATCTTGGAAATTACATATGTACAGGACAAGACTGCAGAAATTTTAGGGCATGTACTTTACCTCAAGATTAAAACACCTTCAAAGATCTTAGTTTTTTGCTTTTTTGTTTTTTAAGTTTACCACAAAATTTTGCTGTTTGTTTGTTTTGTATTTACTCTTTTGTTCATGATGAAGATTCAACCTTACTTATAATAAACATAGGCCCTGCTACTAAAATTTCACCCTGCAGCAAAGAAATTTTACATTTTAAAATTCTTTTACATTTTCTAAATATTTTATATGCACTAACTACATTTGAAGTATGTCTTTCAAAAATTTTTAGTATTTGATTTTATGTGATCAATTTGCTGTTTAAGCTATAAGTGACTTCTAAATAAAAAATAACCTCATTTTTTTACTTCTAGAAACCTGTTCACTCTTGTCTGACCTGTTATGACAAGTTTTCTTTTTTCATGGCTTCACTGAACATTTGTTTTGCAATTATTAAAATACACCCACTTTATATTCTTCAATCAGTAATTTTGTTCCTAAAGTTGCCAAAAATAAATAAAAGTGATGTTTTCTTCTGACTCTAGCAATGGTTACATATTACTTGTATTTTTTTTTGTAGTTTATAAATTAGCGTTGTAGAAGATTTTAGAAAAAAACAATGCCTAAACCGAAGGAGTACACCACAAGATTAATTGGTTTGTCAGAAAAAAATTTCACTGTCAAATGGTGTCTCTCTGTCTGTCTCTGTATCTATCTCTCCTAAGTTTCTTAAGGAGGTAATAAAAAGAATCACATTTTTTTTTCTGTTCTAGCTTCTCGGTGAAAGTAATTTTTCTGCTGTGTGTAAGCATAAACCCTATCTCACAGGGCGGAAGCCCTGTTTGCACTAGTCTGCAGATGCTAAAGATCAAACTTGAGGTTACTGAGCTTGACAAAGGCCCCAGGGCAACTGCTGGATCCGTGTCTACTCACTGCCCTGGTTTGTAGTCTTCTCTCTATTTTCATCCTCGGGAGGGAGACTTCTCACTCTCTAACAAGGTCAGCAATACATTTAAAAGGAAGTTTATTACGCTTTATCCAGTGTTTCCACCTGCTTTGTATAACAAAATTTTCTAGATCTCTCAACTTTATGGGAAAACAAAGCTTTTTTTCATTTTCTTTTTTGTGATTTTTAAAACTTTCTCCTCGTGTTCTTGGATACTGAATCCACAAATTTGACAGATATTACAGAAATTACAGAAAGAAAATATTTAAATTACAAAGTAATAAAAGTTGAATGTAACAGAGACCAGATAGGCTGCCTGTAGCTGTTCCCCACTCAGTCACCACAAACCCAATTCTCAGGAGCACTCTAGTACAGCAGTGCCACAAAACACCAGGTGCAGCTTTCTCTCTCCACTTCCCATATCTCCTCTGGATCTCACAGACCATTACCCATGTAGCCCTTTCCTTTCTGCCTCATTGCTATATCCCAGGCCCCAACTCAAAGGGACAACCACAGGCCCAGGATCATCAACCAAAGGCCATGACTGCCAGAAGATCAGGTAGGCTGACCATAGAACTTCCCTAATCTCTGTTACCCCAGACATAATTCTCAGGGTTGCCATTAGTGCTGGACGAGAACATCAGTGGCATAGGCACAGCACCCCCATGCCTCCTGTGGATCCCCTAGATCACCTCTTCCTGCCCTCTCCTTTCCCTAGCCTCCACTACCAGTAAGCATTCCCCTTAAACACAATAGACAAGAATGCCAATAAAACAGGCAATACTCAGCACTCTCTCTGAAAATCCAGAAAAGAAATAGAAAACAAGGAACAAAACTTCCACTCAACCAAAACACACCCAGAAATCAGCACCTAGATCAATAATCACCCCCAAAATCCAGATGCCTAGAAGCCAGCATAAGAACACAATCAATAACAGGAAGGGCAATATGCTTCCTACAGAGCCCAAGTATCCTACCACAATAGGTCTCACTAGTCCAACATAGCTGAGGCACATGAAAAAGACCTTAAAAACAACCATATGAATATGATAGAGGTCCTTAAGAAAAAAAATCCCTTAAAAAAAGCAAAGCAAAACAAAAACAGTTGAAGGAAACATATAAAACTGTTCAAGACCTGAAAATGAAATAGAAGCAATTTTTTAAAAATCCCAAAATGAGGGAATCCTGGAAATGAAAAACTTTAGGAATGCAAACAGGGTAAACAGGAACTACAGAAGCAAGTGTCACTAAGAGAATACAAGAGATTGGAGAAAGAATCTCAGGCATTGAAGATACAATAGAAGAAATGGATACATAAGTCAAAGAAAATGTTAAATCTAAAAAAAAAAAAAATCACTGACACAAAACATCTGGGAAATCTGAGACACTGTGAAAAGACCATACCAAAGAATAGTAGGAACAGAGGAAGAATAACACTACCTCAAAGACCCAGAAAATATTTTCAACAAAATTAAAGAAGAAAAATTTCCTAACCTAAAGGAGATACGTATAAAGGTATAAAAAGTCGACAGAACATCAAATAGACTGGACCAGAAAATAAAGTCCCCTTGCCACATAATAATCAAAACACTAAACATATACAACAAAGGAAGCTTATTAAAAGTTGCAAAAGAAAAAGGCCAAGTAACATATAAAAGCAGACCTATTAGAATAACAGTCTACTTACTTCTCAATTTAGACTCTAAAAACCAGAAAGAAGGGCTCGAACAGATGTGCAGAGATGCCAGCGCAGGTGACTATATCCAGCAAAACTTTCAATCATCATAAATGGAGAAAATAAGATATATTTGATATAATCAAATTTAAACAATAGGTACAGAAGGTGCTAGAAAAAATTCCAAATTAAGGTTAAGTACACAAATAAAAACACAGGAAATAAATAAATTCATATTAGTAAAACTAGAAGAGAGAAACACACACCACTACTACCACCACCAACAAAATAACAACCATTGATATCTCTCAATAAGACCTCCACATACCCAATAAAAATATACAGACTAACAGAAAGAATGGATGTGAAAACAGGGCCCGTCTTTCTGTTGAAAACAAGGAACACACCTCAACATCAAAAATAGACATTACTTCATGGTAAAGGGTTGAAAAAAGATTTTTTTTCAATCAAATGAACCTAAGAAACAAGGTGGAGGGCTGGAGAGATGGCTCAGAGGTTAAGAGCACTGGCTGTTCTTCCAAAGGTCCAGCAATGACATGGTGACTCATAACCACATATAATGAGATTTGGTACCCTCTTCTTAAACAAAACAAAACAAAACAAACAAATAAAACGAAAAAAAAAAGAGAAAGAAACAAGCTGGTGTAGCCATTCTAATATCTTACTCAAGACTCATTCTTAGTCATATACTCAAAAAAAGTTCTAACTTACTGAAAGACACTTGTTCAACTATGTTCACTGAGGCTTTATTCATAGTAACCAGAAACAGGAGCAACCTAGATGGCCCTCAACTGAAGAATGAATATGGAAAATGCTGTACATTTACACAACACAGCATTACTCAGCAACTGAAAAATATGGAATCATAAAATTTGCAGGCAAATAGATGCAACTGGAAAAAAAAAATCACCCTGAGTGAGGGAACCCAGACTTAGAAAAATAACTATTGTATTACTCACTTATGAATAGATATTAGCTGTTAAGTAATTGATAATTAAGCAACAATCCACAGATCCAGCAAGGCTAGGTCAAGAGAGGGCCATATGGGAGGATACATGGATATCCATGTGAAGGTGAAATACAACAGATTCTACAGGTGGATTGGGGGCAGAGGAGATAGGAACAAGAGGGATCAGGGGAAGGGATGGAGGGAGAGTGTGTAGGGAGAGACAGCTGGAACTGGGAAGCATTTGGGGGCCAAAGCAGAAACTCAATGCAATGAAATCTTAGTGAGGCTCCTAGTAATGAAGAATATGGAGTTTGAAATGGCCATCTTTTGTAGCCAGGCAAGGCTTCCAGTGGTAGAACTGGGTAACATTTGGTAGACCTGTTGGCCAAGACTGTCTGTGGAGATTTCTAAACAACCCATGCTGATTCTAGGACAGAAGGCCAGTTTACAACAACTGACAGTGGGGGCCCATTGCCAAGGACAACCTCCACACAGCTCATTGAATGTAGAGAGGTCGAGTTAGTATGGATTTGGAACCTTCACCCATACTGTCTAATCTCTTTGGCCCTTTCTGTATAGAAGGTACTCTACAGGCTATGAAAGGAAAAATCTGGATACCAATTCAGCCCAAAGACCATCTACCTAAAATATCCTGTCTGCAAAATGTGCTGAGGCAATGGTGACACAGAACTTGTGAGAATGGCCAACCAATGTTTGGTTTAATTTGAAGTCTATCCCACAAGAGAAAACCCAAAATTGCCTTATATTGCCCGGATGGCTAGAAACCTGAGACTGGATAGCCCAGAGGCCTAGGGAAGAAAAAAATATTACTGACAAAACAAACATCAATGAAATAATACCTATTGATATTCTGCTATACTTATAGATTAGTGCCTTGTCCAACCATCATCAGAGAGGCTTCCTCCAGTAGCAGATCAGAGCAGAGACCCACAGCCAGATATTATGCAAAAAGAGTCTAAAATGGAGATCTCTACTGGGTGCCTCCCTTCAGGGATCTGGAACCCTGGGAAAGAAGGAGAAGAAAGACTGTAGGAGTCAGAGGAGATGGAGGACAGGAGAACGTGGCCCACCGATCAACTTAGCAGGGCTCACATGAGCTCACAGAGACTGAAACGGCAAGCATGGGGCCTACATGGGTCTTCACCTCTGTGTATATGATATGGCTGTTAGCTTGGTGTTTCTGTGAAAGTCCTAAGAGTGGGAGTAGGTTACCTTTTGCCTGCTCTGGAGCCTCTTTTCCTCCTGCTAGGTTGCCTTGTCCAGCCATGGTACGAGGGCTTTGCCTTGTCTTACTGTGTCTTGTTTTGTCCTGCTTGGCTATCATCTCTTGGAAGTCTACTCTCTTCTGAAGAGGAAATGGAGGAGGATTGGATCTGGGGAAGAAGGGCTATGTGTGTGCATTGCAGGGGTGGTGGAGGTGGGAGGAGTGACGGGAAGGGAAACTGAGGCTGGAATTGACTTTATGAGGACTCTATTTTTAATTTTTTTAAAAGTGAAGGCAATTTAGTGCTTTTTAAATTGCTAATCATTGGAAATTAAATTAAAAATATTTTGAATTGTGATTCATAATCTTTAGATGCATGTAATATATATCATAGAATCAAAATATTAGTTTGTATTGCTTAAAATTATAGCATTTATAAAAACTTGAAGAATGAGGTTATTCAGTATTCTAAATACTATTTTTAACCATGAAGGATAGATATTATTGTACCTTTCATCTGTAAAACAGGCATGAATATAGCACCCAGAGACACTGGAGTGTGCCCAGTAACCTCAGAGGTGTCCGCAGCAACACTTGTTAGAACTTGTCAAAGTACAAGTGTCACAACTAACTGATAACACTACACGTTACTCTGGTAGCACAGTAACCCTTTAGGTAGTAAATGTCTTTCTGTGACCTTTTAAAGTACGCAACACAAACTGTTAACCACATGTAACTCATGTGTGCACACTATGGTATTTGCTTAATCTGCCAGCCCTTTCAAAATGAAAACTTCTATTTTCTAGGAATTTTGTTTCTATGTAATCTTATATATTTAGAAGTAATGAGAAAATATTTACCAACTTTTTATATTTTATATATTATTATATATGTAACATAAATTATGGAAATGGCAGCTATTTGAACAGAATCCTCAAAACTTTTCTTGCACTTTCTGAGTGTTCCAATATTAGAGGGAAGACATTATAATCTACTTGGAGACCATAAGGTATACTGGAGTAGGGCTTTTAAATGTAAATTTTGCTGAAATTATTTTCATAAATTTTAAACTTAAAAAAATAATTGATCCTCAGTGAAAGAATAACCATCACAACATATTTTTGTGATTCAAAAGATACAGATATTAGTTATAATAGCTAAGATAATTAAATTTTAAACCACTCATTCTACTGTTACTAGACTCTTGTAGTTATTTTATATAGATATAAACACATATACACACACACATGCACACATCACATTGGAGCCTCAAGATATGACCTAACACTGCATATGAAGTCAGTACACAGTGAGTTAAATTAACAAGTCCAATGTAGAATAAACCACAAGCTTGATATTGATCAATTGTGCCTCAAGCACAACAATCAAGGATTTCTATCTTTGAAAGTAAGCTTGTTGACCTGGAAGAATGAGAAACAACAGTCATAGTGATTTTACTCCTTCTAATATGCCTGATAACACTAACAGAATGTGGCAGCTGGAATGAGCTGGAATGTAAACACACAGGGAAGGATGGAGAAGCCAGGGCCCACAAAGAAAGGCAGGAGAAACAATAAGCAAGGAGAAATGACATTCAAAAGAGTCAATTCTCACAACATTCAGATGGGAAATGAGGTCTTTTACAGGAACTCCCATAATTCACACCGACTGTTTAAAGGAAAACATTGCAAGGTGTTCTGTACAAGAGATGAAATTCATGTATCAATTCCTTTCCTTCCACCTCTTGAAAAATAACAAGGTGCTCTGGGACCCAGCTGAGAACCTGAAACCCTATGTGGTTGTAAAAAAGTCTTAATAACAACTTCCAACTGATATATAACTGTCCAGCAATGCCATTATTTTATGTATGAGGTATAAGGTTTATGAAGGTGTTAGGGGTATGCCTCTCTCACATGATATACAAGAAGCCATAGGAGTACTACTATGGCTAGGAACTTTGTAAAGGGAGTATTTGAAATAAAGGTACAATAGTTGGCTTCTGTAATATAAGAATTAAAGCTTTCTTCTCCAAGTCAGTGCATGAGAAGCTATAAATAGTTGCAAAGATCCAATGAATTAATATGTAATACTTTGTTGTTTTTTTGAGACAGTGTTTCTCTGTATAGCCTTGGCTGTCCTGAACTCACTGTGTAGACCAGCCTGGTCTCAAGCTCACAGAGATCTACCTGCTTCTGCCTCCCAGAATGCTGGGATTGCAGGTGTATATCCCCATTCCTGGTTCATATATAATACTCTTAAGGGATACTAAAAATACATCAGTTCACAACCATCACATGGTTCCATAGTGTGGATATTTTCGTATATGCTGATAGCATTTATCTTTATTACTTTAAACATATTTAATTGATCTTTTACTTCAATATTACCATTTGTTAAATTTGCACATTTATTTAATAGACTTCTATTTCAAACATTTTGATATGATCTCTTTATTGTGAATGGAAATGTGCATTTAAAAGAATATCAAATCAAAGGCAATATGTAATACATCTGTCAGGGGAAAATCTCTAAAATAGGAATAATGTAAACCAAAATTATTCAGATTATTCAGACTCTGTGTGTGTTTGTGTGTGAACATGTATGTGTATGCTTACAAACCTAAGGCCTTCAGCACAGTAGTGCACACTCTCTACCACTGAGCTACAGCCCATTTTGATGCTACAGGTTACATAATATTCACAACTATATACAATTGAATGTAATCACAACATACTATTTCTTTTGAAGGAAGTTATATACCTATATGACAGACAGTTTTATTTTTTAAAAAGTGATTTTGAAATAATTGCACTCATGATTATTGTGCAGAAATCCTTGTAGTTGCTTCCTTCACCTAATCATAATACAACCAGGACTCAGATTAACACAGGCATGTCAGTATTATCTAGAGTTCCACTCCACAGTCCTTCACCTTTCATGGTTTAGAAGCTTTTGGAGACTATGAATGAACTGTTTGGTTCATCTTATGTTTTCGCAGAGTTAGACAGTTGTTATGAATTTTTGGAAAGACTCTTACAGAGTCAACTGCTCCCATCTTCCTCACATGAGGATATCGATGGATGGTAGAGATACATGGTACTACTCAGGGCATGAAACAGAGCACCTGCAAAGTGGTGTCTCTTGTGCTTCTTTGTAATAATTCCTACGGAGACAACTCGGATTTAATTTTTATGTATGGCTGTTTTGTCTGCAGGTATGCTTGGGTGTCATATGCATGTAGTACTTGCAGAGACCAAAGGAGGGCAGCAGATACACTGGGCCTGGAGTCCCATGTGAGTTGATCCACCATGTGAGTGCTGGGAGCCCTTAGCCAGCTCCACAGCTCCAATTTCTTTTTAAAATTAACTTTTCCTTCCTAGCGCACTGTATGTGTGAAAAGTGAATCACTGGGTTATGGAAGGGAAAACAGTTCTCATCTATCACAAAGTTGGAGGCTGAGGCCTTCATAACAAAAAAATAAATTAATTAATTAACAAATGAAACAAACAAATGCATTCCAATTAGGTTTTAGGTGGGGCATGGGAACTGTCAGAAGGGAGAACACAAGGAATAGAGAAATCTGTATGTATTTCTGCTATTTGACTGAGGAAAGGCTAGGTGCAGGGCGTACTTAGTACACAAAACAGGTATGACCTCTCAGTCATCAACTGGATGGGAAGACTTAGCAAGGTCTGTTTGCTTCAAGGCTTCTGTGGCTGTACTTGGCAGGATAAGGATATCCCTTTCAGTAGGTGTGGTGATACATGCCTTTATCCCAGCACTCAGGAGGCAGACAAAGAGGGATCTCTGTAACTTCAAGACCAGACTGGACTGCAACACAAGATCCAGGACAGCCAGGGCTACACAAAAAACCCTGTCTCAAAAAGCAGCAGAAGAAAAAAAGCCCCTTTCCTTTTTTCTAGGTGCTGACAGGACACTCTTCACATTACAGTTTGATCTGCTACTGCATGGGAAGGCCAGGAAATTTGAAGATTTATGAACTGCTTCAGTGGAAGAGAGTGAGAGAAAGTTATAGAAAAACCTTCCTGATTCTGTTGCTTTCTGAAAGCCAGAGATTTCATACTGAGCAAGGGTCTGGAATGCCATCAGCATGGAGCTCAACTCTAGAGCAGGAGGTTAGGTTTTGTTTCCTAAGGGTGGAGCTGTAGCAAAAACACTATGGACTTGTGCTAAAACCATCATAGTGATAGGTAATTGTACAGAGACACGTCAATTAGCCTGTCTTGGCTAATTTTATATCACCATGACACAGAGTGGAGTTAACTCAAAGGAGGGAATCTCAATTGGGAAAGCACCACCACAAGATCTACCTGTAAGGCATTTTCTAATTTAATGTCTGATGGGTGGTATGACCCCTGGGCTGGTGGTCCTGGATTCTATAAAGCAGGCTGAGTAAGCCATGGAGAACAAGCCAGTAAGCAGCACCCTCCATGGTCTCTGCATCAGCTCCTGCCTCCAGGTCCCAGCCCTGCTTGAGTTCCTGTCGTTATTACAAAGCCTCCCTCTGCCCCAACTTGTTTTGATCATGCTGTTTCATCCAAGTAACAATAACTCTAAGACAAGTCTTATTCTGCTTCTACAACTTGGGTTTAATTAAAACTACTTTATAGGTAATATTTCAATGGACCATCAGAATATTTCAATTTTTTTCTTTCTCCTGTTTTGGGAGATTTCACTGAATGCACAACCAATGAGACATAAAGGTCAGTGCATACACATTCTTAATAATTCACTTTACTACAAACCGAATACAGACTACAGAGACTGTGGAAGGGCTAGGCTGGGAACAGTCAAGAGTGTGTTGATAGCATTCCCTTTCCAAATCAAAGGTATTGCTGATGTCGTAAGAGTAACCACTTGACTCTTCCTGTAAAATCAACTAGATGCTGGGTGCTCTAATTAGTACTACAAAGATGCCTCAAGCTATCAATCTAAATGAAGCTAGAGACACTCTCAATGAATCTCTTTTCAAATTTCTTAGGCATACTTCAACAAATGGTAAACTTTTAGTACCTATGTGTAGTCCTCCATATTTAAAATTTCAGAACATTTGGCATTTCAGACACATAAGAAAGCTTAGTATATTTAATATGATAGTTAGAATATATATAGATATATTTTTTCTCCTTGGATTTTTTTTTCAAACTACATTTAGGACATAAACATTCCTGTGTTATGAACTAAATGTTTCTGAGGGCAAGTGGTATACTTAAGAACAACCATCTAATACTACAAATGCAGGACATGTCATAATTAAATAAATACTGACATTATAAATTATGACACCAAAAATAAATTAAATAAATAAATAGTTTCTTCACTTTTTTCCAAAGGCTCATATGGGATTCCCGGAGCCTAGAAAACTTCCTTTCTATTACATCGGCTGTCAAGTAGTGGAACACTAAGCCTGGCTCTAATATTTCTTGCCTTGTAAGGTCGTTTGTAACTTATAAAATGGTAATGTATAAAGCCAATGTTAAATTCTGATTTTGCATATATTAACACAAATGCATGCTAATTTGAACTATTTATCATGTAGAAAAGGAAGAGAGACAGTCTATTAGACACTGCTGAATAATTGGTAGCAAAATACAAGGTAATAAAAAGAGAGAGAAGGCTCAGAGACTAAGAGCACTGGCTGCTCTTCCAGAGGTCCTGAGTTCAATTCCCAGCAACCACACAATAGCTTACAACCATCTATATTGAGAGCTGATGCCTTCTTCTGGCATGCAGGCACACATGCAGACAGATCATTGCACACAGAATAAATAAATCTTAAAAAAAAGGCTACCTTTATACAACCAACTAACTTGGATTCCTATAAAAAAATATAAGACTTATATCCATAGCCAGGAAATCAGTTATTAACATTTCTTGCTTTAAGAGTAGTCCTTTATTCCACGACTGTATCTTTTGGAAATATGGTGTATAAAGGAAAATGATGACTCAGAAAAGGCAAAAGTACTCAAGTTTAATCAATCACCAATAAATATTGTTACGATCAAGAAAGTCAACTGAGATAACTGCTAGCATCTAGCAGATCACATTGCCTTTCAATTTTAAAACTATATAACTCCTTCAAACTCAGACTAGATAGTGAGTTTCACAGCTAGGCTTGCGTTATTTAGGATTTAAGAAAATGTTTTAAGGTCTAGAAAGATGTTTTAAGTTGATAAATATAAGATATGACAGAGAATAATTAAAGCACAAAACTTTAGACTTAGCTAGATAGGATAGATAGGATTGTCTTCAAGGTTACCAAATACAAATGAGCTAAACATTTTGACTGGAACTTTTACATATGGCTTTCCTGATTGTTTCATAACTGTTCTTATTGTATATGGCTTATTATAAATAAAGTCCATATACATTTGGAAAAAAAAAACTCCTTCAAACTCCTCTTACAGACACAAAAGACTGAGTCCTCCTCTAACAGTATGGAATGCAACACAAGGCCTAGTAAATGTATCAACTTGATTTTTTTCCTGCCAGTTTGGAATTATAGGCAAGTAAATATCTGTTTTTCCACAAAGGCAAATCTTTCTCACCATAGCTACAGAAAGAACATTTACTTTTAGATTAAAACGAATTCATTCCCCTTGAAGCAAGTTTCCATCACTGGGAAAGGAATCCATGGCCCTCACATGCTTTATTTACATGAGAAACACAACAAAAGAGACTAAAGGCCCTCCACCACCTAATTTCTCTAAGCTACAACCATTGATTCTTTGTAAGTTTATTTATTCAAAACAACAGCACAAACAATTCTTTTTTCTTGGGTCAGCAACTTACTGAATTAACATCAATCATCAAAGGAGACAGGGCTGAAAAAAGATGGAAGCCCATTTTCTCAGATATTGATTTTTTTTAAGCCAAAACACACAAGCATAAGCAAGAGGCTATTTACCATCAAAAAGGTTCAACTTGAAAGTCACAGACAAAAGTGGGCACGCACAGTACTGTCTGGGTTCACTGAAATCTTAAATGAAGTGGTGTTTTTTTTGCTTATTTTAAAAAAAATATTTGAATTTTTAAAAATGGTATGGAAGAATTTGATTTTCATAAAAAGCCCACCTAGTATCTCAAGACAATGAAAGCAGCGGTTCTGTGGGAGAAGGAAGGGGATCCATGTTGGTGTTTATTACAACGATTTTCTAATGGCTTCTCTCCACTCTCTTTACTTCCTTTGATGTATTTAAAGTGGGGAGTTCATCAAAGGCATCTGTGATCAGGGGCTTAAAGGTATTTAAATAACTACCTTTGGAGTGTCTGAAAGGTAATTTGCTCCTTAGGCCTTAGCAAAATCATTCTTTGAAAACTCTGATTTGCTTCTTACTGGGAATTCAGCAGGAATTATTTTTCTTACAAGGAGGGTGGTGAGTTCTTGCAGGAAAATGAAGACAGAAGGGTCAGTATATCTGAGAACTGAGAAAGCAATTGGCTTATGTCCACTTTATAACCTATGGTGTTGGGGGAAACTTTTTCCTTCCTAGAGCTTTCCCAGAGATTTGTGTAAGGTGGAAAAGGCATAGACTGAACACATATAAAGTGCTGCTGTCTACAGTCCTTATTTTAGTTAAAAAATTAACCATATTGTTAATTCAAAGTAGAAAAATATGAAAGGGAATAAAAAGAACAAAAAGCAAACAAAAACAATTAAATACACATATGTGTGAGCTGGTTAGCAGAGAGGACCTGTGTTACCACCATTTTCTCTCATTTTAGGCAAAATTTATTTCAGTCCAGAATTTGGTATCAAAATTATCAGTCACTCTTCTGTCTAGAATGATACAGGGAACATCCACATGTTCTCCAAATATAAAACAAAGAGTTTTAGCCTCTGATTCACATTCATGGGGTTTTGTTGTAAAATAAAGTTTATACTTTATTTGGGAGAAAGTTTGCAAATTAATCAAATAAAATTAATAAAAAGCAGACTTTCAATCAATCTAAATAACAAAAACTAAAAATCCATACCACTTAAAACAAAGTTTACATAGTTTACACCCAGTACAAATTTCATTTCTACTCACTCTTCATGCTTCGGTCAGTCAAGTTAAAAAGCTAACTTTCTATTTCTATATAATCTATTTCTAGCTTTAAAGGATTTTGTTATCACATTTTTCTCGCTGTCTGGCACAGGCTAACCCAGGCTAGCTTCAAATGCATGGCAATTCCCTTGACTCAGATTCTTATGAGCTGGGATTGCAGGCATGCACTTCCATGTCCAGTTTTATTGAAAATTCTTTTCAACTCCTAATGCTGCACAATGAGGAAAAGAAAAAATCTAGGTACAAAATCCCTGGCTCATATAATGCTTGCCAGGGTCAATTGATTATAAAGAGTTATAGTTAATATAACATCTTTACCATCCAATGTGGAAAAACTGAAATTCAAGTGAAGCTAAAAATAGTCTTCAGGCTACCCCAGGGCAGGATAAGAACTGGATGTCACACCCAGACTCTGCTCCTGCAGTTCTGCAGTGGAAGCCACAGGAGCAAAACTTCCCAAGTTCATCAGAGCAGTAAAAGCATGGAGAGAGAAAGAAGCTGGTCATAACCAGTTTGAAAAGGAAAACTTAAGCACTGTATTATCTGAAAACTTAAAATTCATGATGACAATAAAGATTGAAAAAAAATGAATCAAAAAGCTTTATAAATTTCTGAAAATCAAATTGTTTAACATTTTTCAAAATGGCTCATTTACTTTCAACATGACATTGCATTCTCTTAGAACAACTTCCAGTTGAGAAGCATGAGGAGTTTAGGTAGATCAGGAGGACCAATGCTTTATTTTCCCAGGCAGAGAGTGTCAAAAAAGGCAAGTGCTCCAATTACCCAGGTATTTTAATAAAACTGAAGTCCTAGTTGTGTGAAGACAAAGAATTTTACCCCAAGAGTATTTTCATTAATAAGGCACCACAGAAGTTCCCCTTCGCCCGCCTGCCATGGTTAATTTCCTCCTCTCTTCACACTGTTACTGCTCCCACGACCTCAGAGGTTTCAAAACAAGTAGTGAATCAACCAACTAAGAACAGAGGAGCTAGCAAGGCCTGGACTAGTGACATAATGTGGAAATTTCACAATGGAAGACACACAGGGGTGGAGGTGATAAATAAGAGCAGGTAAGAATAATTTTATGACATACAAGGAAAATTTAACATTTCAGGGAACAGGATAGGAGCCTTCCATAGGGAGCCTCTGAAAGACTCTACCAAACAGAGTATCAAAGCAGATGCTGAGACTCATAGTCAAACCTTGGGCAGAGTGCAGGGAATCTTATGAAAGAAGGGGGAGATACACCTGGGGGGTGGGGACAGGATCTCCACAAGGAGACCAACAGAGCCAAAAAGTCTGGGCCCAGGGGTTCTTGTAGAGACTGATGAATCAACCAAGGACCATTCACAGAGAGGACCTAGAACCCCTGCTCAGATGTGGCCCATGGGCAGTTCAGTCTCAATGGGGTTTTCCTAGTAAGAGGAGCAGGAACTGTCTCTGATATAGACTCAATGGCTAGCTTTTTGATCACCTCCCCAGGGCAAGGAGGCCTAACTAGGCCACAGAGAAACAGGATCCAGAGAGTCCTCCTGACCTTATAGGCTAGGGTCAGATAGTAGGGGAGGAGGACTTCCCCTATCAGTGGACTAGTGGAGGGACATGGGGTGGAGAAGGAGGTGGGATGGGACTGGGAGGAGATGAGGGAGGGGGTTACAGCCAGGGTACAAAGTGAAAAATTATAATAAATAATAATAAAGAAAAAGGTTAAAATTTTCCAAAATAAATTTAATCTTGAGAATTTAGTTATTCTAATAACAGGGTCAGCATGAGAACAACAGTTAATTGCATTAAACTATTTCCTTGTGAATGAACACACAGGGTAATAAGCTATGAAAAGGGTAATTCCATATTTACATGGTGTTTTGCAAGCAAACTAGGATATTGAGAATTACTGAACCTTGCTTAATAAGTTCTTCTCCAAATGAGTGTTTCAATTAGTTCACTAAGATTTCTCCAAGTTATAGAATTGGAATAGTATGTGGAATATGGCAATCAATTCATAGAGAAGTAATGTGATCCAACAAATCTGTTTTCCATAGGACTGTGGCTAAGTAAAGAAGGATACTTATGTTTTTAGTATATAGCTTTGTTGGATAAATAGAACCGTTTCATTATATATATATAAAACACATAACAGCTTTACTAAGATACATTTTTATATCATAAAGTTTTAAGTTCTTTAGCTTGCTATTAACTTCAACAGATAAATGAGAGAAACTGAAACAGTATAAAAACAAGAAAAGTAAAAAGGAATTTTTAAAATGTGTGAACTACTGATCATATTATGAATAAAGCAATAATATAATTATAAATATGTTATAAATATCCCAATTCATTAGGTGATATTAAGTCAGTATGTGATCTCAAATATACCTATCTCCCAAAGAAAGAAACTTAAAATACATGGAATCCTTCTGTTTAACACCAAAAGAATAATCATATTGCATATACCAGAAAACAAACTATTTAAGAGCACTTGCTGGGAGAGATCCAAGATGGCGGCGACCAGCTCGCACAGTTTCTGAGAGGCAGAGGAGTTGAAGCGCCGGAGTTGGTGAGTGGAGGGACAACTAAAGCCAGGGAAATGACAGTGAGGCTTTCTGAACAAGAGGGAATATCACTCGAGTTGAAAATCTTTAGTCTCAGGTCACCCCCGGCCTACTTTGGGAAAAGAGAGAAAGATCTTATGATCCCCCAGTACTCCCCTTTTTCCGGCCTCCTTCCTCCTCAGCACAGCCCACAGCTGGCTCACAGAGATTCTCAGCACAGAACTCAGTGCCTGGGGACTCCAACAAGAGAGGTGGGGCTCCTAGCTCCTCAGTGAGTCCCAGATCCGAGGTACCATCTTCCCCCCAGTCCCATGTCTACTAGCAGCTCTATGGACTCCACAGGACCTCCCAGCCAGTGACTGCACGGCCTGCCCAACCCCTCAGTGGCAGATAGTAGGCTACACAGCCACCAAAGTCCAGCAGACCCACCAAACAAACTAGGCGCACCAGGTGCCAGGGCACCCAGGTCTGTGGATCCCTGTTGTGGGCCCCCAGGATTTCCCAGAAGGCATCTGGACCAGCATCCCAGTCTGCAGCTGCAGCTGGACTCCTGAATGTGGTGGCTGCAGTGCCACTGAACTAGCGGAACTCCTCAGTCCTCCTGCAAAAGGCTCAGCAGGTCCAAGCCAGAGAGTAGAGAGCCTGGATACCCTGATCCTTGACTATGTGACCTGCTTGATAGTGAGTGCACCCTCAAGAGCCCACAGAACCCCAGATCCAGGGTCCTCCTAAACTAGCAGCCAGACATCAGAACCCTCCCACCCACACACCCACTGTGGGAAAGAGAGACATTGAAGCCCCTGCTCTGGGAGTGCAACAGTGGAGGTCAGGCAAATAACGCTGGGAGCTCAGACAGAGCTGAATACCAGGAGTCTGTAGGCCACAAATTCGAGGAATTTGTGCCAAGACTATCACCAGCACCTGCGACATCTACAGCTCGTGTACAAGTAACCCCTTAGATGCCTGCAAGGCAGAGCCCCTCCAGCACACTCAAGGGTTCAACATTCTCTGTCACTCAGTCCCTCAAGGCACACTTCCATAAACACGCACAAGGTCTTTTGCTTTTCTCTTTCGGCGCCCTAGGACTTTCCTCCTACAGGTACAGCTGAAACAAGGGACATGCTGAAACCACTGGAACTCTCTCATCTTCCTGAAGAATTCTCCAGACAACAGAGAAAGACGATACTAGTCTGAACTAGAATCCAGGAACAGTGAAGGTTACAGATAAAATGGCCAAGGGTCGCCGAAACAACATATCCAATATAAATCACGACATCATGGCTTCACCAGCAAATCCCAACATTAATGAATACTCCAATTCATCGGAAACAAAGGAAAATGACTTTAAAGCTATGCTTATCCAGTTATTTGAGACAAATAAGGAGGAAACAAACAAATCTCTCAAGAAATAGCCATACAAATTCCAGACAGTTAAAGAGGAAAAGAACAAGTCCCTCAAAGAATTGCCATCCAAGAGGAGGCAAAGAAAGAGGAATTAAATAAATTTCTCAGAGAAACACAGGCAAATATAGGCAAACAAATAGAGGCACTAGTAGAGGCACAATTAGTGACATAGAGAGAGGAAACGAACAAAAAAAAAATAGAGATCATAGAGAGACAGGAATCAACATTCAAACAGGTGAAGGAAATGGTACAAGGCATGAAAAGAGAATTAGAATCAATAAAGAAAATACAAACTGAGAAAACCCTTGAGGTCGAGAACCTAGAGAATAGATCAGGAACCACAAAGGTAAGCATCACAAGAGATGGAAGAGAGAATCTCTGGTGCTGAAGATACACTTGCAGAAATTGATACTTCTCTCAAAGAAAAAGTCCCAAACACAAAACATCCAAGAAATCAAGGACGCCATGAAAAGACAAAATCTAAGAATAATAGGAATCGATGAAAAAAGATTCCAGGCTCCAAGGACCAGAAAATATTTTCACGAAAATCATACAAGAAAATTTTCCCAACCTAAAGAAAGAGATGTCCATAAACATACAAGAGGCCTACAGAACACCAAATAGACTAGACCAGAAAAGAAACACCTCATGTCATATCTTAGTCAAAACACTAAATCTACAGAACAAAGAAAAGATAATAAAAACAGCAAGGGAAAAAGGCCATATAAAGGTAGACCTATCAGAATCACACCGGACTTCTCATTAGAAACTATGAAAGTCAGAGGGGCTTGGGCAGAAGTCATGCAGACTTTAAGGGAGCACAGATGCCAACCCAGACTACTATACCCTGAATAGCTCTCAACAACATAGATGGAGAGAACAAAATATTCCATGACAAAAATAAATTTAAGCAATATCTACACAGCAAACCAGCCCTACGGAAGATACTAGAAGGAAAACTCCAATCCAAAGAAAACAACTATAACCAAGAAAACATAGGATACAGATAAATTCCCAAAGAAATTAAAAGAAAACAAGCAATGAATCACGGTAAGACCACCAACTCCACAATAAAAGGAACTAACATTAATTGGTCACTATTATCTATCAACTCTCCAATAAAGAGACACAGACTAACAGAATGAGTGCAGAAACAGGATACAACATCCTGCTGCATCCAAGAAACACACCTCTGCAACAAGGATAAACACTACCTCAGAGTAAAGGGCTGGAAAAATGTTTTTTGAGCGAATGGACCCAGAAAACATGCTGGGGTAGCTATCCTAATATCTAATAAAATAGATTTAAATCAAAATTAATTTAAAAAGATGAGGAGGAACATTACATTCTCATCAAAGGAAAAATCCACCAAGAGGACATCACAATTATGAACATCTATGCCCCAAATACAAGAGTGCCTATATTCATAAATGAAACATTATTAAACCTTAAATCACACATCGATCCTAACACCGTAATAGTGGAAGACTTCAACACCCCACTCACACCAAGGCACAGATCATCTAGACAGAAACCAAATGGGGAAATAAAGGCACTTACAGAGGTCCTAAATCAAATGGACCTAATAGATGTCTACAGAACATTTCACCCAAACTCAAAACAGTATACCTTCTTTTCAGCACCTCATGGAACCTTCTCCAAATAGACCATATAGTTGGTCACAAAGCAAGCCGCAACAGATACAAGAAGATTCAAATAATCATCTGTGTTCTTTTTGACCACCATGGACTAAAGCTGGACCTCAACAACAATGGAATTAGCAAACAGCCTACATACCCATGGAAACTGAACAACTTGCTGGTAAATGACAACTGGGTTAAGGAATAAAGAAAGAAAGAAAGAAATTAAAGACTTCCAAGAATTCAATGAAAATGAAGGGACAACATACCCTAATTTATGGGACACAACGAACAAAGTGCTCAGAGGAAAATTCATAGCACTAAGTGCCTTCAAGAAAAAATTTGTAACATCTCATACAAGCAACTTAATGGCCCAACTGAAAGCCCTAAAAAAAAAAAAAAAAAAAAAGAAGAAGAAGAAGAAGAAGAAGAAGAAGAAGAAAATACACCCAAGAGGAGCAGACAGCTGGAAATAATCAAACTCAGGGCTGAAATCAATCAATTAGAAACAAATAAAACTATTCAAAGAATCAATGAAACCAAGAGCTGGTTCTTTAAGAAAATCAACAAGATAGACAAGCCCCTAGCCAAACTAACAAAAAGGCAGAGAGAAACTATTCTAGTTAATAATGAATGACGTATATGTACAGTGACAACATAGGGCTGTAGAGAATAATCAATAAGATTCTCCTACAAGCTACAAAAAATTTTAAACAAGTATCTTCAAATAAAATGATAGCATATTCTGTTTGTGCAACTCGGATATGGCATTACTCTGCTTGTTTCCTGCTAGCAACAGAATGCAATTATCCCATAATCTATGAGTCATCACAATGAAGCAAACTCAGCATTTTCTGTACCATCCATACCTTTCCATATGCATTAAAGTAAGTTGTAAAGACATTACTCTTTAAGGTTAAAAAGATAAAACTGTTACATATAAAAGAAGCATTGAAATTTATGTATGTTTTCATGTGTGCCTAATTTATAAATAAGCATATATACATATGCCTCTGCTTTATAATAACTAATTTCACTCAACAATCATATATATATATTTGTGTGTATGTACATGTGTATGCCATGTGTGCCTACCTGGTATTCATGGAGGCCATATGAGGGCATTGCATCCTCTGGAACAGGAGTTACAGGCAGTCATGAGCTGTCATGTGGGTATTTGGAAGCAAACCTGGGTCCTCCACAAGTTTAGCAAGTGTTCTTAACTGATGAACCACCTTTCCAGCCCCATTATACAGAGAATTATAAAGACTCAGTGTCGATTCTGTCTTTCCACTCAGAGAGTAGGGCCATTTGGAGTCACTCTGTGAATCTAGTTTGTAGATACTGTATGGACGCATGGCTGACAGTCATCTTGAAAACTCTAAATTAAACTGATAATGAGGAGATTTAGAAGCAATTTTGTCCCTGAAACAAAATACAAATGGCTGATGGCTTTTCTGTGGGTAAAAAGCACTAACCTAATACTCATCTTGGGAAATTAAGGATCATTCACTGTTGAGAACATTATCTTATTTGTCTTGCCAGTTTGAAGGTGATGTAACCTGCGATCCTGCCTCTGTGATTTAGTCTTTACTATCTCTTAGTCCCATTACATTCAGATGACAGTGCTAAGCATGATATTAACTACTGTAATTCTGCCTTTGTTAGATTCAGGTATATAAATGGCATCCTGGTGTGTGTGATGAATTTTGATTATTATTTCCACACTCAAATTGTGTTCATCTTCCTGCTGAGAGGATGATCACTAAATTTCACCATAAGCCCAAGGGACCCATTAATTATTTTATTACATTTTATAACGTGGAATAAATAAATAACATTAAGGTGCTAAATTCATTCATAGGGATAAAAGGTATTCATTCACTGGGTAAGTTCTTAAAATCAAACCTAGGCTGCTAATAGGCTCTTCATAAAAATGCAGGAAACACCCTTTGTAATACGGTAGCAATAAAGGAAGGCAGCTGGGTTAATACAAAGAAGCATTAGAAGACAGACATTCTCTGCAAAACACATAAATGGCATGTAAGTGAATTACAAGGTTAAATACACAAAATTCATTTTATAATTAGTAATTTCCACACAGCTCAGTTGTAAAAATCCATATCTTATGGTAATATAATTATTTTTACAGAAAAATTCAAAATAAACTAAATGTATGGTGCATGAAGGATCCAGCAGCCCTGACCCTTTCTAAGATGTGCTTTAATTACTGTACATATTACCTTAATTGGCTTGTCTTACATTAAAAGCAGGGAATGTCTGTGCATTTATCTTTTGTATGATATATAATCCCTGCTCATTTCCATTTGTCGTTTGCAGATTTATAAGCAATTGCTGTTGTCATGGCATTTGACTGTCAGAGGTTTCCTAGCCACCAGCCCATTGGGATTCTCTTCCTCCATGTTTTATGTGACTTTTAATCATTCAAGGCAAGGTGCAGCTCTGCATTTTTTCTTTGGCAGACTTAAACTCTGGAGAGCTTAAAAGTGACAGCAACTCTTTGCCTCTCTTGTATGTCACTACAGAAAGTCATTATGGGTCTTCAGGGTTGGGCTTCATCCTACCTTACCATCTACTCCACGTACCTCCCCATACCATCGCACTGCACACTTGAAAGTACTTTCCACCACAGGAATGAGAGTGCATTCTGTATGTCAGCTATACTACTCACTATTATGAAGTGCTACAAAGCATATATAAAGAAAAATAAGTATTAAGTATGTAGTAGGCATACTCAAAATCTTACCAACATAAATTAGCATAGGAACTAAAATCAATGCATTAAAAATGTCAAGGAAAACACCTATTTAGCCCCCTTGGCCTTGAGATTTCTCCACAAGTAAATGTAATAACGCTGGGATCATGAGGAACAACAAACCAAATACAGAAAAGAAGGAAATGCAGTACCTGGTACAAAGAATGAAGACAGAGATGCAGACTGGAGAGAGACATGTAGAGAAAGATTACTGGGGTCTGGAGGAACAAAGGCAAGGATGCATGCCTGCTTTAGAGACTGAGTCAAGCCACATAAAGGGATCATAGATGGAGTTTCCAAAACAGGAATAAAGGAGAAATGAACACATATATGTTTATATAAATATATATATATATATATATATATAAATGGGAAAAGAGACAAAATTGAGTATTAAAATACACTGTTCAGGGGAAGACTAAAAGAGAAACTGAAAGGAGAAAGTAGATCAGAGATTTAGGATGAAAATCTATTTCAGTCACATACAGTAGTTAAATTTGGTCTGACTTTCAGATTTCCTTGCTAGAATGTTTCTTTAAGAGGACATCTTTCCTCAACATAAAACCAGATACTCTAAATCAGTTAGAAGAAAAAGTGGGGAAGAACCTAGAACTCACTGGCACAGGAGACAACTTCCTGAACAGAACACCAACAGCACAGGCTCTAAGATCAACAATCAATAAATGGGACCTCATGAAACTGAAAAGCTCCTGTAAAGCAAAAGACACTGTTGTCAGAACAAAACAACAGCACTCAGACTGGGAAAGGATCTTCACCAACCCTATATCTGACAGAGGGCTGATATCCAGGACATATAAAAAACTAAAGAAGTTAAAAAGCAATAAATCAAGCAATCCAATTTAAAAAATGGGGTACGGAGCTAAACAGAGAATTCTCTGTAGAGGAATACAGAATGGCAGAGAAACACTTAAGGAGATGCTCAACATCCTTAGCCATCAGAGAGATGCAAATCAAAATGACCGTGAGATTTCACCTGACACCAATCAAAATGGCTAAGATCAAAAACTCAAGTGACAACACATGATGGAGAGGTTGTGGAGAAAGGGGAACCCTCCTCCATTGCTGGTGGGAATGTAAACTGGTACAACCACTTTGGAAATCAATCTGGCGCTTTCTCAAACAACAGGAATAGTGCTTCCTCAAGACCCATCTATACCACTCCTGGGCATATATCCAAAAGTTGCTCAAGTACACAACAAGAACATTTGCTCAACCATGTTTGTAGCAGCTTTAATTCATAATAGCCAGAACCTGGAAACAACACAGATGTCCATTAACTGAGGAATGGATACAGAAATTGTGGTACTTTTATACAATGGAATATTACTCAGCAATTAAAAACGAGGAAATCATGAAATTTGCAGGCAAAAGGTGGGATCTAGAAAATATCATTCTGAGTGAGGTATCCCAGAAGGAGAAAGACACATATGGTATATATTCACTTATTTAGACCAATAAAATATGATAAACATAATGAAATCTATACATCTAAAGAAGATAAACAAAACAGAGGACCCAGGGTAAGATGATTAATCCTTACTTAGAAGGACAAATGGGATGTAGG
>CM053763.1:11705105-11720344 GCA_028658305.1 Pachyuromys duprasi
GACTCTTTGACCTCCCCACCCAGCAAGGGAGGAGCAGCCCTCCTATGCCACAGAGTACTTTGCAGCCAGTCCTAAAGAAACCTGATAAACCAGGGCCAGATGAAAGGGGAGGAGGTCCTCCCCTATCAGTGGACTTGGAAAGGGGCAGGGAGTAGACGAGGAGGGAAGGTGGGATTGAGAGGGAAGGAGGGAGTGGGATTCACCTGGGATACAGAGTTAATAAAATGTAACTAATAATAAAAAGAAAATAAAAATTTAAAAAAGGACATCTTTAAGGAAAAAAATGCTAGAACCAAACCAAACAAAACAAAGGAAGGGAAAGTCTGGGCTGGGCAGCTAGCTGCTTGATTCTAAATCCACCAAGAGATGAAGGTATCTCAAGCTGGCATTATTTCAACAAGTTCTGGTCATACTGGAGAGATGGAAATGTGGTAGACATGCTGCTGAAGGCTGACTAGCAGGAAATACTATACACAGGGGGCTCATTTGTGTCCAACCTTAAGTCAGGGACTCACTTTGTGAAGAAAAGCTATTGTAGATACTCATTTGCTCAACATCGTTTACTTTTGAAAGAATTTAAAACAAAATCAAGCAAATTAAAAAACAAAAACAAAAAAGCACTTCCTTGGATCTGAGATAATCTGGGGTTATGAGGAGATAAATCCTTAAGTAACTCACCTTAATAGAAGGATGCATTTACAGTGTGTACTCACCTGCAGACACTGGTCTCTATGAAGTCATGTGGTCCCAGGGTGTTTATTACCATTTAGTTCTATTGACTAGCCTTTTGTACCTTACAGTCCTTTATCTTCATAACTTCTATACTAGAAGAACCTGTTCTCAGATGCCTTTTCTTCCTTATCTAGGCTTCTGCCAAATTGATTTATTAGTTTGGAGATTTTATAAAGCATTGAAGTGTTGATAACATTCAAATTAGGTCTGCAGTCAGCCAGCCACACAGAGCACTAGCCACATGTAACTTCTGACAATTATATTTAAATAAATATCAGTTCCTCAGTAGCAACAGCCAAATTTGTCATGCTCAGAATTAACACATGGCAAGTGGTTGTCTTATAAGATAGCAAATATATGAAGCCATTCAAATGACTGTTAGGTATTCAAGTAACTATTCAACAAGGACACTGGATACTCTTGGCCCAACCTGACCTCAGGACCTGATTCTCCAGGTCTTCCTTTAGTTTTCCTTATCTCTTTAGATTATATCTAGGTTCTTCCTGTTGTTCACACTTTCTGTTGCTTACACTGACCTTTGGTTTTTTCCTAGTCCTGTCAGGTCTGCTGTCAAATCTTTACAATCACCCAGAATATAGGAACCTACTGAGGCCACCAGCACTTAGCATTATCACAATGGCTTTCTTCTCTTTATTAGTACTTTTAGGTTACTATGTTTTTGTTTTGTTTTGTTTTTAATAAAATAGCCAAAGCAATTTTTAAAAAGAATGGGAAAGAAAAGAAAGAAATACAGAAATAAACACAGAAATACAGGAAGAAAGAAAGAAAAAAGAAAGAAAAGTAACGAAGAAACAAAGAAAGAAACCGGAATGGCAGGTTCCTTTGAAATGCTTAAACTCCTCAAAAAGCTTTTCAATTCAGGATAAAATACAGAGTCTACCACCATCTAAGGGATGCTGCACATTCCTGCCCCTAACATCTCTTCAATGTCATCTTCCACATATGAATCCATCTCATTGATCTTGATCTGGTCCCATAGATTCAGGACTTAACCCCTCCTGAAGGTGTCCCTCATACACAGCCCACAGCTTCTTTCCTACTTTTCATTCACGTTTTCTTCAACAGTGACCTGTGCTCTGCATGCTGCCTAAGTCAGCACTGACTCTGCTTCTCCCTTCTTTTATAGTATTGAAAGCCCAAGGTATGTGGCATCTGTTCACTATCTGCTTCTTCTATTAGAAAACGATTCGGTTTGGGAAAAACAGACTTTTCATTGTTTGTTCATGATAATAGCTACATAAGTATCTGTTAAATAAAACCCAAAATAATATCACCGTGGTAAATGCCTGAACAGATGAATATATTAGGAATGTTCTCCAGATCTGTAAACTCAGAACACCTTATCAGGAATATCTTCTACATAAACACAGATAAAAAGGCAGAAACAAGTCCACTGATAGGGGAGGGCCTCCCCTATCAATGGACTTGGAAAGGGGCAGGGAGGAGATGATGGAGGGATGGGGGTGATAGGGAGGGAATGCGGGAGAGGGCATTGGCTGGGATACAAAGTACATAACCTGTGATTAATATAAAATAAAAATGTTAATAAAAAATAATTTCTGACAAAAAAACATATATCTGGAATGTGAGGGGAGCCTTGTGACTTGAAAGGACAAGATGTACCTTGAGCATTCATTGTTTGCAAAATCAGACATCACTGAATTTGGTTGTAAAGGGTCATTAATACTGAAATTTTTGTGGGTCAAACTATCTCCATCACTAGTGTTTTTTTCATTTATTTATTGCGATCATCACTCATAATGGCTATGGGTAATATGTAGGCAAATGCATGTGACTATATACTAATAAAACCTCATTTCTGAACACTGAAAAAAAACCTGGCAGAAAGAAACATTCAGGAGGATTTCTGAGCATACAATGGTGAACAGTGAGAAAAAAAAAGACAAAATAGGAGAATCTAAACAGGATATTCTGGAGGCTCATGACCTTGACATAGAGGCAAAGTAGGTTTTCAGGGTGTCTTTCATAGCTCTGCAGCACCACAAATACCCTCCAGGCAGATCACTGCTATGATGTTGTTCCCTGCTTGTTAGCAACAGGCAGAGAAAGCATTTTAACAAATGCAATCAAACTAAAGCAAAGCAAACATTGATTGGGCAGCTAGCAAATACCAGGATTTTGTCCATATACCATGTGATTGAATGCTGAAAATGTAGTTAGTTGGCCCACAATACAGATGAAGAAAGAAGCTGGCATGCTTAAAACCCTTGCCCAGAGTCAGAACGCTGTGAAGGTTAAAGTTTTAGCTTAAATGGGAGTCCAAAGACTTTGTAAGATAAATCACACGGATGACAGAGGTAGGTTCCACAACTACCAGACTCTAAACCAAGTCCTTTAACCTCATAAGCAAAGCCAACGCCACATGTGCTATTTACAATATCAGTGCTCACAATTACATGAATTGAGAATTTGTACTACCAAATGGTGAAATAGCTGATCCTAAAAAAATGTCACCAGAAACCTGAGTCTTAAAACAAACAAACAAACAAAGAAACAAACAAACAAACAGCTTCCTACACAACCACATAATGCAAAGCTAAATTAGGGACCTATGAGCAGGAACATGGCTTAGTGGGTGTAATAGCTTGCTTTGTAAGACTGATGACCTGAGTTTGTTCTCTGGAAACACACTAAATTAGAAGAAGAGAACCAACCTTACAATGTTATCTCTGTTTTATACACATGTACTGTGACATGTGTGTGCTCAGCCAGACGACAAACACACATACGTGAACACGCATAACAATGAAAATTAAAAGTGAAAATAAAATGTTTAGATACAAAAACTAAAAGAAAAAGAAACAAAATTCTTAGAGCCCTTTCAAAGTTTCCTTCAGAAATGAGAAAATTCTCTCATGATGCCCATCAGGAAGTTCTATGCAAACAGGGGATTTCTGAGCATTCTTCCTAGAAGACTCTGAAGAATTTTGGTTTAAGCTATCCACCTTCCTCTTTAGAACCACTCAGTTCCAAACAAGCACAAATACATTCCACTCACAATAAGGCTTAAAGATTTGCAAGACTGTGTAAGTGGCGGCATCTTCTTGTGCATGCACACAGCAGCCCACTGGCACTCCATTCAACGCAGTGATTGAAAGTTGTTTGATTTGCTTCTCAAGTCCAAGTCCCACAAAACTTTCCCCAAATTGTCACTAAGTTACAAATTGGGTTCATTAGAAAAGGGGTTTCTTTCTACCTTTAACTGAAATGCACCCAACTGAACCTTGTTACTAACACTGTTTTTTGTTCACACGCGCACACGCACACACACTGCTTTACTAGGCACTGTCATGCCCCTGTGTGTCTCACCCTGCTTTCAGCTAGCCTCATCTCTTTCACATACTCTCCAGATAAGACCCCCTCAGAAGTTCTTCTACTCAGTCTACTGACAGAACACCCATCACTCCTGCTTTCTGGCACTGCACTTTGCTGTCAAACAACTGGAGGGAAAAGGGTGAGGATGAAAAGACAATGCTGATGTTTTGTTCAGGAGAATGTCCCTGAACATTCGATCCTGCTCTCAGCTGCTACTATCTGTTCTTGCCAAGTTCACTCCCCAGACACATCCATCAAACTCCAGCCATGGCTCTGCTTCTCTCTCCAGTGATCTGGGGATTCGGTACCATAACCCCTTGCTCTCTTAGAAATCTTCTGCAACAGGTGCTGATACCATTCCTGAGCATGCTGTAAGGCTGGACTAGATGATCTCTAAGGCTCCTCTGCTAGCCATATTCTGACTTGAGTGTTTTTCTGACTCAGGTTTCACCAGGAATAAAAGTGTTGCTAGAACCTTAAGTCAAATTGTCTATGTATGTCTGGAAACAGGCTTTCATTAGAAGTGACTGAGGAAGTTACAGTGAGAAACACTAGAGATACCCTAAAGAGGTTTGCAGAAAATGAAACGCAATCACTTCTATGAGAAAATGCATGCTGCATTCCAAACAACTGATTTACAGATTATCCAGGTGCATGAACTACAATCTATCCATTATATGAAGCCTATTGTAAGGATAAAGGACAAGAGCACCAATACAGAAAACCTTCCCAAAACAGGCTGTTCGCCAAATGACAATGCAGACACTATAAAGGTGCCCCCAAATAATCTACAATATAAGTACACATTATTTGACTTACATATGTTTTTTGGAGAAACAATTATGAGAAAAACAAGGTTTTCTTATGACTTCTTTTAAACCCATCAATTTAATGGTTTTTACTGGCAGTATTTACTGTAGTTCCCTAGTCATTAGAAATTATTGAGAAAACTCTGGGCTCCTGCAGTGTAATAGATCTTAACCCAGGTCACTTTGTATGTGTCAGGGTGCATGGGAAGAGAGGCTCACTAGGCATCAAACACAAAATGGCTATTGTGAAAACACCCCATATCTTATGACAGGGGACCAGATAAGCAACTACAAAAAAGAAGAGGAAAGCTGACCGATTCCAATATTATTAGGAGAGCTCTCAAAGGGCATGAGACCATCTATGCTATTTCCATCCTCTCTGACTGAAAATGACATTTACATAACAGTTGTTCCAACCATATCACTTGTTCTGAAGTAACAAACTTCTAAGCAGGTATCAAGTGAGAAAGAGTATGGTATAAAGGAAGAATCAAGAGACTTGGGTTTTGTCAGGGTTTCCTAACTAGTTCTAATATCATAGGTAAATTATGATCTCTCTTTCTCTCGGCCTCACCCATAGAAATATGTGCTGGAGACTGGCTGTGAGAGGCGCTGGGGGATCTACTCTGCCTCTCCTGTCTAGGAGTGAATAGATAACATTTTCAACAGCTGTTCTGGGAAAATTGTATTGTCTTCCCTCATCTCTTCTCCAGGACTGTCTGGCAAGTGCATGGTCAAAGTGCTATTTATTAGTTCTCTAAGTGTGCACAGAAATGCAACAATCCAGAGGTTGTTATTTAAGCTCAGGGAACCTAGAACACCTCACTTCTCCACAGACATTTGTCACATATCTGGTATATTAATGGTCCTAAAAAGTTCTGTAACACAAAAAGGACTTTTTGAAAACATCACATATTTTTTCCTGGGTATGGGAACCACTTCTTAATTTACCTTTCTGATAATGACACAACAGTTGATAAATGGCAGTATTTATGGGGGTTTGTTTTTTTTTTGGTGTGTATTTCAAATTTTATTAAACTTATTTACCTGAAATATATGTTTACATATAGGACAAAGAGATACAGAATTTAAAGCAACTTAGGGGACAGTCATTAACTGTTAAAAAATAGTCTTCTCTCTTCCACAAAGCTAGATGCAAACTTTCGATGTAAACTGATTTCATTGTTAACTCTGATTTCCCATGCTAGATACTCAAAACATTTCACAAACTTGTTCAATTTTCATAAATATGACATATGTGAGGGATAAGTCTGTTAATATCTAACCTATATACCTGCATGAGTAATTGAAATAGAGAACAGAATTGTTCAGGGCAGTTACTTTGCTTTGTATGTTACAGTGGTTGATAGTATTTTTCTCTCCTACCTTCTTGAAAGACTTTCTTCCCAGTTGCTTTCCAGATGGGTCCACCTTTCTGATTTTCCATAGACCTTCCTGTTGCACCCTGAGTTCCATAAGGCACCTCTTATGGTGGGTACCTGATCCAATCCTTGGCCACTTTCTTATGTTTTACCCATATTAGTGCCATTGGTAGCCTAATCCAATCTTAGTGCTTTCAAGACCATTTCAGTCTAATGACTCACAAATTTCTGCCTTGAGCCAGGAAAATGTTACTGAATTTTTGTTTCAGTGGCCCTTTACTTTCCATTTCTTGCATTCTTATTGGTTTATCATTTTGAGTCTTGAGTTTAAAGTATCCCAAACTTAGTTCTGTTCTATATGTTCAATATTTACTGTCCTTAACTCGTTCTTCCCCAGTCAGTCAGTGAAGATGCCAAACCTGCAGATGCTTTGAGCAAAACATAGATGACATGCCTGTTTACACATCTCAGAGCAGCTCATCAGGGTATGTTACTAGCTTTCAAAGCAGAACCCAGAAACTAACCATTGCTCAGGGCTTTCTTAACTACGACTGTGTTAGCATCTCCAATTGTGAAGAGTCACGTTAGCCCAGAATGGCTTCTCAGTGTTATCCCACAATATCAAAGAAATATGAAGACCTTATAGTTTCCCTTGGCCTCTACTGCATTAGCTGAAGACATATCTACACCTAGTTCATAAAAAGGAACAGACAATTACATTGAGCCTTGTAATGATAAAAGTAATGGCCTGTGACACATGGATTTATAAGCTGGGCTGCCATGCAAGGTGGAGATTTTTTTGTTTTGGAAAATGGTAAAGAAAAAAAGCAAACATAAAACTATTTCAAAAGATGTGAAGAAACAGTTTCCAGGTGTTTCTTGGCTTAAGGATGTTTTATGGTATCTTTGTACAAGTACAAGAATCTTCCTTGACAGGACTTTATGGATACCAGTGTGCATCAGTGGTGATGGGGATTCTGCTATACTAATTACAAGTGGAATGTGACTCTTTTCATAGTAGTTACTACTTTTATTCCTGTCATTCGAATTATTAAATGGAGTTTTCATTTGCTTGCTGTCTTAACTTTCATACTAGTGATTATCAACATTTTCAGTTTTTATATTTACTTATTTATTTGGGTTTGGGCAATTGGCTGCTATGGCACATAGGTGAAGATGAGAAGAGAACTTATGGGGATTGCATCTGTCTTTCTGTCATGTGGTTTGTAGGGATCTAACTCAATGTGACATCCTTGACAGCAAGCTTCTTCACCCACTGAAATTTCTTGCTGGCCTCCTTAGCACATATTTCGTTTTCTTTTGTGTTTTCTTCATTCTTGGGCAGGGATCCGAATGTTTGAGCAAGAGGTTGAAGCCCAGTGTTCTAGTGTCTTCCTCTGTTGCTCTTCATTGTATGTATGCATGTATGTATTATGATTTAACATACTAATTGACTAGATTGAGTATCCAGCAAGTTCCCTATCCCCAGCAGTAGGATTTCAGAGCTCAGTTTTCACAGCTGACTTTTACATGAGTGCTGGGGACCTACACGCAAGTGCTAGTGCTTGGGCAGGTCGCATTTGATCCATTTAGCTGTCTCCCCAGCCTTGTCTTCCTCAGTCTTCTGTGAGGAGTCTTAGATGTTCCTGTTTGCCTTCACATTGTTAGATGGGTGATCTTGGTTTATTAACTTTTTAAAATTAAAGGTTGTTTTGTGAGTCTTCAACATACATGGATGCATTTCCTAATTGACGTAACATTTAAATTAGCAGTGCCAATATCAATATTGATATCAGAGTAGCTGATTTCTAAAATGCCTTTCACCTGTAATCTTAATTATTTTTTAAGGTCTTGAGAAGTATGTTGTGCTAGATTCTATGAATTCATGCTGTGTGTGTGTGCATTTATGTATGCAAGTCTAAAACATGGGGTTTCCAAGAGCTAACTGTAAAATATCAAATGGTCAGAAGCAGCTGAGGACTATAAAAACGCATTTATGAGTTCTGTTGTGACCTGTACACACTGTTCTAAGTGTTTGCTTCTCACATAGTCACATTTTATTCTTCAGCAACATTACTTGGCAACAATTTCCTTCCTGCCCCCTGAATCTCCCTAGATTATGTACAGAAATATGGCCTCTACATTTATGAGAATATAAAATCCTACTATGACTTGATTCTATATATCTGATTTTATTATCCTTTCCAAAGTAATTTTTGACAATCCTGCCAGAACTCTTACTTTTGTCATGTTTTAGCTCTACTCTTGAGTGAGAAGGCTTCCTCTAATTTCCACCCAAGAACAAAGGGTTACATGGTCAATTTTAAGTCCTCAGCCTTGCTAAATAATCTCTTAAATTTTATATTCTAGGAATTCATTTACTTTTATAAAACATTTTTATTCCTATTTCCAGTACTAGTGCATTTCTTTCAGTTTCCCACATGCATGGCTTTTATAGCCCAGTATAAAGTAGAATACTCTGCCATATTGATTTAATGGTATGTTTCAATAAATTTCCCCTGTTACAGTGCTTGCTCTGTACCAGGCAGCCAAAGGGGAAACAGACAGATGTGCTGGTTAACTAATTTTAAAAGAGAAAAATTCCATTTTCCCCATCCTTTAATGTCAGAGCTGTC
Source organism: Pachyuromys duprasi (assembly GCA_028658305.1). Taxonomy (NCBI): domain Eukaryota; kingdom Metazoa; phylum Chordata; class Mammalia; order Rodentia; family Muridae; genus Pachyuromys; species Pachyuromys duprasi. Next base: position 11,714,022 of record CM053763.1, read on the forward strand.
CTGCCAGTGACCTGATCCTGAAGTGTATTAAGTTCCCCTGACATTGGCTCTAGGAAGCAGTGGCCTGACCTTTTAAAAATTGTATTAACATTTATAAATTTGTTTTAGTGTATTATGTTGGAAGCAATGATTTTTTTTCCAGGATGGGTTGGAGTGACTGGTGCATAGATTGATAGCACCGTCACAGATTAAGCTGGTGGATTCTGTGGCCTGCATACATGCTGCCTTCTTCTCTTTCCTCCCCTCCTGCTTTCAAGGGTTATGGATAGGGAAGCAAGCATTTCATCTTTTTCCTTACATCAGTTTCCAAACAGATAGAGCCATTAGTGTCAGCCTTTGGTTAGTGTAGTTCTGGCTGCTGCTTGGTAAACATTGGAGCATAGGCATTCCTTCATTGTCTCTTCTCTTAATGCCTAATGCGTTCCAGGGAGCATGGCAGTCCAGAGGGCTGTAACAGTGATTTTCACAATCCTAGCTGCCCATAACTTGTTAACAGGTGGATTAGGAGCCTGTGCTATACAATTAAGATCCTATCAAAGACAGCCCCATCCCCAATTCTAAGTTTGCTTCGCTCTATTTCCCTTCCTTTCCTTCTGGACTTTCCCTTTTCTACCTTACTTATTTTTTTAAACCATGTTCTATTTCCGTACTTAGAGAAAAATGATTTATATAACCTTGAAAGTAGAAACTATTTGTCAGAGATCAATACAAAAAAATCTTTATAAATGCAAATCAGTTGAACTTAACTGTATACAGTTTTGTTGTCTTAGTAACTTGCTTCTTTCTGTCCATACTGAGGAAGTGGAGAAGTCTGTAGTTTTATACAAGGGCACCTCTCCTGTGGCAGCACACTAGAGCCAGGAGTTGGCTTCCTTTCTGACCTTGTTCTCACAATAACAGTTGTGAATAGTGATGATGATTGACACTCCCATCCATCATTTGCCTTTTCCCAGATGCCTCTGAAACTTAAGCCTCACAGCTCCTCAGTGAGTATAGATTGCTGTTTTATTTTACAGTAAATATTTATTTTATAGACAGGGAAATTGAGGCATTGAGAACCTACATGGCCAGATAAATAACTTATAGACACTGCTGGGAAATATTAGGTAATGTTTATTGAGCCCAGACGAAGCATATTTTCATGTGTCCTGTTCAATATATTTTGTTCCTGGCTTTTCTCTTTATGCTTACAGAAAATAGTCGATGAAACTTATTGCCATGAATTTTTGTTGTACATTCCATATACTTTTACATTTTCTTCTTATATTAAACCTTTTGAATTTACTATGCAAGACTTAATAATATAAACATTGGTCAATTTCCAGGTTCAGCTACTCCATTTAAATACAAACAAAACACAAATACTGAGACAACTTCCAGCTGGTGTTCAGCCTGCTGGGCTGGCATGGCTGTGGGGGCTCCCAGGAAGATGGCTTGCACAGCCACTAAGTCCCAGGCTGACCAGGACAGGTTTGTTTGTATCTACCCCACTTACTTAAATAATAATAAGATCATAGCTGACGGGAGGCAGATTCCCATAAGTAAGGCTGTAGAAAACCCCACTGCTACTGAGATTCAGGATATATGCTCAGAAGCTGGACTGAGTGTATTTCTGGAGAAAAAATGAACTGTACTCCAGAGAATGGAATCATGCTGTTGAGTAGAGGCAGGGTCCTCATACAGCTCAAGCAGGAAGGTGGCAGCCTCTGTCCATCGTGTAACTCAGTTATGCAATATGTAGCAGAAATGGTACCCAAACTAAAAACAAGGACACAAAAAACAGGAAGTGCTGAACCAAGTCTTCAGCAAGGAGAGGGGAGTAAGAAAGGTAAAGGAAAAAAGGTATATGGTGTGAACATGAAGTGCATAGTCCTAGTAAATTTCCCTTATCAGCCACTGCCACTACCTACCTACCTCTGGCATTGTCAGCTATTCTCAGCAAAGTAGATACCAAACCTAGGTTTTTGTTTTTTTTTTTGTTTATTTTTTTGTTGTTGTTCTTTTATATATGTATCCTGTATTTTGGAGAAGGAAAGATAGAACAAAGACAGGTAAAATGTCTTTTTTACATAGGCTCTAATTTACTAGGAAACAAATGTTCAGAGATGTTACTCTATACCAAAGTATGCTCTTAAATTAGCATTAACTGATAGCCAAGATTAATCATGGAATAATCGAATCTAAAGCTTCAAAATGAATGGTACACTCAGATAATGATCTCTCTCCCTCCCTCTCTCTCTCTCTCTCTCTCTCTCTCTCTCTCTCTCTCTCTCCCTCTCTCAAATTGCTCCTCTCAAAGTCTCCACAGACGCACATCTCCATATTATGCATTTCTTTCCCTATCCTTAGATGTCTACTTACTTATCATTATGCCCTACTCTGCACATTTAGTTTCCACAACTACTTTCTTCAGATGTTCTTTGCTACCTCATTGTCGTAGTACCATTTGACCATGGTCTGCGAATGAATAGATTCAAGAGTTTAAAGTACAGAATACCACAGAAACTAAGAACTTGGGTTTTAATATTATGAGGATTTGGATTAGAAACTGTCAATTACTGCTCTGTGACCTAGAACAAATAAGGAAGCCTTTCCAGAGGCTGTCTCCCCACTAGTGAAACACTGACATAAATATAACAGTCAGAAAGTCAGGCGTGGTGACATACTCCATAATCTCAGCACACTGGAAAAAGAAACAGCATCAGGAATTCAAGGCCAACCCTGATATAAACTAAAAATTAAAACATTTATAAAATATATCACCTGCCTAATTGGTTTATCAGGATCAACATAAAGAAAGGCACATATTAAGCATTCAAACACTGTTGCCTGTTATTGTATTCCTCAAATATAAATTCCTACCTAGAGCTTTTGATTCAAGTTGAATTTGAAAATTCTCCAATTCCTGAAGTGGCTGGCCCAACAGCACACTGAGTAAAGCAGGCTGGACTTACTGGACAACGATCTGCTGCACAAGAACAGCTTGCTATTTACTTTCCTGGATCTTTTGTTTGTTGTCAAACCTAACTGGACAGTAATCTGCTTTGAAATCTACATTCTCATTGTCATTGAAACTCTTATTTCACATATATAATGCCACCAAACATGAACACTTAATGAAATATTCAAGCCAGTAAAATGTGTATTATGCATTTATTTATTTATTCACTGATTTATTGATTTTGAGATGCTGGGGATGGAGCCTAGAATCCTGAAAAGGCTACATACACTCTGCAAATCAGCTGCATTCCCTGGTGCAAACACACACCCTTTTTATATCTGTTTTGTTTGAGATGGGAATCTTAAAATATTTGCCAGGGCTGCTGCTCTCTTACTCAAGATCCTCACGCCTTAACTAGCTAAGACTGCAGGTGCCAGACTTTAGATGTGGAACTTTATCATTTCTTTGTGAATTTACATTTTCCACACCCTTTGTCACTGTGCATTTTTCATATCTGAACTGAGGATAGGAATGATGCTGATGTTTTAGAGACGCTTCCTAAGATGTGTAAACTATCTCCCATTTTGATCAATGAATCAGCTGCAGCTGGTATATAAAATGTCCCCACAAATGGCCATTATTAATGACATGGCATTTTTTTTGTCTCATCTTTGGTGCTATGGGAAGGGTGCTACAGTCTGAATGCCACGTGATGTCTCTGGCAGCCTCATGTTTTAAAGCTTGTTCTGCAACTGATGGCACTGTTCAGGAAGACTGTGGCAGCTTCAGCAGGCAGAGTCTAGGTGGTAAAAGCAGACCACTCTGGGGGAGGCCAGCCTACCTCCTTCTCACTTGGTGCTTCCAGAGTCACTGTGATGTGAGCAACCCTTAGCCAAATGCTCCCACTAACATGAACTGCGCTGCCTTGCTACGCCATTCCTGCCACTATGGTCTGAGATTTAAAAAAATCTTTATTTAGGTCACAATAATATGAGTGAAACCAACCAAAAGGGAAAGCTTTTAAGAAGAGTCTTGTAACCTGAAGTCATTTCACTTGAAGGGGCATGTTCTTGAAAGCAATACTGCAATGCTGGTCCCGCTTTTGCTTCCTTTACTATTAGTGCACCTCTGATTATGAACTACCTTGCCACAGGGCACGGAGTAACCAGGATTTTGTAAAACAACACAACACAACACAACAAAACTATAAAACTGTGAGCCAAAGTAAATGTGCCTTCCTTTTTACTTGACTAACAGGAGTTAAGACAACTATCAAAAGCTAAAAGAAGGGAGTATATGTGGGTTTTGTGTGTGTGTGTGTGTGTGTGATTTTTTAAATTTCCCTCCAAGAAATTAGCTTCTAAAGCAGTCATTTCAACAGTCTTGTTCTGCAGAAGCATGCCTGCTCTGCTAGCAAGAAGCAACTAATTCTTGGGCATCATTCAAGCTTGTTCCCCCCTCCTCCTTGTGTCAATGAATACTGCCTAGCTACTTCAAGGAGGTAAACTGTCCTTAAAAATGCCCTGAGTGAACTGACTGGGTGTTCTGGCAAAAAACAAAACCTAAGGTGAGGCTAAAATGAAATGAAATCTCAATTCCACCACAAAGTACCATCACGTACAGCTTTCAGCAGGTTGCATTATCTGTCTCAAGTAATTACTATGAAAATTGAAATAAGACAACTCATGAAAAGGAGTTAGCACAAAGTAAATATATATTAGCAAATAGCAGGTTTCTTGCTCCAGGCTTAGTGGGCTTGTTGGGTAGCAGCTCATCCTGCTGTGTCCATCCTTTTCATCCTACTCTACATTCAACTTAAATAAAACTCTTACTATAAAGTCTGAAAATCCAAGGGAGAATGAATATGAGCAAAGTGAATGGCATGTATGTATGAAATGGTCATAATATAACATTATTTTGTAGAATAAATACATGTTAACAATTTTTAAAAGAGTTTTTTAAAGCTGAGGAAAACTCCAAAGTCCATATATAGATTTAGTATTTTTACAGTCACATGCATTTTTATACTTGCAAGGCTTCACTCTTAAGCATGTCCAACCTTCTGATGCTGTGACATAACTTTGTTATTTATGAAGTTCAAGAAGCAAGCCAGGCATGGTGGTACAAGCCTGTGATCCCAGCACTCAGGGAAGCTGGAGGCAGGCGGATTGCTGTGAGTTCAAGGCCAGCCTGGTCTACAAAGAAAGTCTAGGACAACCAAGGCTACACTGAAAAAAACTGTCTCAAAAAAAAAAAAAGATTCCTACTATTCTAACTGCATTTACAAACTCATATTGGCCTGTTTATAGCAACCTGTGACCACCTAAAGTCCATGAAGGTTGGACGTGTATATGACACAGGTGGTGGAAAATATACCCTTTTCAATGCCTTATAGATGTCACAAAATAAAAGCAAGATATGTCAAGGAATAGTTCCCATCACTGACATCCTCCTCAACATCCTCTCCTTCCTGTTCTGCATTCTTGTTAAAGCATTACGGCACACAGGGAGGCAGCTGCCTAACTGTGCCTTGACATTCTAGTCACCCAGCCTCAGAGATGGCTGCTTATCTCAATTCAAATTTACTTGGAAAATATTCAGTACAGAAATGAGTGGAAACAAATTAGTCATCCTGTAGTCTATTGATTAAGCCACTCTAAGTCAGGGTCATACTGGGCATGCTTTTGGGGGAAGGGGAAGTAATCAATTGAAGGCCATACAATATTAGTGAAAACATTCAGGGACTTTTCAGTCCTTTTTTACCTTGTTATTAACATTCAAGCTAGGAACCCTGAATAGACTGCTTAGGGGCAGTAACAAACCCTGAGAAGGGGAAAGGAATGTGAATTAGTAGCCACATCACAGCTAAGTCATTGGCAGACAGGTGACAGCTCCTACTTCTTGAGTTCCAGAGAAATAAATGCTAGTGAAGAAAAGGTATGTAGAGAGAAAGAAAATTCATGTACATGAGGGCCACTAAAAGTAGGAAACCAACCACTTTCTTAGTAAACAACAGTTTTTCTGTAGAACAATGACTAACTAAAAAGAGGAAATAACCCTTTCCTTGTGGTGCACCAACATGGAGGTCAATGAGAAGACCAACTTTAAGAGACTGCTAGCCACAAATGCACAGGAATCCCCTAAGAGTCTGCACAAATGCTAATTCTCCACACATTGTCCACAGATTCTCATTTCATAAAAGACCAATGAACAAATAAAATGGCCAGTAATTAGTTTTATAAAGTTCCTAATATTTATTTTGATACAGAGGTTCTTGGAAAACTGTTTGACAAATGCTATAAAATTAAGTGCTATAACCTAAAGCAATAATTTGCTTTTGCTAAAAAGAAATTAAGAATACAAATAACAGCATAAAGTTAGT
>CM053763.1:11727611-11752324 GCA_028658305.1 Pachyuromys duprasi
AATAACAGCAAAATATCCTTACCCACAAATGCTTTAACTATTTTAGTAAATCAAACCAGAACTGGTAGTATAGTTTTGTTAAGGGTGAATTTCAAGTAGATCTAGGAAGAAAAACAGGCAAAAAAAAAAAGAGAGAGAAAGAAAAAGAAAAAAAACACTTCAAAGACAGCATCACATTGGGACTCAACTGGTAGCTATGGATATTAAGACTCAAGAAAACTACAACTTTAATCACTAGTGTATCCCTGGTACCTGGGATAGTTTCTAGAATGTAATAAGCATTTGTTGAATGAATACAAATAAAAAAATTTGAAAGGAACATCTTCTCTAGAACAGTAAATTATAACTAAAAACTACCTATGCACAAATAGCAGACGCATTTTTAGAAGGTATATGCTCAGTCAGAAATCCAGGTTTTAAGAAAAAACTGAAAAGTTAAGTGAACTTAAATGTAATTCATAGAAAACATTGTCCAAAATAAAAAAGTACTTATTTCAGCATAAGGCGAATAAACACCTGGAGAAATTTCTCACAATAGCTCACATACATTTATTCTTGATTTGCTCCACTGTTATGATCAACGCAGGTACTGTTACCCTGGATATAAATAAAGAAGGCACAGGGAAAGGAAGGAAAAGAGACATAAGAGTCATTAAATAGCTACCATGAAAAGAATACTCTGCAAGATTCCTTACAAAAATCTCTGCTTTTGACTGTATTAATATCCTTGAAATATTATCACCAAATACAAAAATAAGAAATGTAGGCTTATATTAGGGAAGCAAAAGTATAGGGTCTACTAAAGGACACATATGGTAGGTTCAGTATTGAAACTTTAGGCCTTGTAAGCATTTTAACTATATATAAACATCATTAACCTGTTTAACATTACTTTCTCCTCACAGGGATTGAGATGTTGGATAAGATAATGGTAAGACAGAAAAATTCTAAAATATAGGTTATTGGAAACAATGTTGTGATGAGATGATACAGTTATGTATTTTTCATAGAATCAAGACTAAACATATGTTGGCTATTCAGGTCAATATCTAAAACATCTCATTGATTGAAGATACAAGTGAACTCAAGAGAAATCACATTTTCTTTCTATGAAATGGCCACAAGTAGTGTATTTGGTAGAAGCACACTTAATTATCTAACTGCAGTAAGAAATGCATTTAACTCCCTAGAAGAGTTTCAATACCAAGAACTAGACTATGCCTTCCCATCTCTGTAGACAGCCACCGGGACGATGATGAGCACCTCAGCTCTCTCAAGTGGCTGGCAAGAGATGTGTGGACGGCAAAGCGCATGAAGGGAGAAGATAAGAAGTGGCTTCACCTTTCAAATGGATGGGACTTTTTTTCTATTTCTCTTTTTAAAATAAGGAAACCAAACAGCCTTCTTGTACTTTTATTCCGGGCTTACCACACTGCACCTCCACTTCCCTAAACAAAGGCCACAGAGCATTTTCTCTCTAGCTTCTTCACGATATGCAAACAATAGGGTTGTCCCATCCCCACCATCCACAGCCATCACCTTGTTTAACATCTGAGAACATGAAGTTAGTTAAACAGGTTGTGGGGCTTATATATGTTTAAAATGCTTAGGAGGTTCATATCAGGTTCATTTTCAAATCAGAGGAAAAAGAGATAAAGGAGAAAAGATAAAAACTGAAGAGTCATAGAAGTTGCTCATAAAAGGAAGTGTTGTGGAAATTACAGAGACTATCTCCTCTTCACTGTCATTCCGCTCCCATTTCCCTCCTCCCTCCTCCCTCCCTCCCTCCCTCATCATGTCTCTGCTGACAGTCACTTTTAAGAATCATGGGATGAATTTGGGGTTAACATTCACAAAATAATCACCAACCCCACATGTCTCTCACCATCCAAATCAGCCCTAATAATCTGGACAATCAAACTCATTAGGCAAAGTGGTATGTCGGGTTACCACAGCGGTACACAGGACGGAGTGTGAGTGAGCCCCATCACCCAGGATGCCGTTCATCCTTCTCATAGACATAAGCAGGTGTTGCCATACAAATCTCAGACTCTCCCGTGCTATATACAGGCACAGCCGATTCCAAGGAATGAAACCTACCACACCCATTACAAAGGAAAACCAGCATTCTGTGTGTATTATTCTTCCTTTATCAGGGTTCAGACTCATACAATATAATCAAATAACTGAAACAAATAAACAACAAAAAAAACTACATTGGAAACTTTGTCACAGTGTTTTAATCAATGTGAATAAAGGTGAGGTGACAAAGCAAACGACTAGGAGCTCATGAAAAACTGAGGATTTTCATGCTCAGTTTCTCTGGTGAAGTAAAGGATCAATGTGAACAGTGATGAATGAAACTAAACTTTAAGGAAAAACAAGAAAAAAAGGAGGAAGAATTTAGCAGCCATTTTCTGCTTCCACAAACCCACATGAGATGAAATATGTGGAATCTGGAGTACCAGGAGACAATTCCACAACAGAGTAGTAGGAGGAAGGAAAGGGAGAGTCAGGGACTGGGCTAAGAACCTTTCAGAGGCTGGAAAGATGGCACAGCAATTAATAGCACCTTTGCTCTTTCAGAGTTCCTGAGCCAGCAACCACATGATGGCTCACAACCATCTAAAATGTGATCCGATGCCCTCTTCTGGCCTGCAGGTGTACATGCAGATAGTGCACACATATATGTGTGTGTATTATATATAAAATTATTATTTATATAATAATTATAAAGTGTTTATATTAATTAATTAATTGTATAAAATTATAAATAAGATTATTTATATAATAATCTTAAAGAACCTTTCTGATTGGACAATGGGAGAAAGAGGTAAATATAATGGAAGCTTCTTGTAAGAGAGAAATTTAGGCAATTAATTAGAGATGAAGAAAGCCTTGATGAGTGTGGAAAGAACTTGGAAGTAAATGAAAATACTGGAAGCTACTTCTAGGGAGTATCTATCAGGTTGGAGTACATGGCTGCAGTCAGGTGAAAAGAGTCTGAACTGGCAGATAGTAGGTAGGTGGTTAGAATAACACTCTTCTCCACTTTTCCTGAGGTCAAAACCATAAGGACGCCTCTTCTGAACTATAAACAAAGAGAAGAAGACACATTTGTGACCAAATACTTAAGAAATTTTACTGCAGGACAATTGAAAATGAGGGTAAGACAAAAAAGGAAGATGAAAAAAAGGAAAATCATTTGGTCCCCCTCGGACTTAAACCACTGACAAGAGGAAGATAACCTCAATTAGGGACTACATGACTACATAGTTACTGTAAGTAAGACATATACCAATTGGTCTTGAATAAAAGTAACAGTATAGAATGTTCATGAAATATCACATTTGTTGGAAATATCTTTGAGTACGATTGGACAACTCATTTGGGAACTGCTGCTGAGTTAGAATACGTACAATAATTCCTGAAAGAAAAAAAGTGCATCATTTTGTAGTTCTAGAACTGAACACATTTGTCAAGTGTGGTAATGCACATCTTTAATCCCAGCACTCACAGGACAGAGGCAGGAGGATCTCTGTGAGTTCAAGGCAACCCTGGTCTCAAAAGCAAGTTTCACGACATCCAAATAAGAACTTTTATAATAATCTAGTTAAGTGAGTGGGAGGTAAAGAAAGAGATCGATGGAGCCTCACTATGAAGCCTTAAAGCAAATTAGCACATCCTGTCACTAAGCTAGACATGTCCCTCAAAGGTCGGCAATAAATGGTTCTTATTTTTAAAGACTATCTTGACTTAGAAATCAAATGAAGAAACACACTCCTCAATAGAGAGAATAAGAGAGAGGGAAAGAAGCAGGGAGGGGAGGAGAGGAAGAGGAAAAAGGTACATCTTAATTATCTTCCTAACAATCATTTAAGAATTTGGGATCTATGAGATGTCATGGAAAGAAAAATGAATCAATATATTTTAAGGTTCAAAATCCTATATCATGACCAACCAGAACATGTGGTCGTTGAGAGGCTAGAAAAATGACTCAGGCATAAACAGTGTATATTGTTCTTGTTGAGGACACGATTTTAATTTCCAACAACCACATCAGTCAGCTAACAACTGCCTTTAACTCCTGCTAAGGGGTCCGATGCTCTCTTCTGGCTACACTGGAATCTGTACTCACACATGCGTACAAATCCCCAACACACACAGACCTTTATCATATATTATGTATGTATGCATGCATGTATTTGGTCTTTTGAAACAGGATTTCTTTGTGTAGCTCTGGCTTTCCTAAATCTAGCTCTGTAAACTAGGCTGACCTCCAGCTCACAGAGATCCACCTGCCTGTGCTTCCTAAGTGCTAGAATTAAAGGTGCACACCACCATCACTCAGATTAAAGCACACGTAATTAAAAAGCATAAAGTTAGCTTTTTAAAAATGTGGTTACCCAGAGTTCCTCCAGGGACAAAGTCAGAAGGATCCAGCTGTGGCATAGTAGAGGTTTTTGGAATAGAAAAATGAAATGGCATACTCTACAAAAGAGTGAGCCACTTACTAAATGCTCTCCAGTCACTGTGTGTGTATTTTTTAAATGTCTGATCAGTAGGATTCAAGGGAACTTCAACTGACCACTCTTGAGGAACACCGCTGTCTTAGTGTCATTATCCTTCAACTCACTTTGTTTTAAAGCTACACAGAGAGACGGCATGGACCCATTTTCCTCCCATTCTTTTAACTAGCTTTAATGATCTTGAACCTATTAAATATATGAGTGTGCAGTTGGGTACAACCAGGTCAGAGATCTCATGCTTGAAGCTAAATAACTGTTACTGATCAAAGGTTGGGCTTCATTTACAGAGTGTATTTTTAACACTGCAGCATATATTAGCACTCCATTGCTATTTATGACTGAATGGTATGTGCATGGCACATTTAACTTATGCCAATACGTATTAACTGATCAGCAAGGATCTCCACTTTGTACCTATTACAAACACTGAAGATATGAACATCCATACACATATGTCTATGAAAAAGAATAGGGCCAATTATCTTAACTAAAGGTTATAATTCACCCTTAAAGAAGTGTCCAGATTGTTTTCCTCAGAACTGGTACTTAAATACTATATTTTAGTATTTGTTTTTGTTGTTGTTCTTGTTTTTTGCTTTCAAATAACTAGTTGCTAAACAGAAAGGTCTAAGCATAGAGAGATAAGAGATGGGAATAATTTCTTCTGTAGAATCCTTTCCCCCTAGAGCCAACTCTCCAACCTCTTTGACCCCTCTCCAGGCTGTTGTCTCTATTAGAATTATATAAAGAAAGGTGTATGTAAAGGGGCATGCTGCATTTACTCCACTGTGGTTAAAAAAAAGGGGGGGGGGTAATTGAATTGACTTGGAGGTCTCATTTTATTTAATTTTATTTTACCTGTGTGTGTGGTCATCTTTACCCATGTATGTATGTATGTCTCCTGTAACCCTATGTGTTTCAGAAAATATTACAAGGTATATTTGATGATGGTGAGACCGATCAGCATTTATAAAAAGGGAGAAACTGTATGTGCTTTCTGCAGTATTTTAACTAAGTATAAACTCTGCTTATGCTTAAGTATAAACTGTTTAGTAACCTATGGCTGAAACAGGGTTTCTCTCATGAGCTGAACTTTCGATATTGTGGGGTATTTTACTATTTGCAAGGAATTTATTAAAATAAAACAAGATGTGAAGGACAGCAGACTATGATGGAAGCACCATGATTTGAAAAGCCATGCTCAGTGCCGATCTTCCATGCATGTCTGGCCAACTAGGAATTCCTAACAATAGTTACAAACTAGACTAAGTTTTCATGACATTGAGAACCAACAAACTAAAAACAGAATGTGTCCATCAGTCTTACTTGGCCTTTGAAGTAGTCTACAATGCAGATTCACTGGGTATGGAAAAGCATGGATTCCAGCAAAGATGGAAGATTTAGTGCTAGAAAATGCTTTTGTTGACTTAATATTCAAAGACACTCTTAAAACATGCTTACTCCCTAAGTTGGAAGGGAATTAATCTGAAGAAATCAACATGACAAGTACAAGGAGTAATGGCCCAAACTGACTAAGAGAAGAAGGATAGATGGTGGGCTCTTTAAACAAAAGTTTAAAGTCAAAATACAGTTGCATAACAGCATTGTTAAGCCTCCTGACAAAGATTATCAAAGCTGGCATCAAAACAGAAAAGACACTATTTCACAGCTTACTGGAAGCATCTGCATCAAAGAGGGACAGGTGGCTTTAAATAACTTCACCAGCAAACCCACAGTTAGTAAGTTTAATTAGCACGTCAAGCTTCTAGTCACTGTAGACAGCAAATCTTCCAAATTTCCTGGAATTTAAATCAGTCTTGAATCTAGGGATACAATCCAGTTACTAGGTAAGTATAAGGACTAAGGATGCACAGTGAAAAACAGAAAGCCAAGGTTATCTTCTGGTATTCACATACACATAGCTGTGTGCACACATACATGTATACCCACATATTCACCAATACACCAATGAACATGAGCACAAACACACACACGTGGAGGAAAGGGATTTAAACATTATAGAGGAAAAATTTTTTTCCTCTTCATCTCCTCAGTGATAATTTTCTCATAATCTCTGTGAAAGGGCCTGGAACAATCCACACTGTTTATAATAAGACTCCCAAGGTGAGTATATCCTGGCCATTTATCTTGGTCTCCTGAGCTTCATCTTCCCTCCAGCCATCCTTCTCTTCCTCCACCAGCCTCTCCCTGTCACCCATACTGACCCCCAAGAGATGGCTCACAGTGCTTAGAGTACAAGCAGTAACACCATGTCCAGCACAACATTCTCAAATTTGAGTTGTTCTGTTCTGTTTCCATTCTTTCTCATCAAATAAATTTAATGTATTTGAAGTTTTACCCTTTTTTGTTTTGTTTTTTATTGTTGTATTGTTTTGTGCCCTCTTACAACATTAACTGTGTGGTTTGAATAAGAATGGCCCCATGGGTGCATGTATTTGAATGTTTAGTTGGGGGTGGGGGTAGCTAAAAGTTTGGCCTTCTAGCATAGAGGCTCTCTCTCTTCCTGCTGCCTGAAGATCTGGGTGTAGAACTCTCAGCTACATCTCCAGCACCACATCTGCCTGAGTGCCACCATGTTCTCCACCATGATGATGATACACGAAACCTCTGAAACTGTAAGCAAGTCCCAAATAAATGCTTTCCTCTTTAAGAGTTGCTGTGATCTTCACAGCAATAGAAAATTGACTATGACATTAATAAAAGCACTAATAATACTGATAAAAAGAGAAACTGCCACAGAATCTGTCTTCACGCAACAGTCTACACATAACTGTACCCCAGAATTAAATCACTCCAGTGCAAATATCTTCAAAGTCTACACAGATGTTCCTATTGCTGTGTCTGTTTTGACCGATTCTCAAAATAAGCTTATGATAACTACTCTAATCAATTCAAGTAAAATACTAAATTAATAGATCAAAATACAGTGCTTCCCTTAAACTCTGTTATTGGGATATGCTGAAACATGGTAACAAATAATAAAATATAGGATAACATATTATAAAATAAGTCCTTAAAATACAGTTCTCTTTTTAACTTTTTTAACAAATAGCTCTCTGACAGTAAACAACCTGTTTACTAAATCTGAATCTTCAAGCTCTCTACAACAAAACAGAGGAATGAACCAAGGTATACTCTTTAAACAGTTCTAGCTGAATTATGATTTCCTAGATTATAGAATTTCCGTTAAAATTACATCCATTAACTGCTTTTGTCTCACACTGAATAAAATAATAAAGTACAATTGCTGTCCAATAGAAATTTATTTCAACTATTATAATCTATGAAGCATCATATGTAATATTTTTTGACAGTTTAAATAAGAATGATATGAACATGTTTAATTTCTGATATTTAGTGTGCTATTTAGTGTGCTTTTTGATATTTAGTGTGGACAAAATGGTTACCACCATTTAGAGCTTATACTTTTATAAGATCCATTTATAATTAGTAATTATGACTATACTCCGTTTCTTTTATGGAAAATATTTTAAGTTTTCCCCACAGTTATCACAAGAATTCCCCAACACTGAAAAACAAAATGGGCAAAACTGCTGACGTGTCTGTGTGTATTTATTTAAAAATAATTCTCATTTACTCACTCTAAAATAAACTCTGGATGCTAAAAAAACAAAACAAAACAAAACAAAAAAAACAACTGACCACAATCAATGGTTTCAGAAGAAATAAGTTTAATAAGAAAATACAATTTCATTGCATTTATAATCAGTAACCCAACATCTTTGTACCTAGGGGTTCATCTGTGGCAAATTCAACATGGGATACAGAGAATTAAAGACTTCCATTAGTTCACGTTATGACTAGTATATAGACAAAACACATTAGAAATTACAAAGCTAATATAAAACATGACAAACAAATAGAACAGGCTTACAGAAAGAACCAGCTTACAGAAGAATAATAAAAGTCAAAAAAGGAATGTAATGTTGCAGTTGTTTCATAGCGCAAAAACATGATATTGTTCCTCTATAATATAGCCGATATTAATAGTATGAGAGAATACATTGACCAAATAGTATATAATATGGGATTTCAACTATTCATATTCAGGAAATACTTCATTTGTCTGATCAAAAATAGTGAGACAATAACAGAACAAAGGAACTACTTATGAACATCTTCCAAATACCTCACGTAAAATTAGAATCCCTTCCAGGAAAAGTGTTTTCCTTTGTATTTCTTTAAAGATTGGTTATTCTGCTTTTTAAATGCTGTTTTTCAAAAGTCTAAAATACAGAAATAGCTTTTATTAAAACAGAATGCACAAAAGAACTACTTGTCAATTTAGCTTGGGAGAAAGCAGAGACATGCATAAGTTACCAACAAAAGGGCTCTGAAGAACCACACAAAAGAAGTTCAGCCCAGAAGTTAATGGCTCATGGAATACAGCTTTTATGCAAACATTTTCATCTCAAAAATCATACACATGCCCAGAAATAGAGCCAAGGAAAGGGTGAAACTAAACATTACAATGAGATTACATTCAAAACATTATGAAGCTTCAACCATGTACCTATTACATGTAAGAATGTCCACATTTGGTTGCTTATTTCTAAAGCCTCGACATTACTTTCTGTTCTACTTCATACATTCTCCCATCAGATCCAAGAGCTCTCCTGTCAGAGTGTGCTGCAGAACAAAACACACCAGTACTTCTCACTACCCTTTAGCAAGGTTCCCGCCACATGGGGTGGTAGCACCGATGCCAGACTTGTTCTGTTACAATGCAAACCTCCTCCAATCACTCTCTTCTCATGACACTCCAAGTTTTCCTCACTCATTTGGAATAAAAGCCAAATTCCTTCCAATGATCTATAAAATATTCCGTTCCTCCTGGCCCTGTGATTTTCTGAGTTGATTTCCCATTCCTTCCTTGCCTCCGTCTGCTCCCATCACAAAGCCCCTGTGTTGTTTTACGTATAGCACGGACCCATCTGTCTCAGAACCAATGCTAAGTCTGTTTCCTCCAGCTAGGGGGGCTTTTCCCTGGAACTGGAAAGCTCACTACCTTATCTACTTTACATATTTACTCAATTATCTCCTCCCTCACTCCTTTCTGGATACAGGACAAGTGAATGCAATTCAGGTAACTTCATTTGAAAACTAAATTCATTTTTTTACTAAGTATAGAGTTATATATATTAACAACTAAATTTCTTAGAACTAAGTTCTAGAAAAATAGCCATCATGACAAAAATCAGTGGAATAGCTGAGATGGGGAATAACCCTCTGAAAAGATTTACAGCACCTCACAACTCAAGGATAATTAAAAGAAATGAAAGTACATGGTTACAGGCATCGTTACTGCTCACCTCCAATGATACATCATTTTCTCTTGTGTCATGAGGCATTTTTAAATGAATAATAAAGTTGACCAACACTCTAGGGGAAAGGCAAACATTCACTATTTCACAATTACCAGAAAACCTACTATATGCAAGCACTATGATAGGTACAAGAAAGTAAAAAGATCATGAAGCTATAACACTTACTTGTAGTATATTAGAGATTAATTTATTTCTAGGCCAGGGAGAAGCTCCCCGCCCCCACATCCTAGAAGTGATATTTGGAGTACTGAAGGATGCCAAGGAGGTGGCTGGAAGAGTAGGGACAACATTCCATGTTGGGAGGAACATGTATTAGGCCTGAGTACGGAGACCATACAAAACACTCAATGTGGAGTAAATGAAGATGGAAGGAGAATTGAGAAAGGAGTGTGTGTCATGGGAGGAAAGAAGCAGTGTCAGATCACATTGGGCCTGTGGAGCATTTAAAAAAAAAAAAACAACAACAATCTATTTTTCATCCAAAATACAAGGAACTCATAGGACTAACTGAAAGCATACTGCCATGTCTGTAACCACTGGCCCAGGCTCCACTTCATTTACCTACACATAGGACTGGCTACAAAATGCCTCTCTATTTGCTCTGAAGCAATGCCTCTCCACAAACTAGCAAATCTGAACCTCTGGAGGAACCACCAAGCACAGCAGGTAGAAAACCTTCTCACTGCATAGCCCTAGCCTACAGCTGCATTTCATTGGCTAATCCTCATTACTACAAAGTTGCTAATACCCAACAGTCTCAATACTCTTGCTCTGATTCAGACCAACTTTTCTACAGTCTTCAAAACCTCTCTGCTATACCCTGTTTGTCTCCTACAAATAATATTTTTTCACTGAATCTCAATTTGGATATATTATCACTCCCAAGAAGAAAAAGTGCCAGTCTAGCAGCTTTATCATTTGAATGCTATTTTCTAAAATAATAATCTTGCTAAGGCAGTCCAGATTCCTTCATGCTGCAACACACTCTCATCCTTTGTTATCATCTGCTAATCTTGGTTCCTGTCTAGTAATTCTGCTCACAAAGTTATAATATGTAGATTACAATGAGACCTAACTTAGCTATTACAGACTTAGATGGTCTTCTCAACATTTGGACAGTCTTTTGTCCATTTCCCCTCAGCTTCTGAGGAAGCACCAGCTGCAGGGAGGACAGTCAGAGTCTCCAGTGGTCAAGCCAGAACCACTGCATCATTTCATGTAGATCAACAAACAGTAACAGAGTAGGAGAGACACAAGTCCTAGGCCTCATACCTGTGTTCTCTTCTGTGCTTTTTGCTTTAGGAAATGAGCATTCTATAGAAAACACATTGATAAGCAAGACAGCCTCCACATTCCTGTTTCTAGACAAGCAGGCTTATCTACAAGCATTTGAACTTCAGCACTTCAGAAGGCCTGCCATGTCCAAGCCAATGCTAAAGCTTCATACAACATGTGAAGATATATTATGGAAAGAAAAGGTCTGTCTCAACATCAAAGAGAAATAAATTGATAGTACACATTATAGTGACAGAAATGCAATTTCAGTTAATGATGTATGCCTATAAAGAACAAGACAATTTCCAAAAATCAGATTTTCTTTTTCAAAAACCACTGTGAAATCCTAATGCAGCTAAAAAAATTAGGGAATTTTAAATTTTGAAAAGAATGGAAAAACAATAAGATATATAAAAAACATAAAATATATTCTCTACATAAACAAACAGAAAAATGTGTTGTGGGTTTCTGTGCACATGTGTGTACATATATGAAGGTAACTGTCTTTAGCTATATGTAAATGAATCATCTGGTTGGATTTCAACATTGTATTAGGTGGTGCCTACTATGTTTTGAATTCATATGATACAGCAAAATAATTCCGCTAAAAGGAAGAAATCTTTGTACAATGGTATAAATTCAATAATAGACATCTCTACAAGAAATATTAAAGACAAATATTTCATTTATTAATAAAACACTTGCTTGTAAAAGATTAGCAAATAGATAATACTTCAAAAAGTGAGCAATACAGATATCTGTTATTGTTTTGAAGATCTCTTTGTTGTTTGCTTGCTTGTTTACTCTTTGAAATGTGGTCTCATCCATTAAAGAGGTCAGCCTTAAATTCTCAATCTCCCTCATCAGTCTCCCTGTACTAGGATTTTAGAAGTTAGTCACCACATCTATGTCATTTTTCTTCACCTTTGTAAGGTCACAACAATCATTCAGGATTTTATATAAACCATGATTCTCTACTTCAGAATATCAACATGCAAACAAAAGCACACAATTAACAGACAGTCTAAGGAATGCAAGCCCTGAGGTTGACAGTCAGAAGCAAACTCACATACTCCAGGAAGACCTCAACACCAAGGACACAGAGTCCTTCCTGCTGCCATGCAACACAGCTGTGTGGACGAAGGAGACACGGTGGCACATACCCTGACACACTCACTACAGCTTCCTCAACAAGGTGTTTTCTAGGCTTCTTTTTGTCCATTTATTTTTATTTTGTTTTCATTTTGATTTTCTTTTGGGGGGAGAGCTGCAAGGGCAAAGGGTAGAAACAACAAGACAGGGAGATGAATGGGTCTGGGCTACATGACGGGACACTCACAAGGAATTAACTGAAAAGCTCGGGAAAATAACGCAACAGCTCTGTTTCCCGGGAGCAGAGGGGAAACTCTTTCAATCTTTATGAAATTATCTGTAAACGGCAAAAATACAACTTGCAATCAGAGGAATATTCACATAATATAAACCTTTAATATTTTTATAAAACACATTATCAACGCAAGTTACAACAAAATGGGAAAATCTATTATGCATTTTGCTAATCCCTAGTATAAAGAAATTATGAGATGAAACCTCCAGGTAAAAAGCAGGTTTAATTAATACAGTGCCATTCTACATTTGAGAAAATTTGTATGGAAACTAAGGAATGTTTAAGATAGATGAATGGAAATGTCAGAAACAATATCATTATTGCCTTCAGCTGTAAGAGATACTACTCTATGGAAAGGAAATTAAGATTCTTTTCTGTGCTCTTGAAAAACAAAATTAAGACAAGTTTATTCTTTCAGTTAGACTGAACAGCAGAGGGTAATCACAGTCTACAGAAAATTTTATTTCAAAATATCTAGAAAACACCAAGGTTAACAACAATAGAAATGTGGTTTGAGTAGATGGATATGGAAACTAACATGATTTGATCACTAATCATACATATTTGATTCCTCAAATTATCATAAACATATAGAGTTGGCCTTATAAAAGAAAAATCATGCTATAGCTTCAAAAGGTAAAATCAGTAATGACTGACGTGGAAGACAGTTCCTTTATAACCTAGGTCCTTTTTTCTCCCTAGGAGAAGGTAGGAGTCCATTTACTATGCTCTCATAAATGACAGGCAAAGCACTGGCCAGAGTGGGAGCAATTCCAACAGTGAGGCTCTGGCATTTCCTACACATGCCCTTACACCCACATGTAATTAGCAAATCAAATTATTGCCAAAGGTTTTGTAGTTATTGACTCCTTAAAAGATAGCAACATTATATTTTGTCAGTCAAGAAAGAATACTAAAAGAGAAATAAACTCATAATATATCTATTTATATCTAGTTATATCAAGAAAAAAGCAACACCACACACATTGAAGTACAGATGATTACAATGAAATATAAATGGTGTTTTTAAAGGCCTAATACTATAGGAAAGGAAACTAGAATGCATAGTCACAGCAGGAATAAGCATATCTCCTCCCACTGAGGCCAGACAAGGCAGCCAAGCTATAGCAGGCAACAGAGTCAGAGAGAGAACCACTCCAATTGTTAGGAGACCCACATGATGACCACACTGCTACATGTGTGCAGGGAGCCTAGGTCCAGCCCATGCATGCTCTTTGTTTGGTGGTGCAGTCTTTGTGAGACCCTATGGGCCCAGTTTAGCTGACCCAATAGGTCTTCTTGTGGTGTCCTTGGCCCCTTGAGCTCCCTCAATCCTTCCTTCCCACTGTCCCATAAGGCTGCTAGAGTTTGATTCGGCCCGCTGTTTGCCAAGGGTCTCTGCATCTTTCCATCAGCTGCTCGATGAAGCATCTCAGAAGTAAGTAAAGGTTTTCGGGGACTCTAAGCACTATGTGTTGCTTAGTATGTAATAGTCAACCACTAAGGATAATAAAAAAATTAACTACAAGGACCCAAAGTAAAATGTTCTCCTAATCAAAAGGGCTTATGTAAAGCTACTAAGCCCTTCCTGGAGTGTATTTATGACCCTGCAGAGATACAGATCACCATTATGTGCAATATCCCTATTAAAATAACACCCTTCAGTTAAATGCCCAATTTAAAGATGTCAAACGGCACATGCCCAGTGAGCCATGACTCATACAAAGCAGAAGGCCATGGCAAAATGGCATTGTCTGTGCTCAGAAGCATTAGGTGAAACAAGAGCAGCTTGTGTTTGGTAGATGACAGTCTCAGAGGAACCTAGGTAATGGATTCACCTGATAGAACATAGGCATATTTTATGGAAGCTCCCCAAATAAGGAACATAAGGAAAACAAAGCTATACAATGGGCACCAGCTAGTTAGAATTTATTATAAATGGAAAAAGAGTTAAGATCTTCCCTAGAACAAATCATTGTCTGGCTTAGCTAGAGTTACACATCTCAGATTATACTACTTTATTTCATCTTCATCTTTAGAGTTTAATGTGTTGCCCTCTCCTTCCCTCTTAAAGGTCTATTTACCTCCAGCTTAAAAAAGAGCCTAAATGTCTATGTGATCAAGAATATGTATATTGTTGGAAAATTAATAACTAGGACAAGGCTCATTAGTCATCAGCGTGTTATCTCAAGAAAAGTTCTTGTATAAGATTCATTTATTCAACAAAAGTCAGTCCAAAATTCAGATAAACGTGTAAAGATAAAACTAACACCATTGGATGCTAGGAAAACACACTCCCAGATAATCAAAACATCTTAAAGTGGAGCATACTGTTTTTTTTTTTTAATTCCACATTATTCACTCCCTCCCTCTTTCCCTTCCCCTCCCCCCCTTCTGCACACATGTCCTTCCCCAAGTCCACTGATAGAGGTGGTCTTCTTTTCCTTCCTTCTGATCCTAGTCTATTAGGTCTCATCAGGAGTGGCTGCATTGTTTTCCTCTGTGGCCTGGTAAGGCTGCTCCCCACTTGAGGGGTAAGGGAGAGAGGTGATCAAAGAGCAAGCCAATCAGTTCATGTCAGAGACAGTCCCTGTTCCCATTACTATGAAACCCACTTAGACACTGAACTGCCATGGGCTACATCTGTGCAGGGGTTCTAGGTTATCTCCATGCATGGTACTTGGTTAGAGTATCAGTCTCAGGAAAGACCCCAGTGCTCAGATTTTTTGGTTCTGTTGCTCTCCTTGTAAAGCTTCTGTCCTCTCCAGATCTTACTATTTCCCACTTCATTCCTAAGATTCTCTGCACTCTGCCAAAAGGTTGGCCATAAGTCTCAGCATCTGCTTTGATAATCTGCAGGGTAGAGCCTTTCAGAGGCCCTCTGTGGCAGGCTCCTGACTTGTTCCCTGTTTTCTCCTTCTTCTAATGTCCATCCTCTTTGCTTTTCTGGATATGGATTGAACATTTTAGCAAGAGTCCTCCCTCTTGATTAGTTTCTTTAGGTGTAGAGATTTTAGTAGGTTTATCCTATATTACATGTGTAATACCCACTTGTGAGTTAGTATACACCGTGTGTCTTTCTGCTTCTGGGATAGCTCACTCAGGATGATCTTTCCCAGTTCTCACCATTTACTTGCAAATATCATGATTTCCTTGTTTTTGTGTGTGTGTTTTTTTTTGTTGTTGTTGTTGTTTTTTTTTTTTGCTGAGTAGTATTCCATTGTGTAAAAGTACCACACTTTCTGTATCCATTCCTTCGTTGAGAGGCATCGTGGTTGTTTCCAGCTTCTGGCTATTACAAATAAGGGTGCTAAAAACATGGTTGAGCAAATGTCCTTACTGTGTACTTGAGCCTCTTTTGGATATATGCCTAGGAGTGGTGTAGCTGGATCCTGAGGAAGCGCTATTCCTAGTTGTCTGAGAAAGCGCCAGATTGATTTCCAGAGCAGTGGAGGAGGGTTCTCCTTTCTCCATAACCTCTCCAGCATGTGTTGTCACTTTTGATCTTAGCCATTCTGATGGTTGTGAGGTGAAATCTCACGATCGTTTTGATTTGTATTTCCCTGATGTTGAACATTTCTTTAAGTGTTTCTCTGCCATTTGATATTCCTCTATCAATAATTCTCTGTTTAGCTCTGTACCCTATTTTTAATTGTGTTACTGAATCTGTTGCTTTTTAACTTCTTTAGCTCTTTATATATTCTGGATATCAGCCCTCTGTCAGATATAGGGTTGGTGAAGATCCTTTCCCAATCTGTAGGTAGTCGTTTTGTTCTAACAACAGTGTCCTTTGCTTTACAGAAACTTTTCAGTTTCATGAGGTCCCAGTTATTGATTGTTGATCTTAGAGCCTGTGCTTTTGGTGTTCTGTTCAGGAAGTTGTCTCCTGTGCCAATGAGTTCAAGGCTCTTCCCCACTATTTCTTTTAACAGTTTTAGTGTGTCTTATTTTACATTAAGGTCTTTAATCCACTTGGACTTTAGTTTTGTATGGATCTATTTGCATTTTTCTACATGTAGCCATCCAGTTAGACTAGCACCACTGTTGGGAACTGGCCCTAAGAAACTTGTGACTTTTCCCCACCCTGTTGCACCTGGCTCCCACCCTGCTGCACCTGACTGATCAACATCCTGTTTGGCAGTTGCAAAGATGTGAGAAAGTGCCATGACTTTTTAGGAGTAACTATTGGAGAACTGTACCATGACTTTTTAGGAGTAACCATTGTCATGACCACAGAATGTTCCAGGCCTTGTGCTGAGAAGATTTTGTAACTTTCCACCCTCACTCACCTGCCTATCCCCACCCCTACCTAAAACCAGCTTTAAAAAACCTGCTTCTGCTCAATAAAATTGGACTCTTGACAAGTGCACATTTGCTTGAGTCCATTCCTTCTCTCGCCCATCTCTTTCAGGTTTTGGTCCTCCTCACCCCCATGAATAACTAGGTCCCACGGGTCAGGACACACCACTTGTTGAAGATGTTATCTTTTTTCCATTGTATGGTTTTGCCATCTTTGTCAAAAGTCAGGTGCTGATAAGTGTGTGGGTTTATTTCTGGGTCTTCTTTTAGGTTCCATTGATTCACCATTCTGTTTCAGTACCATGCAGTTTTTATTACTGTTGCTCTATAGTACAGCTTGAGATCAGGGATGGAGATACCTCCAGAAGATCTTTTATTGTAGAGGATTGTTTTAGCAATTCTGGGTTTCTTGTTATTCCATATAAAGTTGAGATATTTCTTTCAAGGTCTGTAAAGAATTATATTGGTAATTTGATGGGAATTGTATTGAATCTGTAGATTGCTTTTGGCAAGATGGCCATTTTTACTATGTCAATCCTGCCAAGCCATGAGCATGGAAGATCATTCCACGTACTGATATCTTCTTCTAATTCTTTCTTCAGAGACTTGAAATTGTTTTCATACAAGTCTTTGACTTGCTTGGTTAGGGTCACACCAAGGTACTTTAAGTCTTTTCTGGCTATTGTGAAGGGTGTTGCTTCCCTAATTTCTTTCTCAGCCCTTCTGTCTTTTGTACACAGGAGGGTGTTGTATGAAAGGAGAGAAGGTCAGCACTCCCCTTGACAAGGGTGGAAGAGGCCTTTGGGCCTAACAACACACATACTGTTTCTTTAAAAAAATGTTTTATTGTTTATTTTCCCTAAGAAAAGTCAAGAGGTGAAGAGTTGGTTCTGTGTTTGCATCTTCTGGCAGAGGATGGAAATAATGTTCCCAGTACCTATGCTGGGCATCTCACAATCCCTTAACTCCAGCTGCAGGAACCTCCCACCACACACACACTACACAGAAAGATGAAGCATATGTACTCAACAAACACAATATCCATAAATAAAAATAATAAAAGTAAATCTTTTATTTTATTTCTTATTTTTTTTAATATTAGTTACAGCTTATTAACTTTGTATCCCTGCTGTATTCTGCTCCCTCATTCCCTCCCAACCCCACCCTCCCTCCCGCATCTCCTCCCTGCCCCTTTCCAAGAACACTGATAGGGGAGGACCTCCTCCCCTTTCATCTGACCCTGGTTTATCAGGTATCTTCAGGACTGGCTGTAAAGTCCTCCTCTGCGGTCTGACAGGGCTGCTCCTCCCTCAGGGGTTCAGGTGGGGGAGGAGGGGTCAAAGAGCCCACCATTGAATTCATGTCAGAAATAGTCCCTGTTCCCCTTAATAGGGTACTGACTTGGATACTAAGCTACCATGGGCTTACATCTGAGCAGAGGTTCTAAGTTATATCCATACATGGTCCTTGGTTGGAGAAACCGTCTCATAAAAGACCCCTGAGCCCAGATATATTTAGTCCTTGTGGAGCTCCTGTCCTCTCCAGATCATATTAACTGCCCCTTCTTTCTTATGATTCCCTGCACTCTGCTGAAGGTTTGGTTATGAGTCTTAGTATCTACTTCCATACACTGTTAGGTAGCCTTTTAGAGGCCCTCTGTGATAGGACCCTGTCCTGTTACTTGTTTTCTCCTGGATCCAATGTCCATCCCATTTATCTTTCTAAGTGAGGATTGATTCTCTTACCCTGGGTCTTATTTCTTGTTTATCTTCTTTAGGTGTATAGATTTCAGTATATTTATCTTATTTTATATAAGTGAGTATATACCACGTGTGTCTTTCTACCCTTAAGATACCTCACTCAAATGATAGTTTCTAGGTCCCACCATTTGCCTGCAAATTTCATAATTTCCTCATTTTGGATTGCTGGGTACTATTCCATTGTGTAAAAGTACCACAATTTCTGTGTCCATTCCTTAACTGAGGGACATCCGGGTTATCTCCCGATTCTGGCTATTATGAATAAAGCTGCTACAAACATGGTTGAGCTAATGTCCTTATTGTGTACTTGAGCCTCTTTTGGATATATGCCTAGGAGTGGTATAGCTGAATCTTGAGGAAGTGCTATTCCTAGTTGTCTGAGAAAGTGCCAGATTGATTTCCAGAAAGGTTGTACAAGTTTGCATTCCCACCAGCAGCGGAGGAGGGTTCCCCTTTCTCCACAACCTCTCCAGCATGTGTTGTCACTTGAGTTTTTGATCTTAGCCATTCTGATGGTTGTGAGGTGAAATCTAAGGGTCGCTTTGATTTGCATTTCCCTGATGGCTAATGACACTGAGCAATTCTTTAAGTGTTTTTCTGCCATTCTGTATTCCTCTACTGAGAATTCTCTGTTTAGCTCTGTACCCCATTTTTTAATCAGAGTGCTTGATTTGTTGCTTTTCAACTCCTTTAGTTATTTATATATTCTGGATATCAGCCCTCTGTCAGATATAGGGTTGGTGAAGATCCTTTCCCAATCTGTAGGTAGTCGTTTTGTTCTGACAACAGTGTCCTTTCCTTTACAGAAGTTTTTTAGTTTCATGAGGTCCCATTTATTGATTGTTGCTCTTAGAGCCTGTGTTTTTGGTGTTCTGTTCAGGAAATTGTCTCCTGTGCCAATGAGTTCTAGGCTCTTCTCCCCACTTTTTCTTCTAACTGATTTAGTGTGTCTGGTTTTATGTTGAGGTCTTTGATCCACTTGGACTTCAGTTTTGTGTAGGGTAATAAGTATGGATCTATTTTCATTTTTCTGCATGTAGACATCTAGTTGGACCAGCACCATTTGTTGAAGATGCTGTCTATACCAACAGTCCTCAAACTATTCCACTAAATAGAAACAGAAGGATCATTACCAAACTTATTCTATGAAGCCACAGTTACCCTGATACCTAAACCACACAAAGATCCAACAAAAAAAGAGAACTTCAGACACATCTCTCTCCTGAATCTTGATGCAAAAATACTCAATAAAATACTTGCAAACCGAATCCAAGAACACATAAAAGATATCATCTACCATGACCAAGTAGGCTTGATCCCAGTCATGCAAGGATAGTTCAATATATGGAAATCCATCAATGTAATCTACCACATAAACAAACTGAAGGAGAAAAACCACATGATCATCTCCTTAGATGCTGAAATAAACATTTGACAAACTCCAACACCCATTCATGTTTAAAGTCTTGGAGAGGGATACAAGGCATGTACCTAAACATAGTAAAGGCAATATACAGCAAACCTATAGCCAACATAAAACTCAATGGAGAGCTACTTAAACCAATCCCACTGAAATCATGGATAAGGTAAGGCTGCCTACTCTCTCCATATCTCTTCACTTTAGTACTTGAAGTCTTTGCTAGAGCAATAAGAAAACTAAAAGAGATCAAGGGAATACAAATTGGAATAGAAGAGGTCAAAGTTTCACTATTCGCAGATGATATGTTAGTATACATGAGTGACCCCAAAAATTCAACTAGAGAACTCTTTCAGCTGATAAACACTTTCAGCCAAGTAACTGGATAGAGAATTAACTCAAAAAAATCAGAAGCCCTCCTGTATACCAAAGACAAAAGGGCCGAGAAAGAAATTAGGGAAACAACACCCTTCACAGTAGCCACTAATAACACAAAGTACTTGGGGGTGACTCTAACCAAGCAAGTGAAAGACCTGTATGAGAAAAACTTCAAGTCTCAGAGGAAAGAAACTGAAGAAGATATCAGAAGATGGAAAGATCTCCCGTACTCACGGATTGGTAGGATTAACATAGTGAAAATGGCCATTCTGCCAAAAGCAATCTGCAGATTTAATGCAATTCCAATCAAAATACCAACACAATTCTTTATTGACCTTGAGAGAAAAATTATCATCTTCATATGGAGAAACAAAAACCCAAAATTTCCAAAACGATCCTGTATAAGAACAGATTGTCTGGAGGCATCTCCATCCCTGATGTCAAGCTGTACTACAGAGCAACTGTAATAAAAACTGCATAGTATTGGCATTGAGACAGAATAGTGGATCAATGGAACCGAATAGAAGACCCAGAAATAAACCTGCATACCTATGAATACTTGATTTTTGACAAAAGTAAATCTTAAAAATTTTAAGAAAATATCTTTTAAAATTTCAAAACTCTTCTAAACAGTGACATAAAATAACTTAACAAAATCAATATTCACTTCCCCAAACTGCACATGACAAGAAGTAAATACAATCATCAGAACTTTGCTGTTTGCTTTTGTGTCTAAGGAAAAAGGAATCTTGTTTCTCACTCCAGTTGTTTCTTGTTGGCCTGTGAGCCAATGACAGGAGGAGGAGCATGGAGCACCAACTGTAACGTGCTGAGCGCACTAAGCTAGATTTGCACTTCTGATGATTCTTAGGCATAGTTTACAAAACCATTAGTACCTGAGCTTCTGAGAGCACAACAGAGGAGAAGCACTGGTCTGAACAATATGCTCATGCCAGTGCAGTATTTCTCTGACCATTCAAGCACAATCCCATGGAGATCTTGAAGCTCCGTTGAGCACACTATAGTTATTTACTTACTGAATTGCTAAGTTTAATTCTAGGAGATGATTTAAACACTGCTATGCTGACATTGTTCAAGAACTCTCACGAGGCCTACACTGTTTGGGCTCCCAATACTATCTTGCTTAAAATATAATACCACACGAATTGAGATAAGTTGTTTGAATGTTTCAAAACCTTACATATTCGTTGTTCCTACTCTCTTCACCCCAAAAGGGTGCAGGGCACCTTTTACTTTCAATTGCGCCCCAAAGTCTAAGGTTCAATTTCCATTCATTTTATCATTGGATCAGATTTTCAGACACATGAGTTAAGTTCTCTTTTCAACTACATAAAGCACTTAAAATTAAAACCCCAACCCAGGACCAGGCATATACAGCAAGAACCTAACTAATGTGTTTAAAGCAGGAACAAGGGAATCAGAGTCTGATTACGAGGTCAGTTCCAAATGTTTATGATATTTAAAAGACTATTCAGCGACGATATTTAGAATAAAAGGATCTATAGTTCTGAGGTGAGATGTGCAGGCGTGGAATGGAGGATGGATACGGAGTAACACTGAGAATATACACGGGGCCTGAAAATGTAGAATGAGTAGTACTGTAGCTCAGATGTTTGGATACTTTCTTGTTTGTAATCTAGTTCTAGGGGTCAAATCCATGCCTTCCCACAGAATGGGATGCACATCAACACTGAGCTGTATCTTCAGCCTTACTCCATAGAGGCCAACTGTTAAAACGTGGATCACAGGGTAGTACAAGTACAAGAAAAAAGAACCTTGAAGTGGTATGCTAGTGAGAAGTCCATACATGACTGGACACATATTCTCAGAGGGGACTTGAGACTCTGGCCTCTGTTTTTGTTGTTTTTTTCCTTGGACATGGAGGGGTCAGTTTTACGACATGCTTCCTTACCTAAACACATAGTTCTTCCATCTCAAGGAATAAAAGCATTGGGCTCCCTTAATCATGTATTTGAATCCCCCACCCCCCAGAATGAGAAAAAATGGATCATACTCTCAGGTATTTTGTTATAGTAAAAGAAAGCAAAAATACAAGCAGGCAGTCCTAGATGCTTTTTGTTAACTGATGTGAATAAATAAAAGGCTGATGAGATGAAACAGACTATAGAACTTAATCTATTACAGACGAAAGCAATTAAAAAACATAAAAACTGCAAAAAAAACCTGCCAGGCTCTGAAGCCTTCACCTTGAGGACCTTGGTAGTGCAATATGGAATCATATTCATCACTTCCCTCATTAAACTTATTAGGATTGATTGACAAAGTTAACTATTCCCTTGAAATACTTTCCTCACCTACCTTCCAAGACCTTGTATGTACTCTTTCAGCTCCCCTAAGACTCAAATCCTTTCCAGCACTCTTAGTCCCTCCTCATTTTTCTGCTCCTTTACCTTGTAAGTGCTCCAGGTTCAACCTTTTAACCCATTCCCTCCTCCATCTATGCTCTATAGAATACTTTGTTTAACTTTGGTGGCTTTAAATATCATCTATATGATTATGACTTTGCAATTTATATCTCTAGTCCAGAACTTCTTCTGAACTACAGATTACCACATCCAAGTGCCTACTTAGAACTTTCAGTGGAATTCAATACCTACTAATATAATTTCCTACATTAAAAAACAAGTTCAAACATACTCCTCTTTGTCTATTTCCTCACAGTCACACTTACCTCAGAAGAAAACAAAACAAAACAAAAATATTTGATTCATGTTACTATAGGGCTGAATCCTTAAAGCATTATGTTAAGTGGCAAAAGAAAAAATAAACAAATTCAGAGGCCACATATTGTATGATCCCACTTATACTTAATGTCCACATTAGGAAACTCCACAGAGACAGAAAATAGATTGGTTGCTCCTGTGGCTGGGGAAGAAGGTAAAAAGTCACTACTAATGGATAGGGGTGTATTTTTAAAAGGAGCAACATAGCCTACAATTAAACAGTGCTGAAGGCTGCACAGCTCCTTAAGATGATGAAGATCATCATTTGTGAATTTTGCCTCAATACAAATTTGAAGTAAAACAAAAATAATAAGATGGCAGGAACTACTTTCATTGTTTGTTTCTGTATCTGAAGTATCTAACATGGTTTCTGACAATTGTGAACACTCAGAAAATGCCTGCTTGAGAGCTGACAAATCAATCCCCCAAATCCATACATATGTATTCTCCTACTATATTTCTGTTTTTTTTTTTCTCATAGAGCAAATCTGATGATGTGTGGCCAAAATGCAGAGGTGTCATCAGAAGCCCATTGTTCACCTTAAAACAGTCCTAGACATCAATGTAACCATGACACTGGAGTTGACTGAGAGCATTCAGGAATTCAATTTTTTAATTCAGAGCTCTCTCAAGGTAAAATAACTTCAATTACTTCAACATTTGTATAGCACTGCAGTTTAGTTTTAAAATTGTCTTTTGCAGAGTACAAAAGGTTTATCCTACATCACTATGGATAGGTATTACAAGTCTATTTTGTACACGGTATGGTGAGAAATAATAGACATCAAGACATGGTGGCATACCACAAAGGACTTTATAGCCCACAAGAGTAGAGAAGAAATAATCATTACACACACACACACACACACACACACACACACAAAATGTCCAAATATAAAGAATTAGCAAGTTAAATAAAAATTATATGATTTTAATTTAATATCAACTGAGACAATTTACACAGTCAAAAGATTATTTAGAAACCGGCAATTCTACTCAATGTGGATAAATGCAGTACCTGTAGATATTCAATTGTGGGTTTTTTTTTTTATAAAGGCAGTCATACTTCTATAACAGTTCTCAAAACTTAAAAGAACAAGCCCTCTAATACACAGACACACACAGACACACACAAACACTTCTTTTTTTTAAATGTAATTTATTTATTTTTATATCAACCACAGGTTAGGAACTTTGCATCCCAGGCGTAGTACCCTTCCTCATTCCCTCCCACTCTCCCCATCCCTCCCTCATCTCCTCCCCACCCCCTCCAAGTCCACCCACAGGGGAGGACCTCCTCCCCTTCCATCCAACCCCAGATCATCTTGTCTCCTCAGGGCTGGCTGCAATGTCCTCCCCTAAGATCTAGCCAGGCTGTTACTCCCTGGCATGTATGGGGGAGGGTCAAAGAGCCAGCCATGACTGTACATGACTGAAACAGTCCTTGTTTCCCTTACTAGGGTCTTCAGTTGGACACCGAGCTACCATGGGCCACATCTGAGCAGGGGTTCTAGGCCATATCCATACATGGTCC
>CM053763.1:11752824-11779379 GCA_028658305.1 Pachyuromys duprasi
GAGGACATTGCAGCCAGCCCTGAGGAGACAGGATGAGCTGGGGTTGGATGGAAGGGGAGGAGGTCCTCCCCTGTTGGTGGAGTTGGAAGGGGCGGGGAGGAGGGAGAGGAGGGAGGGAGTGGGAGGGTGAGAGGGAATGAGGGAGGAGGCTATGCCTGGGATGCAAAGTACCTAACCTGTGATTGATATAAAAATAAATTAATTAATTAAAAAAACAAAACAAAACAAAACAAAACAAAAAAAAAAACTAGATCTAGACTCAATTTACCTCTAACATAACCACCTCAATCACAAAGGGGTTGCGGAAAAAAAGAACATGCCAGTAAATTAATTTTTCAGTGTTAATTTATTTTTGATTATTTATCATTATTATTGTTGTTTGGTTATAATGCTTTTTTGAGATAAGGTTTCTCTGTGGATCCCTGACTATCCTGGAACTGGCTATGTAGGCCAGGCTGGACTCGAACTCAGAGATCTTCCTGTCTCTGCCTCATGAGTGCTGAGATTAAAGGTATGCATCAGGGCTAATTTGCTAAATTTTTAAACTTCAAAAAGTTAATATATAAACAAAGCAAAGTAGAGTAATAAATTATGTATTTAATATTTCTATGATCTCACCAGAGAACAGTCTTTAGGTGATTATTCCCAGCAAAACTGATCCATAGCAAACCTGGTTTCTAATGTATATGTTTAATTATGTATTTCCTATCATAATGTATGCATAGCTGGGTAGTTCTAATGAAGCTGATGCTACCTGACTAGGAGAGCTTGGAAATGTTAGGAAGCTAAGTCAACAGTACTTAAAAAATGAACTCTACACTAAAAGAAGGATAGATTCTTTAATAAAATAAATAAAATAAAATACGAGGGGAATCATCACAAAATTCTAAAGCTTTTCATTTTCATTTTCTTCTCTACTAGACCTATTTCTCTTTTGTACTTTTGTTTCTTAAATTACATATCTTATAAGATGAATGATACATATGTGAAAACAAATGCTGAGATATTTTCTGATTTTAAAATTTACTTGCTACTTTAACTCTGAAAATAGATGCTACTTTCCTCAGTGAAAATGAAATAATGCTCTTCACACTAGAACTTAGGAAAGTAGTAACACTACCATTCTTATTTCACCAAGAAAGAAAAGAAGATCACAAAACCAATCCTTTATAGTAATACTGGTACTCCGTGACCAAACTGCCCCACAATTTTACTATCATGGAGAATCACAAGAACATAGGTGAAGTAACTCCTACAATGCCTTCATAAAGGAAACATGAAGCTCAAAGGAGGCATGTGTACAAAATCCATTTTATGGCTAGTAACAGAAATGGCAGCGACTCCATGGACGATTAGAAGATCACAAAAACCACAGGCTTGTGACATCTCTAATGTTTACTTGTGCGCTGTTCAGGGCAATAACACCAACCTGCACAAGAATTTGCACTATGCGGAATAAAACTCATTCCTCTTTCCTTTCGCTCCCTCATTACAGACTCCAAAATATTGAAAGTTAAGTATTTTGTATATTTTTAACACAACACACTCCATACAGCTTCAAGGAAAAGATCTGGTTTCTGCTAATCTTAGGGAAAAAAAAACACTATCTAGAAAGTATACAAAATAGATAATAACATGAAGATAAACAATCTGACCACCTTTCAACTAGAAAGTAGCTACAGCTCTACTTGAGGCTAGTTAAGGTGGAGGAGAAGTAGGAGAGAGTATCGTGAAAGGGTAGAGAAAAAGCCCTTGAAACAGAAACATAAGGGAAAATAATATATAAGACAATATAGCAAGAACATAAAAGGTAGCTCTATTCATTTTTAAAACTGTTGCTGCCTCAAAAACCAAAGATGCTAAGAAGAAAATTCCTCTGTTAAAAAATAAAGTTTCCAAAGTTCTAACTATTGGAAATATAAGTTCCACTACAATTTTGCATTTTTCTGTGTCTGAATAGAACCAGAAAATAAAATGTATTAATGAGTATTGTCTTTAACCTATAATGATCAAATCATGTAGTGTATTTATAGATTAATATGTGAGTTTATATTTTATAGTGACCTTTTAAAATCAATTCCCACTTTCTATTTAAAGCATAACTAGATTCAGATATTAAATGTTACTTACTCGTTTTTAAATTCCATCAAACTTAGTTTAAAAGTTAGTTACACGCTAAAGTTATTCCAGCAATAATAAAAGCCTTCCAATGACTGAATCAAATGTTTTAAGTTAAACTAAACAGAATATAAATTTTTTAATTAGTTATATTAGCCACATTTGAAGGAGTCAATAACATCATGTAATACCTGGTTATAATGCTAGGCAGAGAGCCATACACATTAAGTTTTATAGTCTCTAAACATTGGGCATTATTCCACTGCTAATGGCATAGCTTTCAACAGGACAAGTGGAGATAAATAAATTGCAAATATGATGTGACTGATTATCTGTCTACCCACATAATGTGCAGACTAATTAACCTGGAAGGTGGAGCAGAGTCTGTTACTTGAATAATTATTCTTCTTTGCCTGTTCCTTAAATTACAATTGTATGTGTGGCTCTGGTATATGTCATTCCTGTTTTCTCCTTTCTGTCATTCAGTGTCTACAACGACAACAATGGTCATCACTTTGGATCATGGATCAGCCATAGACTGTATGTGTGTGTACCTATTTCTCTTGGTGACAAGAATTGAAAGGAGCCTGACCACACAAGAATATGGCATGACAAGGCCATTACACAAGCTTTGAACCACATTCAGTCTTTCGAGTAAGGGAGAAATATCACTGCAGCAGAAGCCACTGTTGCTCATCTTAGAGCAGAACCTGACCCAACTGGTGAGCTCTAATGACACAGCACTATTCATCAACCTTGATACAAATGACTCGTGGAGTTCTGGAAAGAATATTTCATAGAACCTAAAGAACACAAACGTAAGTGGAAACTGTCCACCTACCCAAATTCATGTTATTTAACCTGCTTTTTCTCTAACGAAACATGATTTTGTTCTGGACAGCATCATGAGTCAAAATGCCCCTCCCCTTCTTAAGGCTGGACTCAGACCAAGTTTTATACCTGAGGTTAATGAGATGTAGGCAAATATCCAAATATGTGAACCTTTAAGACCCTACAGCTTCCCAATGGATATGACCAATGAAATCTGTGAAGCATTACATGTCAATAGCCACCTGAGAGTCAAGGTTAAAATCATCATTGCACTTGGAAAACAGAGACCATTAACAGAGCGGGGAATTAAAAATGTACCTACTTACAGAAAAGTATTGTCTTTATTGAAGTAGCAAATTCCATGAGAGAAAGATGAATTCTCTCATAGAATCAGTTGTTTAACAATCTCAACAAAACCGTCATAAAAGTATTAACAAGCCATTTAGCTTAATTATGGAAAAAGAAAATATTAAATAAAGAAAGGAGCACCTGAGCTCCATATCCATGCTGGACCACAACTGCAGCAGGTGAGTCCTGCTTTACCTGAGCCAACGCTGGTACTAGGAATACCAGGTTAGACATGGCCCAGGGACACTAACACTCCCTTAAACCCACCCAACAGTCCCCAACAATACCTCTTCTACTAGACTCTGTATCCATGTTGACCCACAACTCCAGCAGAAGACTACTGCTTTAAGAGAGATCACTTGCGTACTAGAAAATCCAGACGGCTAGAGGCCAGCATAAGAACACAATAAACAAGAGCCAGGAAAATATAGCACCACCAGAGTCCAGCAATCCTATCACAGAAATCACTATATTCCAATACAACTGACGCACAAAAAGATGACCTTTTAAAATCTAATCTCACGAAGATAATAAAGATCATTAAAGCAGAAATGAATAAAGTCCTTAAAGAAATCCAGGAAAATATACAGAAACAGGTGAAGAACATAAGAATAATAGGAATAGTAGAAGATTCCCAGCTTAAAGTCCCAGAATATATTTTCAACAAACTCATAGAAAAAAAGTCTCCTAAGCTAAAGAGGAGATGCTAGAAAACATACAAGAAGCTTACAGAACACCACATAGATTGGACCATAAAAGAAAATACCCCCACCACATAGTAAACAAAACACTAAATGTACAGAAACAAAGAAATAATATTAAAAGCTGCAAAAAAAACCCACCCACAATAACTAGATAACATAAAAAGGCAACCTGATTTGATTTACACCTGACTTCTCACCAGAGACTGTAAAAGCCAGAAGGACCTGGACAGATGTCTTGCAGGCTCTAAGAGACCAGAAATGTCAGCCCAGACCACTATACCCAGCAAAACCTTAAGTTCCATATATATAGAAAACAATATATTCCATGACAACATCAAATTTCAACAACAGCTATCCACAAAAGGTGCTAGAAGGAAAACTACAACTTAAGGAGGTTATCTACATATAGGAAATAAATAATTTCACACCAGCAAAACCTACAGAAAGGAAACACACATATATAACAAACACACACAACACACCTGCCACCACCACCATAAAAATAACAGGCATTAAAAATCATTAGTCATTAATATCTCTCAATATGAAGAAATATCTAATAAAATGACACAGGATAACAGAACGGATGCTAAAGCAGCAACTGTCTTTCTGCTGCGTATAAGAAACATACCTCAACATCAAAGATGGCCATCACCTGAGAGTAAAGGTTTTGGAAAAAAGATTTTACAAGCAAATGGACCCAGCAAGCAAGATGGTGTAGCGATGCTAATATCTAATAAGATAGAATTCCAACCAAAATTAATCAAAAGAGATGGAGGAAGACACTTTACACTCATCAAAAGAAAATTCAGCCAAGATGACTTCCCAGTTCTGAACATCTATGCCCTAAACACGAGCCATAGATATTTGTAAAGGAAACTAACAACAGGAGACTTCAACACCCCACTTTCACCAACGGACAGGTCATCCAGATAGAAAGTAAATAAAGAAACATAAAACTATTAGATGTTATGAATCAAATATATATAATATATATATATACAGAATATTTCACTGAAAGAGAAAAGAATATACCTTCTTCTCAGCACCCCTAGAAAACCTTCTCCTAAACTGACTATATACTCACTCACAAAGCAAGCCTCAACAGATACAAGAAAATTGAAATAACCCCATTTCTTATCATATCATCACATATTATAGCTGGATTTCAACAAAAACAGAAACAACAGAAAGCCTACAAATTCATGGAAATTGAACGATCTACAGAATGAACACTGGATCAAAGGAAAAATAGAGAAAATAAAAACTTCCTAGAATTCAATGAAAATGAATGCACAACATACCCAATGTTATGGGACACAATGAAAATGGTGTGAAGAGGATAGAGTTCAGAGAAGTGCCTTCCTATACTAGCAAGTTAACAGCACTAGAAAGTTAACGCTCTAGAAAGAGAGAGAGAAAGAAAGAATGAACCCAACAAGAGTAGAGAACAGGAAATAATCAAACTCAGGACTGAAATCAATAAAATAGAAAAATAGAGGATAATACAAAGAACCAATGAAACCAATAGTTGGGTCTTTGAGAAAATAAAAAAGATATGCAAACCCTAACAAAACTAACTAAAAGGCAGACAGAAAATATCCAAATTAACAAAATTAGAAACAAAAAGGAAGACATAACAAGAGATACCAAGCAAATCCATAGAATTATTAGGACATGCTTCAAAGACCTGTTCTCCACAAAAAAATGGAAATTCTAAAAGAAATAAGTGAATTTCTTGATGAATACCATTTACCAAAATTAGATCAAGATCAGATTAACAATGCAAATAGACCCACAACTCCTTAAAAAATTCATTAAAAATCATTAAGAAATCACTAAAAGTCTCCCAATCAAAAAAATCCCAGGAACAGACAGTTTTAGTACAGAATTGTACCAGGCTTTCAACGAATAGCTAATACCAATACCCCTCACATTATTCCACAAAATAGAAACAGAAGGAATATTACCAAATTCATTTTACGAGGCCACAATCACCCTGGTACCAAAAACCACACACAGAAAAAAATCTCAATAAAGAAAGATAATTACAGAGGAGTTTTCCCCACACTGGTTCGCCTTGTCCAGCCTCAGTAAAGAGGGGAGGTGCCTAGTCTTACTGCAACTTGATATGCCAAGGCTGGTGACATCCATGGAAGGCCTGCCCTTCTTCTCCAAAGAGAAATGGAGGAATGGTTGTTGAGGGAGGCAGAGGAGAGGTGGGGGAGTTGATGGGGGTAAAGAAGAGAGGTTGGGGAGGGACTTGGAGGAGCAAGAGGAGAGGAAACTGCTGTTGGGCTATACAAAAAGAAAAAGAGAAAAGAAAGAGAAAGAGGAAGGAAGGAAGGAAAGAAGGAAGGAAGGAAGGAAGAAGAAAAGGAGGGTGGGAGGGAAGGAGGAGGAAATGCATTTATATAATTTAAAACACATATTGCTAATTATAAATATAGAAAATAGATATAAAAGCAAAACAAA
Source organism: Pachyuromys duprasi (assembly GCA_028658305.1). Classification (NCBI taxonomy): domain Eukaryota; kingdom Metazoa; phylum Chordata; class Mammalia; order Rodentia; family Muridae; genus Pachyuromys; species Pachyuromys duprasi. The sequence goes on from CM053763.1 coordinate 11,759,301, forward strand.
ATCTGAGTATTAGTAGTTCTACTCTAATATTCAAATTGAATCTTATTAAGACACAGTTGGCAATTTGGAACATTGCCAATTCACAAAATGGAAAAAAAGACATGTTTATGTTCAACATCAGAAAACAGGCATATCTCTCACAGTGCTTCTCATAAAATCATGATACATTTTATTTTTACAACAGAAAATAAAATATCCTATTACCACTTTCTATTGTAATTAAAGGAAAAGAAGTCCAAAGTAGGCCAATGAACCAGAAGGGCAGCTCAGAGATGAAGACTAGCTGGAAAGATATTCCTATAATCTCTGAAATAACAGATCAAATATGTCTCTTTTTTCTTAAAGATATTTTCTTCAACCATTTTGGCACCTGATGAAAAGCTAAGAAGCACGCCCTTCAGCTGACTCCTGCTTCTCGTTTGTTCTTCCCACAGCCCAATCTGCCTTCTCGCTCTGTGTCTACCAGTCTATAAAAACAAATGTCGGCTCCATAAAAACAGAAACCTGTTTGCTCACTGCTACTGCTTATCCCATGTCTGAAATTCTGTCTAGCACATGGTAAAAATACAAGAATAACTACTGAAGGGAAGAAAGGAAGTGTTTTTCACATGCAAGAACCTTTTCTTTCTGTGCTTCATTTCTCATAAACCACTTTGTTTTCTTCCATTTTATTTTATACACATGTTTTTCCTGCAGTATAAGCAATTTTGCCTTAAAAAAAAACTATGAAGACTCCCAGATTCTGTTTTGATTCAAAAGAAAAAGCATATATCCTTCACGGAGCTAGTTCTGACTACTCATTCTAAAATCGCTAAACTAAATCTAAAACTATTCAGGCTGGAATAGTTTTGCCTCATTGACACCTACAATATATACTAATATACCAGCACTGGTTTATGAAAAAGTTGCTAAGTTAACATACTGAAGCTCTGCTTCTTGAAAAACATTACTCTTATCTAATGTATATCTAGGTATCACAAAATACACTTTTGAAGCTATTGAAGTTTACTGTGTACTTATATAACCACATAAAGTATAGATTTTGATTAGAAATTAGAATGTACACATTATATTTAAATATTTAATTAAAATAATACACAAACCAAATCTGTCTTTATTTGCTTAATAAACTACTCTGTGCATTGTTTTAAAGAACAATTTATATGTTATCATATTTGCTCAAAATATGATCCTCACCTAATTTTGAAATCCTTTCAAAGAGGATTATAAAAAAAAAAAAACAGCATGCAAGTGTATGGCAACCTGCCTCTCAGTGTGGGAGGCAAAGACTGAGAAGGAACCAAGAAGCACAAGTGATTTAACACCTTGACTGCTTTCACCATGAAGACCCAGCAAGATCATTAACTACACAGAGGTGACAAACTTCCTCAGCTATTCTTGGTGCAGTTTCCCCTAAACAAGCCCATTCCCATTTATAATTACATAGATATTAGTGAGACAGGGTGTAAGATGGCCTATGGCTTATAGATTTGTAGCTGAATTAGCTCAGGGCCTGAAGGTTATACCTGCTGGGGAAGGATTACAAAAATTCATTTCAGAGAGAAAACACTAACTCCTGAACACCAAAACAATAAAGCACCACTGTCGCTCTTGCCTTGACAAATCTCTTCTTGCCTGTATGTAATCCATTCTCCTGTGTCACTGTAAAAAGGAGACAGACATATGGCCACAGCTGACTGTAGCTCTAAGCAATGACTGTTCCCAGCACTTTTTCTTTCCTGGGTGTTTTTTTTGTTGTTGTTTGTTTCTTTGTTTGTTGTTTTACCACAAATGAGAATTGAGACAATCACTAGAATGAAAACAAATTTTCCCTTCTTTTTTTTGTGAGTATATGTTTTTTAAAATTCTTTATTAATTACACTTTATTTATTTTGTATCCCCCCTGTAGAGCCCCGCCTCCTCTCCTCCCAATCCCTCCCTTCCTCCCCATTCTGCATGCATGTCCCTCCCCAAGTCCACTGATAGAGGTGGTCTTCTTTTCCTTCCTTCTGATCCTAGTCTATTAAGTCTCATCAGGAGTGGCTGCACTGTCTTCCTCTGGGGCCTGGTAAGGCTGCTCCTCCCTCAGAAGGAGGTGATCAAAGAGCAAGCCAATCAGTTCATGTCAGAGACAGTCCCTGTTCCCATTACTGTGGAATCCACTTGGACACTGAACTGCCATGGGCTACATCTGTGCAAGGGTTCTAGGTTATTTCCATGCATGCTACTTGATTGGAGTATCATTCTCAGGAAAGAGACTGTACTCATATTTTTTGGTTCTGTTGCTCTCCTTGTAAAGCTTCTGTCCTCTCCAGATCTTACTACTTCCCACTTCATAAGGTTCCCTACACTCTACCCAAAGGTTGGCCATAAGTCTCAGCATCTGCTTTGATAATCTGCAGGGTAGAGCCTTTCAGAGGCCCTCTGTGGCAGGCTCCTGACTTGTTCCCTGTTTTCTCCTTCTTCTGATGTCCATCCTCTTTGCCTTTCTGGATAGGGATTGAGCATTTTAGCAAGAATCCTCCCTCTTGATTAGTTTCTTTAGGTGTAGAGATTTCAGTAGGTTTATCCTATATTATATGTCTATATGAATGAGTATATACCATGTGTGTCTCTCTGCTTCTGGGATAGCTCACTCAGGATGATCTTTTCCAGTTCCCACTATTTACCTGCAAATTTCATGATTTCCTTGTTTTTTATTGCTGAGTAATATTCTATTGTGTCCTGTATACAAAAATAAAGGGGCTGAGAAAGAAATTAGGAAATGTTCCCATTTTTAATATACAGTTGAGTCTTAATAATATTTTCTAGTGTAGTGGCCAGTTAGGCCACTAAATGTATCACCAGATGGTCCCAGATATACACATTTGTGAATGCACCTAAGGCCCAAAGTCAGTGCCCTACAGGTAGCCTTTGAAGACTTAAGTCTATAATTGTGATGCTTTCTTTAGACCAATACATATATCTATATAGATATATATATAGATATATCTCTCTCTATATATAGATATACATATATATGTATACATATATATATGTATATCTATATATATCACAGGAGGAAAACATTAGTGTTTTGGATGGAAAAATTTCAAGTACTATTTATCTGTAACAGACTAACAGTACACTTTCAGGATTACAAAATCCACCATTACTACATGCCTATTTGACCATGGCAAGAGCCTTTGGAATTGCATGAACCAATTCTCAGACCCACAATCATTCAATCCTTGAAACTCAACTGTCACATTATATGATCCAGTGAATACTCCATTATATTTAAGGCCATTATGCGAGACCTTAAAGAATTAAGGTCCTCTTTGGGGACAAAGAGATGGTCAATTAGGATCTGCCAATGCCTCTCTGCCAGGTACTTAGTAATAAAATTTTTACATAGAGTTTCAGAGGTAAAAATGAAAGTAAAGTTGCAGGGTTGCTGATTACTACCAATCTATGTATGTAAAATTAAGTGATATCAAAAGAGCTAAAAATAGTGTAATAAAGTACTAGGCCTTCTTTTTTTCATTCAGCCATCAGATTTCATAGAAATAAATAGAGAATATAAGGAAAATAGCACTTTGTTAATATTGTATTAATGGCCAGTAAAATATTATTCCCCAAACATAAAACCATAAGCAGGCAAGCTGAAAATATTGAAATGAGTACTTTATCTGTTTTTTTTTTTGGATGCCACTTAAGGTTTTCAAAGGATATAGCAATGAAGGCCACAGGAGAAGGAAGGAGAAAAGGTAATTACTCATTTTATGGACATGATATTAATTTTTTTTGTTCTAGAAATGAACTTAGGACCTGGATGTCATGAATTTAACTGCTGCCACATGGCCCAGTTCCCAACGATTGGGCCATTATACTAAAGTTGAAGTTATCTACTTAAACAAGCAAATAGCTTGTCTATGACAGAAGGCATTTCTGCTTTCCAGTAGATAAAAGAGACAATTTCACATAGTGGATGAATATGGGGCAAGAATACAAAGAAATGAGCCTATCAATGGCAAAAATGTCAAATCTCAAAGGGGGATGGGAAACCCTTAAACTTTGAGAACAGGGCTGTGTGTGTGTGTGTGTGTGTGTGTGTGTGTATGTTTTGAAATTACAGTGTACAGCCTCCTCTGAGGAAGGAAAAACAGAAACAAACTCCTAAAACTAATCAGAGTATAGTATTTGGTGTAGAAATTTTTTTCTTCAACGTTCAAAATAAAAGAAGTAGCAAGAACACAGCTTTTAAAGCACCACTGCAGAAAATTTAACTCTTTTGCTTTTTTTTGGGGGGGGCGATAATAATTTAAATAAGAACTGCACACCCTAAGATCCCATTTCTGATTTCAATTTCCTGTAGGGCATGCTGGCATCTCAAAAAATCTAGGCAACAAATTTAACTGCTAATTGTGTATTCAACACATCTGATTTTGTGAATGAACATAAACAATGATGCTAAAACCTGGACATTTTACAACATGATATTTTTCCAGTGTGGCATGCACACACCTGGTAAATAGGCAAATGTGAATGATGTCGGCTGATGGCACTGTTCTACCAAGGTCATGCTAGTTCAGGGCCAGCTTCCTGGCATGGGGACTCTAACTAAGCGGGCACTTAGTGCAACATTTTCACCCTGAAACTCAAATGCAGGATCATGATCGCTCAAAGTCTCCAAATGACAAATAATAACACCAGATACTAGCAACTACCTCCAGCCCTTTGGGTTTTCATTTTTAAATCTTGAAAGTCTGAGCAAATAAAAACTTAATGAAACAAGAACTAGATATTTCGTTTCTAAAGAATTCTACCAACTTCCTATTAAATATGAAAGCCTTGACCTTTCCATCATTTCCAGCTGTATATTTTGATACAGTATCAATTCCTTGTCATTATGATATATTTTTACTTCAATAAAAATGGAATGAGGACTAGAGAACTAATAAAAATTGTCCCTCAGATCACAAAGCCCATAAAGGAGCTAAAGAGAAAGCTAGTGAAGCATGCACCTCTAGAAAAACAACAGTATGTCAGATGGCGAAATAAGAGCACTTATTGCGTTTCTGGGTTTCTTTACAGAAAAGATATCAAAGACCAATATGATCGACCTAAAACTCCCACCACGCCCTTCTGTGAATTTCTCCCCTTCCCTCCTTTAATTTGTATTCCTAGCACATATCAATATATGTGCATATCATCATATCATCTTTCTATATGAGAAACAAGCATTGTACATGGGCTTCATGATAGCTACAATCTTTATGCCTGTTTAGTTAGCTGATGTTAATGTTGAGAGCAGTGCCAAAGCAAACACAGGTTGAATGATCAAAATGAATGAGTGAGAAATACAGTTACATTGGCCCGAAAATATATGTTGTGCTACATATTATACTTTATTATTATTATTGATTATAATAATTTAAGTCTTATGTAGCCTGTTTTAAAACTATTAAGAAAAAAACTGGCCAAGTGTTCAGTAGGTTAAAGCATGAGGGTTGACTGAGTCCTAGTATGTCTAGGCTATAGTCTGCTATGCGGACAGGGTGCCTGTGCTATGTTTGGTAGGAATATATTTCTGTACAGGGGTGCAGAACCATCAGGTTGCCTAGTGAGACATAAATTTACCAGGATCAGATAAACAAAAACTGATATTCATAAAATGAACACAGTGTCACAGTAAAGTAGCTATATAGGATTTGGCAGTAATTCTGCATGCAATAATCACTGTTCTGAAAAAAAATGGTATATGAGAGAGAAATGTGAAGAAAATGGAAACAAAAAATATAAATAGAAATGAAAATATAAATCAGAGGTAGATATAAAATTAGCACAATAAAATTACAAGTACAGGACCAAGAATGTAGATTTGCAGGTCTCTTATGAGCTTACCTCCAACCCTGACTTACTAGAAATTACTCTCCTTCTGTGCAGTAGAAAGACAGAGCTGATGCCATTAAGTTGTCTTCTCACATATGCCATGGGCACTGCAGCATGTGTGCACATGTACTTACACAAACATATATACAACACACAGCATATGAATGAATCAATCAATGTAATAATGTTTAAACAGAACGATGGAATATTGCAGAACAGAAGGAACCTAAACTTATATTCAAAAATTTATATTGAAGTTTTGAATGCTACATTTTCATAAATGTGTAGTTTCAAATATTTTGGTCTTTTTTTATTTTGGTCTTTTTTAACAGAATTTTTGTTATATGAAAAGTTATTTGGAACACTGATATATTTAATAAATAAAAATACGAGAAAAATTTGAAGACAAAATATAAATTTAAAATAATCCATCATTTAAAATGCTTAAAATACAGTGGCACAAGTTGTTAAAACAAGAAAAAGCATATCTGGTAGTTATTGTAAGGAAAAAAAATGAGTTTGCTGAGCAACATGTCAGACACTGCTGAAAGGAACCTTAAAAGTCAGATACTACATTGATAGAATGAGGAGGATGCAGAAGTTTGGAGATAATAAGGTGTAACTTCAGACAGGTATAACCTCTTCATCTGACATGGCCAACATGCTCAGTTATTTGCTCCCCTTGTTACTCCTGAGAATGACCTCACCATCACATTGTCAAGTACCACCTGAATACTAATGACACCCTATAATCCACGCTTGGTTCAAATTGCTCTATATTTTGCCTAATTCTCTCACAGGCCTCAGATTAAAAAAAAAAAAAAGTTCTCATGTGAGCTCCTCTTCCTTGAACCACACCCTCGTGCTCCAAAGCAAGATCCTCCACCATCCACACAGGAATCCTTCCACTCTCCCTTCCTCTGCCCCCACCACCATCCTCCCAGGCACCACAACCGTGGAATTCAGATACAATTCATCATCACGGAAAGGAACAATAACACCATTTTAAGGCACCCCGTCCCAGTGCCCTTGCTTTCCAAATTCATTCTTCAATCTCTCACAGAACTCTGTCCATGTCATCGCTCTGCTTACAATCGTTCATCAATTTCATTCCTTCTTTCTCCACTAGCCCCTTAAAAAGCTACCAATGCCTTCAGGATCATAGTGTATCCTTTCTATGACATTTTGGGCCTTTTAAAATCACACCTTACCCCTATATATTCTCTGTACTGCCTTTTCTTTAGAATGTATGCTTATTGTTTAAAATATTTTCCTGATTTTCTTGAGACATCAATTCTAATCATCATGCTTTGTTTTCACTGCTGCTTAAAATGCATTCTCCTATATTTGCAATCCCTAAGCTTCTGAGTATTGTTCATATTAACAATGAAATGGCACCTGGTCAACCTTGCACTTGTTAACAACAGTTATTAAACTTCTTCATACCTTCTAAAATATGAAAAATGCAATGATTATGACTGCATAAAAACAACTCCTATAAAATGACCTTTTTTGACTACATATGCTGTAAAACCTGGATTAAATGAAATGTGAAAGCACAGTCTTTTATTTCACTTTGATCTTTAGGCTTCTATGCTATCTAGAGCCCAATAACTTAAGACCCATTACAGGACTGGGAGAATGAAAGCACACTAGATGTGTGTTTTAGAAGTGCTGTTCTTGACAAACACGGTAAAAATATTTGACAAATCAGCCCTCTCATCTGTAAAATTAAGCTTCTTGAGGGATCATCTCATAGCTTCCGACACACTTGAAATTTCCAGGCACCATTAACAAGTCAGCATAGCTGCTGGGTACAGCCACTTTCTGATCTAATATCAAAAACAAAATTAAAAAGTGAACTAGTCTTCATAAGCCTGGCATCTGTCTTAAAGCAGAAATTTAGAAACATACAATCAAAGAATGAATGGTTTGGAAGAGATTTCTGCCAGGGAATGCAGGATCAGAAAGACCTCAATTACCTCCCTCCTTAAAGTTCCTGGCCAGCTGTACAGGTGTATTCACTTCAACATCTGTTTGAACACTTACAACTTGTAGGGGAAAATGGTGTAGTGTCTACTAATGCCACAAAGATAAAAAGGCATATAACTTATGAACTGTCTGATACAAATTAACATTCTGCAGCATGCACTCATTTGAATGTGTCATGCTAAAAGAGGGACCTTAAAGAAGACCCATAGGTGTTATAGAAGGGTATCCTAGAAAAGATTGGTGGTAGAACATGGAACCAAATCTAAGACCTGAGTCAATGTTGATCAATATTTAAGGAATCAAGGAGAATTAAGAAGGATTTTCAACTTTATTTATACTTTCAAAATTGCTCACAGCTCTACAATAAGTATATGTGACTTCTACAAGTTAAAAATCTATGTATTAAAGAGATTATAACCAGTGTTGGTGAGATTTTGTACAGGATAGAAGCCATATGTACTGTTGGTTGGAAGTGAAAGAAAAATCCCCAGGGTATGGAAAATACTGAGAATGTTTGCCCCAATCCCCAATAATAAAACCTGAAGTATCATTTGATACAGCAAGTCCACTCTGGGTACACCCAGGGAAAAGGAAAGTTGGGTCTAAAACAGGTATTTACAAATCATATTTCTATCTCAGGATTATTTGTAGTAGTTAAAAAATTTAAAAACCTGTGAACAGATTTTTTTAAAATGTGGTATATATCAATGAGAGAATATTTTACAGCCTCTCAGGAAGTAATCTCACACATCCTATAACATGGACAATCCTTGAGGACTTCATGCTATGTGAAACTGAAGGGAAAGACAAAGGGATTAGTCTCATCAGGACTGGCTGCATTGTCTTCCTCTGTGGACTGATAAGGCTGCTCACCTGTTAGGTGGAGGTGATCAAAGAGCCAGCCCCTGAAGGGGGCTACAGCTAGGATACAAAGTGAATAAACTGTAATTAATAAATATTTTTTAAAAAAGGAACACACACACACACACACACACACACACACACACAAAAGAAGATGGAACAGTCTTAGGACTATGAGAATCCCCTCACCCAGAAATCAGCTAATGCCTATTGACAGGAGAGAATCAAGAATTTTATCACAAGTAGAATCTTATACAATGGCTTATACTTGTCTTCCTTCCCAGCTATAAATCTACAGTCTTCTGGGACTCTCACTGAAAACCCTATTTACAGGGAAAGAAAATATACTAAACTCTGTGTTGCCGCAGTGAGTCTGGGTTTTTACCTTATCAAATTTGTTTAAGGCATGTCCAGCACCATCCTATAATCTCACTTCAAAAGAGAGAGAAAGAAAGTTTTCTTAGTAGGCTTTTGAGCTGTAACTTGAAAAGCACAAGAGGTCTATACAGCTAATGCTAAGACAGTTAACTAGGATTCTCCTTTAAGAAGCCCACCTATACTTGGGTATGTCTCACTTTCTAACCGCTCCAGAGGTGGAATATAGATTACATGAGTAAACTGTCATTAGTTATTCCTACTTGTTGAGAGAAGGCTTACACCAAAAAAACAAGGTTATCTCAGGTATCTTCCAAGACTCCCTATCTTGGAACAGGCTAGATCTCTAACACTCTAACAGGGTGGCAGTAGAATATCAACAACTAAGAGGATTAAAAACTTTGTGCACTTAAGAGCAGCTTTAAGAAAAACAAATGCCAACCAACATTCCCACTGTTTATCCTATGGTATATACATATGTTCACGAGGGCCTGGACCTCATCCATGAAATGTATATGGTGAGACAGCTCTACTCTGCAGCGAGATCTCTCAGGAGCTGAAGCATGACTGTTTTAGCAACATTTCTCCAGCCATTTCTGATGTCTTTGATCATGCTTTACCCTCTACCCGTTACTTATTATTTGTTTTATTCTTTTACTTGTCTGTCTGTTTTATGTGGAACCCTCAAGGGAACAATCTGCTCTACACAAAACTCTGAATCAGGAACTCTAGCTGGCTGTCTCAACGGGGCTTCGAAGCCTCTGTCATTTCCCCTGCAATTTGTAAGACCAGATTTAAAGAGTTTTGCTATCTATCTGCTAACTGTTCTCTGTTCTCCTACTTTTGCTTGCTGCATATTTAATAAACTCATTTATTCAAAACTGAAAGTACAGTTACTGTAACTTAAACCTTCAGACAGAACAGAGAGTATATCCATATTGGATATGTCATTATTTCTGAATACCTCCTTTCTCCTTAACCCTCATATTTAAGCTGATATTAAACTATTTAAAATAAAACATTTAATTTGCTTCATTACTCCCGGTAGTCCTGATATTAGTTTCTACCTTAAAGCTATAAAACTTTGTTTGGCCTGAGTGGGGGTCCCTAAAATTCTAAGATAACTTCCTCAGGATGTAGAGGGTAGCAGTGTGAGCTAGTTCTTTTTTTCCTCCATAGTAACAAAATATACCAGACCTAGAAATACAAATATTGTATTGTTCACATGAAACCTAGAAAGAACAAATTCACAGACAGAAACAATGGTGGTTTCAGGGGCTACAAAGAGCACTGAATGTGGGTTAGAATCAAATGAGTATAGTTTGATCTTTAAAGACATAAAGAATTCCAGAGATAGATGATGCTCATAGCTGGACTAAATAATAGGAACACAGTTTAAATTACTGTACCAAACACCACAAAATGAGAAAGATGACACATTTTGTATTGTACAAGGTTTCCATCAATTTACAACATTTAACTTAAAGTTGGGGATGTCACTTAAGGGAACACTCAAGGCTCAGGAGGTTGTTTTCCAGCAAAGGAAGAAAGGAAGACAAATAATTAAAACAAACTATCTAATTAGTATGAAGACCACAGTTGAAGAAAAGTATTTTAGAATCCAAAGACATTCTGTTCCCATGCTTACTCTCTACCCAAAAGAATACTTCCCCTCAAAAGAAATGATGCATTGAATAAATAAACAAATTATTTACATGTTAGGTACTATATTTTCCTTCAGAGACAAAATGCCAATATAGTATACAGTGTGCTGAAGTATCCCTTCCCTGTTAATCAAGTTAAATGAAACTCTTTAAGGATGACTAGAGACCTAAACCTGAAGTATCAGTATACCATTAATATTTTAATTGCCATGAATATTCATAGCCATTTATTTCTTTAAAGAACAAGATGAGATAACTTAATTATTCTAATATGCAAAGTGCAGTCCTGACATGACATCTTACCTTCATCTACATTACAAAAACATTGATGCATTTTGGGTCTATTCATTATTAATGGAATCCTAGAGTTTTTCAGGTTACAGGAGCTACTGAACACAAGCAGCATCTTCTCAGAGGGGAACAAAGTAACTGTGGTGTTGCAAAGCCATTTTGCTCTAGATATCTCAAAGTTTCATTTTAGTTTTATAGGTACCCAAAGTAATCTCAACACTATCCCGAAATCTGTTCTTCAATATGAACCTAAGAAAATAGGTAGAATGCAGTACTAATTTTTCTTTTCTTTTTTCTTATTCTGTCAGGGCCCTGGGAAATTCCAGATAGCAATCTTAAGAACTCTGACACTCAGATCAACAGTTTTATAGAAGTAATAATGTATTGCTTCAATTTTCAATCACAAATACATTTATGCAACAAGCTGATAGTTTCCTGAGGTAAAACAACTTTTTTTATGCAACAGAACAAATAATGCACTGATTCAAGGAGCATGACCATGTCAATGTTGCATGTATTTTCTTATGGATAAAAGGGACTATAATTTCAAGTTAGCAATGGCAATGAGAAATGCCATGGTGAAAAGTCAGTGAGAAGTACATTTTATTGATTTGCTACATAAAAATAAATATCCTTAGATCCAAGCCCTATATACAGATGGAGAGAACTGGATCTACAGTTGATCAATTATTAGCAACCTGAGAACTACAACCATGGTTTTGCAGCAAACCCACAAAACTGATTCTCTTTGTGGCTACTAAGCTAAATTTACAGAGAAATTTAAGTATTTAAGAGTATTTAAGAGCCGAAACCCATAGAAAAAAGAAGAGAGGAGGCCAAAGAAGAATGCACAAACAGAACCTTACTTTTTTTCAATTCCTGGGAGACAATCCCATAGTATGATAATAACAATTTCATGTGTGCATGTATGTATGTATAGACACACATACATACATATGTTGGCAAAAATCTGTATCTACAAATTAGGAATCCAGCAATTCTATTCAGATTGCTGTGTGTAAAGATTTCACAGTCACTCTCCAACCACAGAGAGGTCCATGTTCTCAGTCACCAGGTAGATGGTGACTTTTCACTGAGCTGGGGTCACTTATGGTGTACTATGTTTCTGCTCTGACATCCTTACTTAGCTTTTCCTGAGTAGTACGTGCTCCTCCCTTGGAAAACCAGCTTTGTAGACCTGCAATTACCAAGGACTTCCCAGATTTGTTAATTTTGATTTTGGCGGCTACTATCAAATTAACCAGTAAATTCATTAATATAAGAAAATGCTTTAAACAATTCAAACTTAACAGATGCCCCTTAGCAAATGGGATAAGTGACAGTTTTTAACATGTAGTAATGTACTTCATAATGGGGATGTGACTGTGATGGAAACAACAGATTAAAATGAAGTAGACAAGCCAGCCAATCACTTTCTTAAGGTGCAATCTGCCAATTATCTCTACCAACACAGACCCTAATATTATCATTCCAGACCATATGTGTAGTTCTTGGGCAAAAAAAAGAAGTCTTTTAACAAGTCTGTACAAACTGTTGGCACCCATTCATGACAGCATGCATTAACATCTTGAGAATTTTCTTTATTTCAAAAAGGATACAAGGGGGGCAGTACAAGAGGTAGTAGAGAACCCAACCACAAACGTGAGAGAGTTATGGGCCCAAAAAGTGACGAGAGAATCCAAGTGATTCTTTTTAAGTTTTCTAATAGACAATAAGGAAAATGCTGGCATTGCTCCCTGCTCACGAGCTGAAGGATGCGGAGGTTCAGTACTCACTGTGCCCATCTGTTCAGCAATACAGTCGCCGAACAGAACGAGCAATTACCAAAGCCCCTCTTAGATATGATCTGTCAACCACATCCAATACTCCTGCCAAAAGAAATCAGAACTGAGGAATGCAAAAACAGACCAGCCTTATGGGACCAAGGGAAGTTCATTTGAGATAAACTAGAAAGTAAAGAAAGGAAAGCAAAGGGGGAAATAAATCAGAGGGCTATTATAAATATATACTAAAATATTTTAATTGGAAACCATTCATATCAAAAAAACGTGAAAGGAGAAATGCTCTATTATGATTTATAGCAGCTTTGAGATAGGACATTTATTACAAGGTTCATTTTGAGAAATAGCCTGTTTACCCTCAGAACCAGTATCTTTGGGCAAAACATATTGAATTTAGCCCTCTCTACCAGCATTTTATTACCATATCCTATTACCAAAGCAGAAGTTTTAAATCTAGAAAACTGTCTCACCTGAGAAAATAATGATTACGTGTTTTCAACATCTGACTCAGTACTGTATATATGATGGGTAGCATTTAAGTTGAGGAGGGCTTTTAAGAAGTAATGGTTTATAAATCATAAACCAGTGTCTTTTTGGTTCCCTTTAGGCTTGACTCTTACTTTCAATCCATAGTTAAGAGCTTATAATCACTGTTGCTACCACACTACGCATATGTTCACTGAAGTATACAAAATGGATCAAAATTAGGAGACAGAAGAATCATGTATTTAACACCCTGAGTTAAGGTGACATCCACTTGGACTATGTAGTAGCAGTGAACCTAGGAACACACAAAATCAATCAAAACAAAAGAAACAACAAAAATCATATATAAATGTCATTGGGTGAAGAGAAATCCCTCTAAAATATACTTAGCTAGGAAGTGAGCCCACATCGTTCCTTATAACATTATTAACACATATAATCATTTGATTTTGTGGAGCCTTTCTTCAATAATGATAATATACAGTACATTATAGATATATTTAATATGAATAAAATGAAATACTCAAGCCATTCATTTCAAACCTGCTGTCATTTTTATCCCAATATCCTCTTCCAACAAGTATTTTTCTAATAGATCTGTTCATCACCACTGAAAATAAAACATAATTTTAATTTTTATGAGGCCATCACCTCTTCAAGCAAGTACTCAGTTTACAAAGGTACAAAGGGCAAAGGAAAATTTATAATGAGAGAAAAAAAAACATGACAAGAGAGGAGAGCAGCCAGCATGAGAGAACAGCACAAAAGTAAAAAGAGGCCGTCTGCGACAGAACTGAGAAGGAACAAGTGTGCTGACCAGAGGTCTATCTTTTAGGCACTCACTTCATTCATGAAAATGATAAAAGTCCAAGACCAAGAAACTTATCCCTGGCAAGTGAACGGATATTTAGACAAAAACAGATTCTTTATACATGTGCAAAGCACCACAACTTTAATTTTCCCCGGAGAAAAATATCCACCTTAGAAGCAAAATCTGCCTACTCAAGAGCAAAGGGTTCCTGGAAATGCCTACTCACAAGAATCATATGATGTAACAAAGAACATACATTTAAATATTTGTATAGCTCTTATACACACAATAAACAGTATTTTCATTACATACAACTGAATGATTGTGTATGCATATATAACAAATGCACATGTATACTGTATACACAACATACATATAAGGTCTATTCAAGAATCAGAGCTATATTTATGCAGACATACATATTCTATTGATTCATACTAAATCATACTTCAGAGTAGTAATGTCGAAATATGTATAGTAATAAATATATAATATATATTTATATGTTCACAATATACTTTATAGTAGAAATATTGAAATATATATAATAGAAATAAAATCTTCAGCACTATTAATTTGTACTTCCCACAAGCACATATAACACTGGCCATCAAAAGTGTAGTTCAGGAAACATTACCAAGCCTAAAGTTCCCAGATTCACAATTACTGAAGCTGTCTTTGGGGATTCTACCTGCAAGGGTACAAGAAGAGATCCAAGGGCCATGCCTGACAGAGAGTGTGAAGAAGGCTAAATGTATGAGTGGGTACTGAACTGGCCATTCCTCCCTCTTCGGAGTATCTCTAATGGTATATGGATTTGTGCCTGAATAACTTAGGATCCATTTGTCTCCATCAATAACAAGTTCACATCCCCAAATTTAAGATCTGATATTGTATATATTACTCCAATTATTATTAAAAAATATAGTTCAAACGCAATTTAAATGGGAAATAATATGCTGATGAGATCACCAGGATCCAATGGACAGCTCCATATCCATGGTCAATGAAACAAAAAAGACATGAAGATGGAAAAGGGACCTGTAAAAAGAAGAGGACATTAAAATTGACAGAGAAAAGAGGTAAAAAAAAAAAAGAGCCTAAGGATAATCTAAGGCTACTAAAATGCACTATATTAATGTATGATGCTGTTAATGAATACATAAAAAAAAATCTGAAGTGTATACCTCCTTATCCCAGGAAAGGAAGGTAGAAGGAGCATGAGATAGTTGGGTACTTTGCATCTGCAGTAAGGAAGCAGACAGCTGAATGCTAGTGCTTACCTCTGACATTTCAAAGTCTTATCCATGTTTTTATGCTTGGGAGCCTGTCCTATGAAATGTCATTGTACACATTCAGTGTGGCGCTTACACCTCCCTGGAAATACCCTCAAAGACATACGAAGTTTGTCTCCTAGGTGATTCCAAATTTAGTCATGTTGACAACGAAGACTAACCATCATAGTCACTCTATATAACTAAACTCCCTTACTGCTCTAAACTTATATATAAAACCTTGAGTATCATAGACATCTGAGATGTTTTTAAGTTTTTACTTACCTTATTACTTTGATCAAAATCACCTTATGAAGTAGATTCAAGAGCTGACTGCTCATGTGTTACTCATTTCCTAAAGATTCCTAAATTCCATTTCCGAAAAAAAAAATCCAAATAACATCTTTTTTTAATTCTCTGCTACCTCAGCAAGGACAACTGTATATTTCAATGGGATGACCCGAAAATATATCCTTAAAGATTACTCGATTCAGTGAGAGATCTACCTTCAAGGTTACTCTCTTATTTTAATAAACTGATACTTATATGGCACAGGAATTTCTCTTACATACTTTTCTATATGTTGCTTTCTTCTAGACATGTTCAAATGCAAGAAATATTTCAAACTTTTCAGAGAAATTGTCAGTTTTTTTATTCCTATGTCCAAAGTAAAATGATTATCCAAGCAAGTTGGATGTTTATTTTTCTTGATTTATTGCTATTTTTTCATTTAATGCGTTCTTATCCTAAGAATCAATAGATTCTACATGTTTAGTTTTCTATTCCAGCTTCATATTCATATTCAAGTTCATATTGTAACCTACTTAATTATTCACAACTATGACTCATATTTATTGTTTGACTTGCTAAAAATTTGGACAATAAATTTTGAAAGCATTACAGATGAGAATCTGAATTATTTAAATAAGTTGAAAAGCTGGAGAAACTAACGAACAAAAAAATGGTTAGGGTGTTAAATATCTAAGCACAACACCAACGTTCCCTCCACTGTCTGCTTTCTCTAATAGTTACTGTCACTTGTCTTCATCACAAACCTTGTCTTTTAGATTAGAGTCACTCCAGAATTCTTTATTTTCATCCAGTGACTCAATAACAAAGAAAATATGTCTAAATGAATATGTCATCTAGTGATATCTACTTCACACTTTATAATGTCACCACTAAATTGACTCTTCTATACCTTGCACTATCAAACGTGGCCAAGTAATGCAGAGGTATTTTCTGCAAACATAAAACTCAACTTCACCAGCACATCCATCTTAGTAGAGAAGCAATGAGGCACCTGTGTGGTATTTTATTACATCTTTCATATTCTTTTATAAAAATTTCTTTGTGAATAGAAAACAAAACTATGCATAAAGGCAATGAGGAGTTCTCACACACACCTTGGTTGAGACAGAAATACAGACCATTAGATGTGCAATAGAACAGACTTAAAAGCAGCTGCAAAACTAGAAACAGGGAAAATGATGATGAAAAAGAAGACTAAACCACTTGCTGATACACTGGAATATTATGCACTTCTTTGAATGTTTCAAACCTATAAAGTTCAGCTTACATTCAAACTCTATTTTTACATCAGTTATTTCCTCTGGGTATACTGACTATCATCTACGGCCCTTTTCATAAACTCAGGGATCAACTTACCTGGATTTTATGTACCAAGTGTTATCTGTTCCTCTATACATATAAGCTTCTTCACCATTGTCATGTGAGAATTTGCTAGTCATCCAAGCCATGTGGGTTTTGTTTGAACTTTTGCCTTTCTTTATCCAGAGATTTTGGTTCCTTCATATTCTTCTATACAGGAAGAACTAGCTACTCATATATTTTCCTGGTTTAATCTAGATGTTCATTTAAATCAAAATGAATAAAATCCCCTAGCCTTATATAAGCGCTTCATATTGTCATATTGTCAGTTAGCCACTGAGGCCACACGCTCAGCACTCTACTTCAGAACACAGATGCTTTTAGAAAATACTGGTTTAATATGTTTTCCAATTGCAATATTTTAAGACAGATGGTGAATGTATAAATGGAAAAATGGAGACAAAGATATCAGCGTGATTACTTCTTAACAAATCACCAAGAAAAAAGGAAATTAAATTTATTAAAATAAAAAGTAACATAGAAGTACTAACAAGGGTACATAGGTTTATATGAACAGATCAGGATCACAAAAAAAGAACATACAACTTCAAACTTCAATAAAGCATTTTTCTGTTTTATTTTTTATTACTTATATATTTTATTTTTATATTAATCACAGGTTATGAAATTTGCATCCAAGCCGTAGCCCCCTCCCTCATTCCCTCCCACTCCTCCCCCCCTCAACACGTCCCTGCCCCTTTCCAAGTCCACTGATAGGAGAGGACCTCCTCCCCTTCCATCTGTCCCTAGCTTATCAGGTCTCCTCAGGGCTGGCTGTAATGTCTTCTTCTGGGGTCTAGAAAGGCTGCTCCTTGCTCGGGGGAGAGGGAGGTTGAAGAGCCAGCCACTGAGTTCATGACAGAAATAGTTCATATTCTCCTTAATAGAGAACCCAGTTGGATACTGAGCTACCTAGGGCCATATCTGAGCAGGGGTTCTAGGTTATATCCATACATGGTCCTTGGTTGGAGAAACAGTCTCATACAAAACCCCTGTGCCCTGATATATTTGGTCCTTGTGGAGCTCCTCTACACTTCAGGTCTAACAACCGCCCCCCTTCTTTCTTTCTTTTTTTTTAAATTTATTTATTTTTATCTCAATCACAGGTTAGGTACTTTGAATCCCAGGCGTAGCCCCCTCCCCCATTCTCCCCCCTTCTTTCATATGATTCCCTGCACTCTGCTGAAAGTTTGGTTATGAGTCTAAATATCTGCTTTGATACACTGCTAGGTAGAGTCTTTCAGAGGCCTCTGTCGTAGGCTCCTGTCCAGTTGCTTGTTTTCCCCTACATTCAATGTCCATCCCATTTGTCTATCTAAGTGAGGATTGATCCTCTTACTCCTGGTCCTCTTTCTTCTTTATCTTCTTTAGTAGTATAGATTTCAATGTTTATCCTATCTTATAAGTCTATATAAGTGAGTATATACCATGTGTGTCTTTCTGCTTTTGAGATACCTCATTCACGATGATCTTTTCTAGATCCCACCATTTGCCTGAAAATTTCATGATTTCCTCGTTTTGGACTGCTGAATACTATTCCATTGTGTAAAAGTACCACAATTTCTGTACCCATTCCTCTACTGAGGGACATTTGGGTTGTGTCCAGGTTCTGGCTATTACGAATAAAGCTACTATGAACATGGTTGAGCAAATGTCCTTATTGTGTACTTCAGCATCATTTGGATATATACCTAGAAGTGGTATAGCTGGATATTGAGGAATCAGTATTCATAATTGTCTAAGAAAGCACCAAATTGATTTCCAGAGTAGTTGTACAAGTTTGATTTCTACCAGCAATGGAGAAAAGTTCCCGTTTCTCCACATCCTCACCAGCATGTGTTCTCACTTGAATTTTTGATCTTAACCCTTCTGATGGGTGTGAGATGAAATCTCAGGGTCATTTTGATTTTCATCTCCCTGATGGCTAAGGACGTTGAGCATTTCTTTAAGTGTTTTTCTGACATTCTACAGTCCTCTACAGAGAGTTCTCTGTTCAGCTCCATACCCCATTTTTTAATTGGATTACTTGATTTGTTGCTTCTTGAGTTCTTTATATATACTGGATATTAGCCCTCTGTCAGATGTAGGGTTGGTGAAGATCCTTACCCAGTCTGTAGGCTGACGTTTTGTTTTGATGACAGTGTCTTTTGCTTTACAGAAGCTTTTCAGTTTCATGAGGTCCCATTTATTTATTGTTTTTTTTTTAGAGCCTGTGCTGTTGGTGTTCTGTTCAGAAAGTAGTCTTCTGTGCCGATGAGTTCTAGCATCTTCCCCACCTTCTAACTGATTTAATGTGTCTAGTATTATGTTGAGGTCTTTGATCCACTTGGACTTCAGTTTTGTGCAGGGTGATAAATATGGATCTATTTGCATTTTTCTGCATGTAGCCATCCAGTTGGAACAGCACCATTTGTTGAAGATGCTGTCTTTTTGCCATAGAATGGTTTTGGCTTCTTTATTAAAAATCAAGTTTCCATAGCTGTGTGGGTTTATTTCTGGGTCTTCTATTCGGTTCCTTTGATCCACTATTCTGTTTCTGTGCCAATAACATGTGGTTTTTAATACAATTGCTCTGTAGTACAGCTTGAAATCAGGGATGGAGGTACCTCCACATGATCTGTTGTTGTAGAGGATTGTTTTGGAGATTCTGGGTTTTTTGTTTTTCCATATGAAGATGACAATTTTTCTTTCAAGGTCTGTAAAGAATTGTGTTGGTATTTTGATGGGAATTGCATTAAATCTGCAGATTGCTTTTGGCAGAATGGCCATTTTTCACTATGTTAATCCTACCAATCCATGAGCACAGGGGATCTCTCCATCTTCCGATATCTTCTTCAATTTCTTTTTTCAGAGACTTGAAGTTTTTCTCAAACAGGTCTTTCACTTGCTTGGTTAGAATCACCCCAAGATACTTTATGTTATTAGTGGCTATTGTGAAGGGCAGTTTCCCAAATTTCTTTCTTGGACCTTTTGTCTTC
>CM053763.1:11779879-11808130 GCA_028658305.1 Pachyuromys duprasi
AAAAAAAATAATACACAGATATACTGTGCCTTAACACATCTAATAAATGTTATGAAGTACTCTATGTCACCTGCCTTGAATGAGTCTTGACAATCTTAACAAACAACACACAATAGGACAGAATCAATGCCTGAACTATTATAACTCGCCTGATGCTGTAGATCCACTAGCAAGACAAAGGTCATCCCAGATGCCAGTGCATGTTGACACAATGAGTCTCCAACTACACAAAAATTGGGTGAAAAAGACATATAGGATGTATTTTCCTTCTTTATTAATTAAAATACACTTTTAAGTAAAGATTTTATAAAATTTTGGTCAATATGTACAACTATAAATATGCATTAATAGTAGGATGCACTTTAGTTATGAACAACTTTAAGTATGACAAAAATAATTTCTTGTTATCAAGATACAGTGTTCAGTAGTGTGAACTAGACCCTTTGCTAGGTGCTACAAACAAAGCAGGGTGACTATACCATCTATGTATACATGATCACTTCTTTAGCCACTGGAAAAGCCATCCCTCTGTGTTATACTTCTTTATTACATACTTATACACACACACACACACACACACACACACACACATACGGGTGACATAAATATAGACATATATAGTACAATGTCTGAAAAGATTCAAAATGTCTATTTCTTCAATATTTATCATTTCTTTATAGTAAAATATTCAAAAGTTTTTCTTTTGCTTTTCAAAAATATACACTACATTATTTATAATAACTCTACTAATGCAACATAACATGAGAACTTCTTTCTCCTATGTAATTGTAACTTAGTTTACATTAATTAACCTTTCTCCATTCATCTGCTATTTTTTTATTCTAATCACCGGAGTTCCAGTAAATATATGGCCAACAGGAACTATCTACTCTGCCATTTATTCCATGGGGTGGATTCCACTGAATATATGGCCATCAAAACCATTTGAAACACTAATAATCCAATAGTTATACCTCTATTTCCCCAGTATATTGAGTATCGATTATACACCTGAGTTAAAAGTCTCAAATGCGACTGTGAGATGGTGTAACAGGAAAAGGTACTTGCAGTCAAGCATGAGGATCTGCATGGTAGAGGAAAGAGAACAAACTCCTGCATATCCTTTGTCTTCCACAAACTCACTCTGAATTATACACACACGCATAGACACACACGCATAGACACACACACGCTCACACAAACAAACACACAAACAGGGGTTGGGGGGAGAATGAAAGGGAAAGAGAGACAGAGTCAGAGAAAAAGACAGAGATGGAGAGAGAGAATAAATATTAAAGTAGTGTTGAATGTACGGAAGAGGTACCCTACAAGACAGCAGTAACCATTCACAATACATTGTCAATGATTACTGCCCTCACTATTAAAACAACTGCTTGGAAAAGAGAGTAAAACATTTAACATGCAATGAAAAACTATGCCAGCTGACACATAAACCAATAACCTGACTTCCACTTACAGATGCATTTTTATGAGGCCTGAATCCATGGTTCAATAGAAGTCTGCTTTTTCTTTCCTGTTTGTGAAATCTAAGTTTCTTAATGATATAAAACATCTTCAATATCATGCAGTCACAACAAAACGATTTTATTACTTTTTGTATTCAATCAAAATGTCAAATGCCATTCACAGTACCATTACTCGTGAACCATGAAAACATATTTAAATCCATTACTATTATTACTGTTTTAAATGTCCAAAATGATCTAACTGCATCATCACATGAAGACACAATAAAATAAAACAATTTTCCTCTCCACACTGCAAGTGAGAAATGGATACACTATTCCCTGCTGTTAATGGGGTGATAGAACCAATACTGCAATATGACTAATGCACTTGTTTAATGAATTTTTCTTGGTAATTACTGTAATAATAGTAACTCATCCCAAATTTTAGGATTTTAACACAGACACATTATTTTTACATCCAAGTTTAGTTTGCTAACCTCCTGGACAAATTTAAACGAATGAAAATCAGCAAGATTACAGGTGGCATAAACCCCAAAGAAATACCATATGGAAAGCCATATGCTCTGGCAGTACATCAGCATGTGACAGAATCCTGGAAGTCAACTTTAGAGGAAATCTCTGTGTTCTAGAACACATTTCAACCCTCATGCTAACATAGCCTACCCCTGTTAACAGACACAGAGAGTCAAAATGCATGACAGCCACTTTCCTCCTTCAAAAAGAGAATAAACAAATAAACAACAATTTTTGAGACAACTAAATTTACCTAACCTGACTTCTCTAAATACTAGGCCAGAAAAACAACTTGAAGTAAGTTTTCCTAGGAAAAGAACCTTTGTAATTACAACAATATCAAACCACAAATGAATGACGTACAACAGTACAACTGATGGCAGCTATGTAGCAAGTATAACAAATATTTACCTTACAGTGAGGGTCTTACATAACATGTAGCAGAGAACTAGGTAAGAATACTTCTTACACTGTCAACAGGAAGCAGCACACGGTTGACATTCTGTATAGTAAGGGATTCACCAGAGAAACAGACACAGATTAAGAAATACATCACAAGGATTTGGCTAACAGTGGATGGCTACTGTTTAGGCCACTAAAGAATTCATAGAGAAGGTAGTTGGGGACAGAAGCTCCAACTCTGCAAGAGTAGACCTGCTATCCACAGGTAATAGAATTCCATCTTCAGCTCAATTTTTAAGGCCTTTTGCTGAGTGAATAGCACCCACCCAAATGATATAGAATCATTTTCACACTTGAAGTCAACTGGTACCAAAAATGTCTCAGTGTTTTACTCTATTGCAGGGGACTGCAGCCTGACAAGGTTAACGCAACAAAAAGCCAGTAAAGGGAATATCAGAGAATCTGTCCCCATGCCACATTTGCAGTGTTAGGAATGGCAGTTCTATCTCAAATGATGGCAGAGTATTTATTCTTGTCTTTTAAGGGTTATTTTTGCCTTGTTTTAGGTTTTATTTTTGGGAAAACAAATAAGAACAGGTGAGAAAAAAACTACAAAGAGGCTATATTAATAATCCTACTTTGGTAGGAATAAAACAAAAGCAGATTCTCTTAAGGAAAGGCAACACACTGTTGTATGCTAGATTTTTAAATGTGATATATAATCTCAGAGAAACATTATACAATCTCATATTAGAGGTAGGAATGAAATTTATTATTTAGATTGCTATAGAAAAATTATTTGTTATTGTGAATAATTGCCATAAATGTATAAAAAGGAAGAAAATGAGGCCTACTGTTTGGTAACCACAATGAAAGACTAGTGATTCGTATTCAGGAGTACCTGCTATTCTACTGGACTTCTGTTTGCAGCAGGACACAAGGTACGCGTGGTGCCAGTCCGCCCAGTGCTTACCTGTTAAATATGAATTACTTAATACAAAACAGCTCTTCCCTGACTACGTTATTTGATATATAATGAAACTCGTCTATAACAAATAGCATAGCTTTAATTAAAATACAAAATGACTTAAAACATACTTTATAGAAGTTTTGATTCATAAGAAATGGTCGATTAAGAAATAGAATTTGTAGCCTTGAGGGTTCCATGATGGCAGTGACCAGTGTGCAGAGGGGCAGAGGATCCCAGGCCCCGAATTCCATGAGTAGATCAGCAACTGGATTCGAAGTATCAAACTCGGGGTTTCCCAGAACTAAAGGGAACATGCCATGAGTAGAGGCCGATAGGATACACGTCCCACGGTCATCTCCCCAGTCCAGGAATCTCAAATTGTGAACCCCCAGCATTTTCTGCAGACCCCAGCAGGTGTGGACCCCAAGTCCAGAGACCTTCCATTTTAGGAGCCAGACATCGGATCCCTCCAGCTCCCCTGAGAGTAGCTTCAGGTTTCCTGCAACATTTGGAGCTAATCCAAACCAGGGTTCTGCTGGTCACCCCTGCGGAGACCAGGCAAATACCATTAAGTGTACAGATCGTGGACCCAGTATAGCTCTGCCCATACGTCTGAGTGGCAGAAAGACAGGTTTGTATTCTGCAGCCTAGCTCACTTCTGACACACTCCCAAACTGACCCCCACGCCAAGCCCATCTGAGCACCTGCACATTCGCACTGTGCCTACACGCCAACCTGCACCTGCATTACGCCCTGTGTACATGTTGCCCCTGACCTTCAAGGCACTCATCCCAGGGCCCAAGCCACACCCCTCAAAGTAATAGTACCAGTGCCCTCCCTTCCTTAGCTGCATGTGAATCGCTGGCAGCCATTTGCAAGTCCCTGACATCTCTTAGTATTCCTGTAGACTACTTGAGACTCCAGGAACAGATGGATCCAGTCTGCAGTACAGGCTCCAGGAACAGTCAAGGCTATAGACAACGAGATGGCTAGAGACCAGCTTAAGAATACAATCAACAAAAACCAGGACAACATGGCATCACCAGAATCTCCGAAAATCAATGAATATTCTAATGCAGCTGAGACACATGAAAATTAATCTTACATCTATGATTATGCAATTAGAGGCACATAAAAAAGAAAAAACAAACAAATAGAGGCTGTCATGGACAGATAGAAATCCACATCAAACAGGTGAAAAAAATAATAAAATCCTGCAAGACATGAAAATGTAATTAGAGTCAATAAAGAAAACACAAACAGAGAAAACCCTGAAGACAGAGAACTTAGAGAAGAGATCCGAAACCATAGACTTACTCATCAGCACCAGAATAGGAGATGGAAAAAAACCTCAAACCCTGAAGATACAAATCGATACATCTCTCAAAGAAAACATAACAACGGAAAAGTTCCTGACACAAAACATCCAAGGAATCAAGCACCATGAAAAGACAAAACCAAAGAATAATAGGGATAGAATAAAAAGATTGCAGGTTCCAAGGCACAGAAAATATTTTCAGGAAAATCATAGAAGAAAATTTCCCCAATCTTAAGAAAGAGATGGCCTTACACACACAAGATGTTCACAGAACACAAAATAGTCGAGACCAGAAAAGAAATTCCTCCTACCAGATAATATAAAGAAATTAAATCTACAGGAAAAAAAATATTAAAAGTCTCAAGGGAAAAAGGCATAGTGACATATACAGGCAGGCCTATTAGAATCATACCAGACTTCTCAGCAGAAACTATGAAAGCCAGAAGGGCCTGGGCAGATGTCATGCAGACTCTAAGGGACCACAGATGCCAACATAGACTACTATATCCAGCAAAATTTTCAAGTAACATAGAGAAAACAAAATAGTCCATGACATAAGTAAATTTAAACAATATATATGCAGCAACCAAGTACTACAGAAGATTGTAGAAGGAAAACTCCAGCTCAACTACACCAAAGAAAACACGGGATAAAGGTAATTTCACAACAACAACAAAAAAAGAAAAGCATACAAACACACAACCACCACCAACTCCACAATAAAATAAACTAACAATCATTGGTCATGAATGTCTACCAACATCAATAAAATCAACTCTCTAATAAAAAGACACAACCTAACACAATGTTTGTGGAAACAGAATCCAACATTTTGCTGCATTCAAGAAACACACCTCTACAAAAAAGAAAGACACTACCTCAGAGTAAAGGCTTGGAAAAAGGTTTTTCATGCAAACAGGAGTAGGCATCCTAATATCTAATAAAATAAACTTTCAACCAAAATTAATCAAAAGAGATGGGAGGGACACTTCATTCTCATCAAAGGAAAAATCCACCATAAAGACATAACAGTCCTGAACATCTATCTCAACATCTCAAAAAAATCAGTAGCCCTCCTGTATACAAAAAAACAAAAGGGCTAAGAAAGAAATTAGGGAAATAGCACCCTTCACAATAGCCACAAATAACATAAAGTACCTTGCTATAACTCTAACCAAGCAAATGAAAGACTTTGATGAAAAACAACAACAACAATAAACTTCAAGTCTGAAGAAAGAAATTGAAAGAGATATCAGAAGATGGAAAGATATCCCATGCTATGGATCAGTAGGATTAGCATCAAAAATGTCCATCCTACCAAAAGCTATCTACATATTCACTGCAATTCTCATCAAATTACAACCAAAAGCTATCTACATATTCAATGCAATTCTCATCAAATTACAAACACAAATCTTTACAGACCTTGAAAGAACAATTCTCAACTTTATAGGGAAAAACAAAAAACTTAGAATAGCTAAAACAGCCCTATGCAATAAAAGAACTTTTGGAGGTATCTCCATCCATGATCTCAAGCTGTACTTATTATAAAGCAACAGTAATAAAAATTGCATGGTGCTGGCATAGAAACAGAATAGAATGGAATTGAATAGAAGAACCAGAATGAACCCACACACCTACAAACACCTGACTTTCAACAAAGAAGTAAAAAATATACAAAGGAGAAAAAGAGAGCATTTCTAACAAATAGTGCTGCTATAACTGAATTTCTACATGTAGAAAAATACAAATAGATCCAGATTTAGCACCCTACACAAAATTAAATTACAAGTGGATCAAAGACCGCCATATAAAACCAGACACACTAAATCTGTTAAAAGAAAGGGTGGAGAAGACCCTTGAAGACATTAGCACAGGAGACAATTTCCTAAACAGAACACCAACAGCTCTGGCTCTAAGATCAACAACTAATAAAACGAATCTCATGAAACTAAAAAGTTTCTATAAAACAAAGGACACTGTCGTCAGAACAAAATGACAGCCTACAGACTGGGAAAGTATCTTCACCAACCCTACGTATTACAGAGGGCGAATATCTAGAATATATAAATAATTCAAGAAATTAAACACAAACAATCCAAATAAGAAAATTAAAATATGCAGAACAGGTGGGAATGTAACACTGTACAACCACTTTGGAAATCAATCTGGTGCTTTCTCAGAAAACGGGAAACAGTGCTACCTAAAGACCCAGCTATACCATTCCTGGGCATATATATGAAAGATGCTCTACTATTCAACAAGGACATTTGCTCAACTGTGTTCATAGCAGCTTTATTTGTAGTAGCCAGAATGTGGAAACAAGCAAGAGGTCCCTCAACCAAAAAATGGATACAGAAATTGTGGTACATTTACACAATGAAATACTACTCAGCTATTAAAAACAAGGTAATCATGAAATTGGCAGGCAAATGGGTGGAACTAGAAAAGATCATCCTGAGAGAGGTAACGCAGAAGCACAAAGACACTCATGGTGTATACTCACTTGTCAGTGGATATCAGCCATATAATGTAGGATAAACATACTAAAATATACAGACTTAAGAAGCTAAAAAAAAACATGGAGGACGCAAGGGAAGATACTTAATTTTCTCAGAAGGAAAAACCAATAGACACTGGAAGTGGTAAAAGAGAGGGAACAGGATGGGAGATTACCACATATTTCCTCTGAAAGACTCCTCCCAGCAAGGGATCAAGGCAGAGACACACAGCCAAACTTTCAGCCGAGTGCAGGGAGTCTTAAAGAAGAAAGGGGATATAGAAGTGCATGGAGAGGACAGGAGACCCACAAGGAGATCAACAAAGCCAAATAAAGCCAGGCCCAGAGGAGACTGCAGAAATGGATGCATCAATCAAACATAATTCGTAGAAAGGACCTAGACCCCTTGCTCAGATGTAGTCCATGGACAGTTCACTCTACATGTTGGTTCCCTAGTAAGTGGAAAAGAGACAGCCTCTGACATCAACTTGGTTGCCTGCACCTTGATCACTTCTCTGTGGTGGGTGGCCCTTGCCAGTCCACAGAGCAAGAGGATGCAGGCAGGCCTGATGGGACCTGATAGGCTAGGGTCAGACAGTAGGGGAGGAGGACATCCCTTGTAAGTCCCTAGCAGAGAGATAGGGGAGAAAGAGGGAATGAGGGTGGGACCCCAAGGAGATGAGGGCGGGGGCTATAAACAGGATACAAGAGAATAAATGAAATAATAATAATAAACACTTGCTGAAAAAAATTAACAGAATTTGTTGACCTCATGTTGTTTGTTAGAAAAGAAAAGCAAATAAATCTCAAAATGTAAAATTAAAAAGAATAGAAATGATGCAGAGAAATATGAAATGTGTATTTTAAAAGTGGGTCATATGAAAGTTTAAAAGCCATGTTATAATGCATAAAAAGTTACTCTGCTGTTTAATAAGAGAAATCCATTCTTTTTCTATGTGTTCCAGACTTCAATAAGACCTCTGTCAAGATACCTTTAGCTCGTCATGATTAAAATATATGTATGAATATAAATGCAGAGATAATCTACTTAGGGGAGTAAAAGCAAAATAGAAAAAAAGAGATTGGTTATAAAGCAGATGCATCCACAAAGAAATGTTCTCTAATGTCAAAAAAATGCACTGTCTTTTACACTTCTCCTCATCCAGCATTACCACAAAAAGATGAAAGAGGCAGCTATAGAATTTGTACGTCATGACACAGAGCAGACAGTATGAACAGAATCAGGAGAAAAAAAAATGAGGGTCCAAAGCTCTGTGCCCAAACTAAGATTAAAAAAAAATAAAAGCTCTTCCTTTTTCTGAAAGTGGCCAGAGGTGACCCCTGAAGATGGATCACTAATCTCTTGACATGGAAAACCCTATAAAGTCATGAAAATCAAGAGGTTTTAATATTCATGTTCACATTAAGAATACCCAGGAAACTGCCCAGGCCATCAAGGGTATGCATATCCGAACGTCACCAAGTATCTGAAAGATGTGACTTTTAAAGAAGCAATGTGTATCATTCCTGCAGTATAATGGTGGAGTCCGGAAGTGCGCCCAGGCCAAACAGTGGCATTGGACGCAGGGTTGGTGGCTAAAAAATAGTGCTGAATTTTTGTTTCACATGCTTAAAAATGCAGAGAGTAATGCTGAACTTAAGGGTTTACATGTAGATTCTCTAGTCATCGAATATATCAAGGTTTACAAGGCACCTATGATGCGCTCATGGCCAGATTAACCAACACATTACTCTGACTGCCACATTGAGATGATCCTCACTGAAATGGAACAAATTGTTCCTAAGCCAGAAGAAGAGGCTGCAAAGAAGAAAGAGTATCCTAGAAGAAACTGAAGAAACAAAAACTAATGGCACAGCAAAAACAAATTGAGTAATAAATGCAGGTAAAAGTAAAAAGAGAGAAAGAAAAAAAAATAAGCTTTTGTGACAAGCAGAAGAATTAGCCATGTAAAAAGATGAGAATAACAACAAAATGAAAAATTACAACTGAAGTCTGCTTGTCCAACACTGGGTATGAACAAAAGGCCAAACTTCAAGTGGGCAATCTAGAAAACTGGGTGTGTTGGAGAAATGAAGAAAATGCTCCATCACAAAAGTTCCAACGGCTATATTGTAATAAAAACCATTGAGAATTTTAACTGCACATAATTTTTTAAAGCTCTCAAAAAAGAATAAATTATAAACATGCTAGGAACAGTACAAACAGAGAACCTTGAAAATTACTATGATGCAACAAAGTAAATGCTATAAACACATCTAGAGTAACATTAGAAAACACTAGTAAGAGAACAAGAAGTTAGGAAACCAACTCTACACACATTACATCATATTTGAAAAATAGAATCCACTTAAGAACAAACTAAAACAGTCAAGAATAACAGATAGAATGTCAAGACCACTGGAAGCACAAAACCATGGGAGACCCTACAAGACTGCCTAAGGCAACAAAACTGATTCAATTGGTACATTCAGAACATACACATTAATTAGCAATGAAGCATGGAAGCCTGAGCTTAGAAACTGTCTGGTTTTTATGCAGGATCAGAAGAGAAAAAAAGGACATGGAAGCAATATAGACAGGGAAACAATCTGTAGGGATGATATAGACAAAATTCAAACACTTGAAAAAAAAAAAGTCTAACCAAATGGCCCTTTAAGTTTCTTTGATACTGAAAGCAGTTCATGACTGATAAAGAAAATATGACCAAGGCAACCTACAATGAATGCAGGAAGAAGGATTTGAGAACTATTGCTAGAGAACCATTTCCAGACAGCCTTTGCTAGACATTTTGAAATACCAAATCTTGAACACGAAGTGAGTAAGAGAATCTCTCCTATATGAGTATTTTGCAAAAATATAATGAAGCAATAATAAGACAACCTACTCTTTTCATCACTGATAATTTTTAATATATAAATACATATTTCCCTTCACTTTTAGAAATTCAAAATAAAACAAAATGGGGAGGCATCGTGGCACATGCCGGTAATTGCAGAACTTGGAAGAGAGATGGAAGCAGATTAGTCAGGCATTCAGGGACAGAAGGAGTTATCTGGCAAGTTCCAGACCAGCCAGTGTTATAAAGACTTTGTCTCAAGAACAAAAGTGAAAGGTTATCTATCTTCTTATCTACTACAGTCTTCTCTCTATAGTATTTTATGTGCACAACACAAAGACTGCTCAAGCACGCTGACTAGGAATTAGAAGGAAAGCAACCTACATACGGAAGATAATAAGGTCTTTTCATAGCCAATCAATCTAGAACGTCAATAGCCTGTCCCCTTAGAAACACAACCTTAAAAGTTAGTGCTTTAATGTCCTTCATTTAGTTAAACTTCACTTTTAACAAAATAGCATTTAACAAAGTTGTTAATGAGATTCGGTATAAACAAAAAAGGACAGGTTGGGGTTCTGATATATCTGTTAAAATGCAGAAGAAAAAGACATTAGACAGTGTGAAGTGACCTATTAATTTGTCACAACAATTGCTAAAGTGGGTTCTAAAGTCCTTGATCCTAAGTGATAGAGAAAAGACAATTTCAAAACAAAGACGCGAAAATCACAGGGACAGGAAGGTAAGTCAGTTTCCCACTGGGAATATAAATGAATGGTGGAAAATGTTATAAAAGTCACTTCCTTGCAGGAATTGTACTGGATTTCAATTTAACTTGATCTTCAAACAATTAGGCAACTAGAAGTAGACAGTGTATAAACACTGAAAACATTATCTTAAACATTTTGTGATTTCAAAATTTTTAAATTGATTTTAGATCTAAAAGATAAACCAAAGCACAAATATCTGGTAAAATTTGCTTTGAACTTGTATTAAGCATTCTACCTGGGTATGATTTTTGAGGTAGGAGAAAGCACAAATGTTACGGAATCTTTTGTTCTGTTAAAGAAATATATACTGAGTTCTTAACAGTTTGATTTTTTCAGAGCACCATGATTTGGTTTGACAAAAGCTGGGACAAAAAAAAAAAAAAGACATATATAATAATCATCAAAAGGTAGCCCCTAGCCTTTGCTACTTAACTTTGTTCAGAAAGGTATAATTCAAAATTTTCTAAGTAATGCTATTTCTCTGAGAAATAAGATAAACTTAATTTCATTTACAGGCTAACTAAAGACTTGGGTTCATTTATCATTTTTATAATGCTGGCCAGCAGATAAGATTAGTTTCTGTCACTCACAGCACTGTCAGGAGGACTCAGGATGATTGCAAAGTCGATTTTTATGGCCATATTTGAACAAATAATAAATGTTCCCATGGAGGCTTCAGGTTGAGGGTCTCAGAGAATTTGAATTATACCAAGGATAAACGACAACCACATTTCTAGCAGAGGTTCAATTCATGATCTCACATTGTAGTTTTCTAAAGAACTAGGTGAAGCCACCGAAAGAATTAAGCCTAGACAAAGCAGTATAAAAGTAAAGCCTGAAAGAACTGAGATTATTGTGAGTAGAGAAAAGAGAGCATGCAGGTAACAAAGGAATGGTTATTAAACACATATATGAGCTTAGTGCCTGAAGGACGGAAAGACAGGAGCTGTTTAAGAGAGCAACTCAAGCAGAAATGATATTAAGGCACCAGGTAAATCATGAAAAGGAATGTGCCTACAGCATAACCACAAGACGCTGAAGACATAAATGTACGTCTCCTAATCTTAGAATGCCAACTAAGACGGTAGTACACTGGGTGGGATGCACAAAACTAATTTAACTGACATAGCTATTTCATGTTATCGAAAATTCAAAGAAAATCTTACATTATGTAAAAATTTTTCAGTGGCATTGAGGTGAAATCCTAAACTGTGAAGATTAAGTCAGGATACTCAACTGACATTCAAAGTAATTTCTGAAGTATAATAGAAACAATTCCTAATCACCTTTAAAAATTAATACCAAAGTGGTTGTACAAGTTTACATTCCCACCAACAATGGAGGAGGGTTCGCCTTTCTCTACAGTCTCTCCAGCATACACTGTCACTTGACTTTTTGATCTTAGCCATTCTGATGGGTGTAAGGTGAAATCTCAGGGTTGTTTTGATTTGTATTTCCCTGATGACTAAGGATGTTGAGTATTTCTTAAAGTGTTTCTCTGACATTCTATATTCCTCTATTGAGAATTCTCTGTTTAGCTCTGTAAGCCATTTTTCAATTGGATTACATGATTTGTTGCTGCTTAACTTCTTGAGTTCTTTATATATTCGGGATATTAGCACTCTGTCAGATAAGAGTTGGTGTTTTTTTCTGATAACAGTGTCCTTTGCTTCTCAGAAGCTTTTCAGTTTCATGAGGTCCCATTTATTGATTGTTGATCTTAGAGCCTGTGCTTTTGGTATTCTGTTCAGAAAGTTGTCTCCTGTGCCAATGAGGTCAAGGCTCTTCCCCACTTTTCTTCTAACAGATTTAGTGAGTCTGGTGTTATGTGAGGTCTTTGATTCACTTGGACTTTAGTTTTGTGCAGGGTGATAAATACAGAGGTGCTTTCGCAGACAATTAGGAATAGTGCTTCCTCAAGATCCAGCTATACCACTCCTAGGCATATATCCAAAATATGCTCAAGCACACAACGAGAACATTTGTTCAACCATGTTCATAGCAGTTTTATTCATAATAGCCAGAACCTGGAAACAACGCAGATGTTCCATCAACGGAGGAATGGATACAGAATTTGTGGAACATTTACACAATGGAATATTACTCAGCAATTAAAAACAAGGAAATCGTGAAATTTGCAGTCAAATAGTGGGACCTAGAAAAGATCATCCTGAGTGAGGTTATCTCAGAAGCAAAAAGACACATAAGTTATATACTAACTTATAAGACATTAAGATATTAGACATATAATATAGGATAAACATACTATAATCTGTACACCTAAAAAAGCTAAGCAAGAAGGAGGATCCTCGGTAAGATGATCAATCCTCACTCAGAAAGGCAAATGGGATGAACATTGAAAGAAGGAAAAAAAGAGGAAACAGGAGAGGAGCCTTACCACAGAGGGCCTCTGAAAGACTCTACCCAGCAGTGTATCAAAGCAGATGATGAGACACATAACCAAACTTTAGGAGTGCAGGGAATCTTAAGAAAGAAGGGGGAGATAGTAAGACCTGGAGAGGACAGGAGCACCACAAGGAGAGCAACATAACCAAAAAAATCTGGGCACAGGGGTCTTTTCTGAGACTGATAGTCCAACCAAGGACCATTCATGGAGATAATCTAGACATATTTCAGATGTAGCCCATGGCAGCTCAGTGTACAAGTGTGTTCCCTAGTAAGGGAAACAGGGACTTTCTCTGACAGGAACTCAATGGCTGGCTCTTTGATCACCTTCCCGTTGGGGAGGGAACAGCCTTGGCAGGCCACAGAGAAGGACAATGCAGCCCGTCCTGATGAGACCTGATAAGCGATGGTCAGATTGGAAGGGGAGGAGGACCGCCCCTATCAGTGGACTTGGAGAGGGGCATGGGAAGAGATAAGGGAGGGTGGGTAGGATTGAAAGGGAATGAGGGAGGGGGCTACAGCTCGGATAAAAAAATGAATAATCTGTAATTAAGATAAAAAATATTTAACAAATCAATACCAATTACATCAGAAAACAAATTACAAATCCAACCACACATTCAAATGCAAACCTATAAAGTTTTATTTCCCAGTCCCCACTATCTGTTTATTCATGTCATGAATTAAAATACTTCTAGACTGGTGGTCACCTTGTGATCATAATTAATATACTAATAGTATAATCATTAGACAACCCTAACACAGTGTTCAAGGTTTTTGTTGTTGTTTAATTTACATTTGCATTTTGCCTCCATTTATGTCTGTGCGAGGGTAGACACTACAGGAACTGGAGTTACAAACAGTTGTGAACTGCCATATGGGTGCTGTGATTTGAACCCAGATCCTTTGGAAGAACAGCCACTACTTTTTAGCCACACAATATCCAAGTGTGTGGATATTGAACCTATAAAGAATTTTGAACCTATAAAGAATTTTCTAAAACACACTTTTTTCTAAAACCATAAGGAAAATAAAATGGGTCCAGATTATTAAATATAGAATTGAATGTCATCCATTACATCTAGTTTAAAACATTCAACATCATTCATTAGCAAACTTAGTTGGCATTTTCCAAATACATTTTCCTTTTGTTTTTTCTCCTTCCTTCTTTTATTTGTTTTCATTTTAGTTAATTATTTTTTTGTTTGTTTGTTTGGCTTTGTTTTTGTTTGTTTTTAAAATAGAGTCTTATACTGCTTATACTGGTCTCCAATTCACAATTCTCCTACCTTAGCCTCTTGAATTCTAGTACTACAGCAATGAGTCACCAAGCTCAGCCAGTACTAAGTCAATAAATATTAAGATGCTTTTAAAATTCATTTTTATGACAAATGATCAATGAGTATTTTTAAAGTGCTCAATATCAACAGTAACCATGTAACCATTAAAATTACAATAAGATACTACCTCGCCCCCAGTAAGAAAGGCTATCATCAAGAAACCTGACAACAAATGATGCTGATAACGTGGTAAAAGAGGAACATTATTCACTGCTTGCAGAAGTAAAAACTAGGATAGACATTATGGAAATCAATTTAGAGGCTTCAAAAAGAAATACATGTTTGTAGTAGCTTTATTCGTAATAGCCAGAACTTGGAAACAACCCAGATATCCCTCAACAAAGGAATAGATACAGAAATTGTTGAACATTTACACAATGGAATACTACTCAGCAATTAAAAACAAGGAAATCATGAAATTTGCAGGTAAATGGTGAGACCTAGAAAAGATCATCCTAAGTGAGGTATCGCAGAAGCAGAAAGACACACATAGTATATAATTACTAATAAGTGGATACTAGACCTATAAGATATGATAAACATACTAAAATCTGTAGACCTAAAGAAGCTAAACAAGGAGGAGGATCTGGGGTAAGATGATCAATCCTAATTTAGAAAGAAAAAATGGGATGGACATTGGAAGTAGGAGAAAACAAGTAACAGAACAGGAGCCTACCACTGAGGGCCTCTGAAAGACTCTACCCAGAAGTGTATCAAAGCAGATGCTGAGACTCATGGCCAAACTTTGGGCAGAGTGCAGGGAATCATATGAAAGAAGAGAGAGTTATTAAGCCCTAGAGAGAACAGGAACTCCACAAGGACCAAATATATCTGGGCACAGGGTCTTGTCTGAGACTGATTCTCCAAACAAGAACCATGCATGGATATAACCTAGAACCCCTGCTCGGATATAGCCAATGGCAGATCAGTATCCAAGTGGGTACCCTAGTAAGGGGAACAGGGACTGTCACTGGCATAAACTCTGTGGCTAGCTCTTTGACCTCCTGATCCCCCTGTGGGAGAAGCAGCCTAGCTAGGCCACAGAGGAGAACATTGCAGCCAGTACTGGTGAGCCCTGATAAACTAGGGTCACATGGAAGGGGAGGAGGACCTCCCCGATCAGTGGACTAGAGAGGGTCAGGGAGGAGATGAAGGATGGTGGGTGAGATTGGGAGGGAATGAGGGAGGGGCCTACAACTGGAATACAAAGTATATAAACTGTAATTAGTATAAAAAATAAAAATTTAATAAAAAATAAAATAAAATTTAAAAAAAGATATACAAATGTAAAAGCCATACTACTCCTGGGCAGCAACTCCACCCCCCACCATAGACATACTTGCATAGTCAGTCATGTAAATCACTGTAAATCAGAAGGAAATGAAACAATCCTACAAGTCCATTAACAGAAGACTGAAATAAATGTGAAACATAAACAAAATGGAATTTTATTTTCTAGTAATGAACAATAAAATCATGAAATTTTCAGGAAAATTAATAGAACTGAATGGATAAAAACAAGTAATAAGACAGGAAGTGAGTAAAATGACACATGGGTCATGAGGAGAAGGAGAGACTTAGGGGTAATAAAAGGAATTCAAGGGAATGAAGGAAATAGCAGAGAAGAAGAGGAAGGAGAATCCAATAAAAAAACAAAACTAATTGAAAGTATCATAATCATATCCAATACATCCTATGATAACTTTAAAAAATTAAAAAAAATTAAAATGCAAGTATACTGTATACTGTAAAGAAAATTTATTCAGAAATTTCTGGAACTTTGAGTATATTAGAGTGCAACTGCATGATCACCAACAAAAGAACCTTGACCTTCCTCACTGAAGACCTCTCCACACATAACACAATAACATTCCTCATTCAAACAAACAAACTCACATAGTATCTGGAATGCTCGCATTACCATACTGGCTAGGGCTCACATGCACTAGTAAGACTTTTCCTTTAAAATTAGCAATACCCTAGCTTATCAGGTCTCATCAGGACTGGCTGCAAAGTCCTCCTCTGAGTCCTTGCAGGGCTTCTCCTACCTTGGGGGTGGGGGAGGGGGAGACCTGATAAGCTAGGGTTGGATGGAAGTAGACCTCCCCTATAGGTGGACTTGGAGAAGTGCATGGGAGGAGATGAAGGAGGGAGGGTGGGACTGGGAGGGAATGAGGGAGGGGGCTACAGCTGGGATGCAAAGCGAATAAAATTTAATTAATGTAAAAAATTTAATTAAAAAATTAGCAAGACCCATGCTTAAAACCAAGGGTTTATGTAGGCAACTGTTCCATGACAGATAACCCTCAATATTCCACGGTGCTTACGATCAAAGTCTTTCCAAGGTCTCCGGGAGATCCCATACAATGGGCAGATAACAGTGTAAAAGGCAAAATGAAAAATTCAGCTTGTGACAGTCTTGGTTATCAATATGATGATATCTGAGGCAAGCTACAGGGCACATCTGCAATGGGATTTCTTGATTGGGTTATCCGATAGGAGAAGACCCACCTTATATGTAGACAGCACCATTCTCTGGCATCTGAAAAAAAAAAAAAGTGCAGGAAAGAAGCTTCACTTTTATCTGCTTGCTTTCACCATCACCGGCAAGTTCATTCCATCTGACTTGCTGCTGCGCCATGTCCCCTCACTAACAGACTACCACTTCTTCAAGGTAACATCATGAACTGAAGCCTAGTGGTTCTATCAGAATCTTCCAGGCCTTTAATGACAGGTCAGAACTACTAAGACAACCAGACTCATACAATGCACTGCTAAGAGGTTTCTCAACCTCTACAGTGTGAATAAGTCATTAGTGGCCTGACCAGACCATATGAGGAAAGCCCATCTAATAAATCCTCCTTCAAAATGCTTTCGCTTTGTTGGATCTGTTCCCTAATACAGGTCTCTCAGGCACAGATTCTCAGGCACTTATCGCTAATCTATATAGTGCAAAAATTCTCAAGGAATAGGAAAAATTGGAAGAAAAAATTTCAATACAAAGAAAGCAAATAACAACAATAATTAATTAAAACTAAGAATATTTCAAAATAAATAAAATTGAATAAAAACATATTCAGGCTCAAAATTATTTCAATTATAGATATAAGAACTCAGTAGATGGGCAACAATATTGCCTTCTCTTATCTGTTGTAATGTGAAACTTTTCATGTTCCTAAAGTTAAAACATAATCTGGGTGGAGGTGGCATACACCGTTCAGTCCCAGCACTCAGAAAGCAGAAGCAAGGGGAGCTCAAGGCCAACCTGGCCAACACAGTGAGTTCCAGGGCATCCAAGGCTACATATAGAAACACTGTCTCAAAAACAACAACAAAAATTGCTAATAATGTCAGAAAAAGAAAATTAGCTAAGAAGTACTTTGATTCTGTAAAAATGTCCTAATTTCAAAATAAAATATTTTACAGAACTTTTTTTAAAATCAGAAATAAATACCAAACTAATAACAATGTCTGGGTAAAAATACCTTTATTTTATTATGGGAAGCTATTAGCTCTACAAGTAAAACAGGTAAATTCTATTGGCTCAAGTCATTGCTGTGCATCATGCAAATTGATAACTACTGGCAAGAGTCAGAAAAATAAACTCAAAAATATGAAAATACATAGGCATATATTCAAAGAGCATTAGGAAATGGAAGCACAGATTATGTTTGTAAATTTGAAAATGAATTTAAAAAGTAACACAGCAACTTAGAAATTGGGTATAAAAGGAAGCCACACATAGAAAACACATTGATATTCTCTTAATAGTGCTCTCAGGTAATGAGACAGTGGGAGTTATAAAGTTTTTTATGTTTTCTTTTTTGGTATGTTATTAAGAAACATCCCTTAGAGAGTTCATAGACAACTGGAGCAAAAACACTATTTGGGGGCTGGAATTCAAGAGAAAAAAAAAACACAGACAAATGTTTACATAGTATGTGGTTTACTACAGACTATATAATGACAAAAAGTAGCCATTTGGAGGAAAATTGCAGCTCCTATAAGCAACTGCATTAGTGAGGCAGGTGCTACATAAATGACAACAGTAATGACAAAAAATACCTAATGTTTACCTAATGCTTTCCTTCCTGAGTGCTCAAAACTACCAACAGAAAATAGCTAAGCACTCCTCCCAGATTTTAAAGGTTGCTAGTATATATAGGATACAGACAAAAACAAACACACAACAGAGTTACAGACCAGTCAAAGAATCACAAAGCAAGAAGAGATTGAATGAGAGTCATTTAGCTCTAACACATCACCTGGATAGTATATCTGCCTCTAAGGCATTCCTTCATAGAATCTTCTAGGTGATATTATAGCTATCCTATTATTAACATAATATATAGGGAATATATGAATCCATAAACTTCCCAGAGCAATAAACTCTTTTCTAAAGATTAACATGCCAGCTAAGTCCATGACAAAACCTGAAGAAAACACACACGCACGCACACACACTAGAGACATACAGAGAGAAATATAGAAAGGGAGAAAGTGAGAGAGAAATTCCAAATTATTAAATCACCCAATAACATTAATTTTGGTAACTTTCACAAAACCACACATTATGGCCTCATGTGGTTCCTCTCTTTTCTGTGCTTTTTAAACAGGCAATCATTTCTTTTCATGCTCGAGACTAACAGGAATGAAGATAGAGTGCCTTCACTAATAACAAAGCATTGAGTTCTGGAACTCTGTTAAGTCAGTCTTGTCAACAAACTTTGGTTTCTGAATGTACAATTGAGGTCACTTTCAAAGTACAAACACAGTCAGTTATGGAAAATGGAAAAATAAAGCCTCAGAAGCAAGTTTCCGGGCAAAATGAGATACAGGGGAGATAGATGTGTCAGCAGAAGACAGAAGAACAAGCAAACAAACAACAAACTCCTTATGAAAGTATCAGAGTACAGAAGAGGACAAAGTGAAGCCTGACACCATGCCCCTTGCCAGGCAAGCATGGGACATTAGTGTGATCAGGTATTTCACATTTTATAACCTAGAGATGATAAAATAGGGGAGGGGCAGATGATAAACATAAAATGGTGTTTTCAATACAAGTAATGGAGTAGAACAATCTTACATACACTATAGGTAAAAAGTACACAGTCAAAAGATGGGAAACATATTGACAAATATCTCCAGAATAGAGAGTGACAGAGTAGCATCAGTTTAAAGTAAAAAAAAAAAAAAAGACTAGAAGAATGAAAATATAAGCAAATTATTAATGGAAACTAAAATGAACTTTTTTCATGCAGGTATTATATACCTCTAAATTAATGGTATGTTCCTAAGATCATGTACACATATTTATGTAGCTCTAGGTTATCAATTCAACCACAAAGGTAAAGAAGAATGAGCTAAATGTAAAGAATTTTAAAGCTAGAGAAGACATTTATTCAGATATTGAAAAGGAAAAATTATTAAATAGCAAACACAAAACAGAAAGCATTACACTAGTTCACCATTATGGTAAAATAGGAGACTCTTATATGGAAAATATTATTTCCTTCTGAAAATGCAAGAGAATTTTAAAAACTCATTACCTACGACAGGTGAAAGATTCCCCTATTTTACAGCTTGTGTACCAAAGCAGAAAAGAGGGTGAGTTTAAAACCAACCCGCTGCTTATTAATTAAATACCCTCAACACAGCATCCCAACATGTGAGTTCAGTTATCTGCCAAAGTGAAAACAGTCTTCAGTCCTCACAGATTTGTCCATTGTGATAAAGTTTAGAAAAAATGCAGGGAAGGCTCTTGTGGCAATAATTAAAGATGAAGCAATTATTCATTTTTTAAAAGTGACTCTTGCATAAAACTGTGCACAACTGGCTGTTCAGGAAGGTTTGGTTGCATGCTGTCATCTGAGCACTGAGACTACATGAGACACATTTACACAGGTGCAAGAGAACATATTCTGGGGGAGTTAGAGCATATTTCTTCTGCTTGATGCTGATATTAAAGTCCCTGCAGATGGTGGGTTCTATGCAGATGAATATTCCAGAAAAGCATCCTACAGGGCATCCTCCTCACTGCATGCTTAGTGCACTCACTGACCAGCATATCCTAGGCAGAAAAGAACATGACTCTGAGCAGAAAACACACAGCTCTTGGCAAGAAAATGAACAAAACATAGTACAAATGGAACTCCCTCCATTTCCAGAAATAACATAAGCTTATAAATTATGGAGCAAGAAGAAAACGTGGTAAAAATGCGGTAAAAGAAAATTATTTAATTTCCCAATACTTTACTCAAGGAAACAGCATGTCTCACATAAACTCACTGAGCACATGCTGCTAACTGTCCTATAACACTATGCTTTCTTTAGACATATGAATGAATAAATCGGACCAAATGAGTATCTCTGTGTACTCATTCTCTGAGGTACAAGCCGATGATGGTCCTGCTAATTCCTTTTAGCCAATACGTATATCTTGCGGGATATCTAAGTACTCACCACCTAACACAAGTTTACGTCATTCATAATGAAACATTAGGACAGAAATTGTCTTTGTTTTTGGTTCAAAATCCCCCATACTGGAATTAGACTGGCACACTTGTACATGGGAAATAAAACAAAACTTTATTTATACATGAGCTCTTCACACCAAACCAAATCAATTCCTGCAACAGGGATAAATACTCTAGCAGGCTACTATAAAACAGACTCGCCAGGGGACAAAGGCCCAGGTAAAACAGGTAGCACAGTAAAAAAAAAAAAAAAAAAAAATGACGGGGGGTGGTCTATGAAAATGATCATTCGTAACACTTTGCTAAAAAGGCAATACAGATAACCCGTTTGTCTAAAACAAATAAATGATTAGGGCATTCAAAGCAAAACTCAAAGTAAAGAGTGGATCTCTTCAGAATCACTAACCATTAAGGTATGAACACATAGAATATGAATCAGAGATAAATACTTAATTTTAAAAATTACCTTGGAAACACCAATGGACAAAAAGAAAGAACTGTATTTTATCAAAAGTATGTCAACAGACATCCTAATGTAAACAGGGAAAGCTTAGGAAATGGCAATCACACAAAAAGAACTACAGACAACTACTGAATGAGAAAACGTCCTGAGGAAAGAGCATACAAACTGGTTATCCAATACCAAACAGCCCTGAAAACACAAGTAACATCCAATAGACTGAGCAAGTTGTATTTCAGTATTTAGGAATACATATATACATTCACACATAGATACACACAAACACACACAACAAGAATTAATAAAAAAAGAGCCATGAATTGGAAATACAAGAAAGAGGAGTATGTGAGAGAGTTTTGAGGAAAAAAAAAAGAAGGGGGAGTGATATATCATAATCTCAAAATATAAAAATTTACCATGATGAGCAGCTCGCTGAAGCTGCTTAATGTAGCACCACCCTACAAATACCCTAAAAAAGTAAGTCATGCATAGTGTGACTGAACACAGTCAAAACATCAACAAAGTTTGAGGTGGAAGAGAATTCAAATTCAGGACTTTATACCCAAAGCCTACATTCTGTCCACTACCTGTCCCCATTCCTTCAAACTTCTAATCAAAGCAAAGATTGCCAGTATTAGAATAAAAAGAAAAGGACGTGGGGACTG
Organism: Pachyuromys duprasi; assembly: GCA_028658305.1. Lineage (NCBI taxonomy): Eukaryota > Metazoa > Chordata > Mammalia > Rodentia > Muridae > Pachyuromys > Pachyuromys duprasi. Next base: position 11,802,045 of record CM053763.1, read on the forward strand.
ACTGGCACATATGGTAACAACACAAAAAGTGTTAGTGGTATATTAATCTGAGTCATACAAGAAGGAAGTGATGTGATAGTAGCCAAAAATCTTGGAAGAAAATGAATGTTTATTCAGAGCTTACACCAGCAACAAAAAAGTGTGGTGGAAATACTTGAACAGGCACCACTAAATTTGGGGGAAGAAAATGAAAACATATATGTAAGATAGGTAAATGTGATTTCAAGGCTAAAGTATATAAATCAAAAACTTAAAAGTCTGTAAGATGGGGGCTAGAGTGATATGGCTCAGCATTTAAGAGAACTGGCTGCTCTTCCTCAGAACCAATTTGGAGGCTCCAAACCATCTGCAACACAGTCCCAAGGGATCTGGGATCTGATACTGTCTTCCGGGCACTGGGGCACTGCAAAGCATGTGCTGTGGAGACACACAGAAGATGAGCACAAGTCCTCTCCCCTCCAAAATAATGTCTGTAAGAAAAAATGTATTCTGTGCCAATGTGATGACGACTCAGCAGGTAAGGGCATTTGCCAAGCCTGACATTCTGAGCTTAATCCTGAGAGCTTATTTAGTAGCAGAGGAGAACTGACTCCCACAGAGATCCTCTGATACTCACACCTTTGCATACAAACACAAATCTAAAAGTATTTGCACACATACATAGACACATATACAACAAAATAATAGATACATGCAAAAGCAAATAATAAATGAGTGTAAGTTAATTTTTACTACTATAATTCTATGAAATAATAGATACTAATCTTTTAAATACAACAAATTGGATTCAATTGGATTCCATTAAACAGTGGCATAATCCTAGTTTCAAATGATGGATTTGTTCTCAACGTAAATCCTACAATTCCTTCAGAGAACACAGATGTCAACTTGGGTGTTCAATAACATATCCAAGTTCTCTTATCCTGAATGAAGTTATGAATTACAGCCTGCTATGGTCATTCTGGTATGACTGTAAACATCCATGTTAAGGAATCACTGTAGAAATGAAATTTTCATAATTATCTAAACCATCCACAACAAGGTTCTAAAAATTTGTTTATCAAAGATCACAGGACACAAAGGCATTGGTTTTATAGTGAACAATCAGTATATAACAACAGAGTGAAAGACACAGAAAGAAATGCTCCTAAAAACAATATGTAGTTATGTGTTCCAGACCAGATAGTACACAATGGGTAGAGACAATACTTTTTAAAATAACTCCATGCACATGCTACAGAGAAACAACTGTTACTATCTGGATACTGTCAGCTCTAAATATAAAATCTAAACATAAAAACCTCAAGCCTTTTCAGAACATGTGAACAGATATATGTATTATTAATCAAGTAGTTCTTCAACCACATGGATGATTCAATGAGACCATAGACAAACATGTTACTTGAATCGGTAGAATTAAAATACAAGAAAAGCCATATTCAAAGTCTATTTATTTTCTTCCTTTGTTTGACTGGAACTGATTGACTTTGAACACTGGTGTAATGCTCCTTCTGTGTGTATGTGTATGGGAGTATATATACATGTTAATATAATTCAATATGACTAGGTTAAACCACAGAAGAAACATTTCTCAGCCCTTGATTAAGGTCTGCATTAAACCATCAGACACCATCACATGCTGATGAATAGTTATTTGGACACACACAGAGCTGTGATTTCCATCCACTTTGCTAATCAGCAAGTTCAGATTCGCTGCTAATGTGACAGTGATGAACAGAAATGATGCTAATGTGACATTGATGAGCAGGAATGACAGCTCAGGGCTGATTAAAATTAGCTTAGGTTCTTTGACCTAGGATAAAATGAAAGGGCTTTGTTAATAACTGCAGCCAACACATATCTCTGAAACAAAGTACAAACACCAAAATCATCCATTTACTGATTAGACATAAATTTAACCAAATATGTATTTCATTGTGGCATCATTTAAACGTATGTAGCCACTAATCAAATATTGTATAAAACCAAAAATTGTAATAAAAGCATGAATACACAGAACCAATGCCAATTCACTCAGGCACCATGGCAAGCACACATATTTGTGTATGTGCACAAGAACACATATACACAAAGAAATAAATGCAATAGTATTTTTAAAGAGTATTTTTTAATTCATTTTACGCATCATGTGTAGAAGGGGGTGAACGCAGTTGCCTAAGGAGTCTAGAACATGTCACAACCCCTGAAGCTGGAGGTACAAACAAGTGTGAGCCACCTGACTTGGGTGCTGCAAACCAAACTCTACAAAGGCAGTCTGTGCTGTTAATGATGGACTCACCCTGTGCCACTATGATGGACTAAACTGTTGTTCCAGGTTCCCAACTGCCCTCAAAAAGTATCTAAGTCAAGCAAGGTGGCTCAGTAAAGATACTTACTTGCCTTACTACCAAATATGAGGGCCTGAGTTTGATTACCCACGTAGTAGGAAGAGAGAAACAACTCCTACAAGTTGCCTTCTGACCTCTATGGGTAATACATGCACCTACACATATATGCACATATGTGCTAAATAAACTAATAAATGCAAACAACTAAAACCAGCTTTCAGAACAATGACCTCACCTTCCTTTGTTTTCCTTTGCTCACCTCCTACTCCAATGCCATCAAGGCCAACTCAGCAGCTTAGCAACATCTGAAACGGAAGAATCCCTGAAACACTAGTATAAAAATCAAAATGTACTTTTATAAGATAGTACCTCATTTCTCTTTTCTAACATAGTTCAGATAACACATCAATCAATGTTTGCAGCAGCAGAGTATGCTTTTAAAATAAGAAAAAAAGTTGTTTTTATGAAACACAAACAGAAAGTCCATGTTAGATGGTACACACAAAGATGGATAGTAGTGTGGCTTTTTAAACCAACACAGACAACCTACAACAAGCTGCCCCTGAGCTAGAGCTGCATACAGTCCATTCTTAAAATACGAAAGTCCACTCATAGGCTCTAAAGAAAATGACCAGGCTCTCTCTGTTGACAGTATTGAAATACATTATTAAAGATGGGGTTTTGGGAAACACTGATGTGAGCCACAAGAGCATTTTTAAAAGTAAACAATCAAAGCTACAATAGCTTCGCATGGAGATCATGGAGGACTTCAAACATTCACGTGGATGAAGCTTTATAAGAATAAAGGAAGTACACATGTCAAAAATTAGTCTCAGGATTTTTGTAATGTTGAATTCAGATGCTGTATGTTAGCAATGACACTGACTGAAATATTTTCCTGGCATATACTCAAGAGAAATAGATAAGGCCTTCTGAGGACCTAAGAATCTATAGATAAGTGAGACACATTTACAAAGCAGGTCTGAGAAGAGGCAACAAAGGAGATAAAAGGACAAGATGCCCTACTCAGACTGTGTGTAATCAGCTACAGAAAGTCAATCAACACAGGCAAATCTTCAGTTACTCCCATTGGCAATCACTGACAGGTCTGTTTCTGGGTCATGCTCCATCCATGTAATTTTTAACCTGAAATCTCAGAGAGAAAAATACATTCAGAGAGGATCTCTAACTTTAAACTCTAACTACCATTAGTCAGCCACCTTACTCCCTTTTAGCAAATATTTCTGATGCATAATATAATTTTCTAAATTGTCCTTTACTAGAGTACCTTTTAGAAGATAAATTTTCTAAAAATTATCTAAATTACCTATTGCTGCTTACTAAGTCAATTACTGGAGTCTATAAACAAATCATATTGAAATAAATATATTTGCATCCCCTCTCACCATATTGCAAAGTTTGAAGCAAAAAATCCCTTCCACATACAAGGTCTGATAATGGTCACTCATTCCCAAATCCTACTTTCTAGAAGAAAACAGTTGCACTAACTGGCTTTTTCCTAGATCAACATTTTTATTTTGCTTCTCAAATTTGTTTTCTGCCATTTAGTTACTACCACAAGGGAACATGTTAAAAGCACTCACATTGAGGACAGTGAATCAGCTACAAACTAAACAGCCCCTCGCTGAGAACACCCTGTACAAGGAAGCAAAGCTGGCACACATTTCCTAAGAGTCTACATGGAAATAAGATCCTACACCAATCTCAGCTCCTAAACCATTCTCAGCTCCTAAACCACTCTCAGCTCATCCCTTTATTATTTCCCAAACTACTATATTATGGTGAGTCACAGAATAACAGGGGAAAGGAGAAATTCTCAATATTATTCTAAATATACTAGGTGCCCCCAAACCAGAAATAACAATGTGCCCCAAAACTAAAAATAACAAAATACTCAGTACTTATATGTACTCAAAGTCTCTAGTCCCCAAAACTAATTTCTAAAAGTAATTCAATAGCAACTTGCTTCTTTAAAAAGATGTCATATTGCTAAAAGTCAGGCAGACTGCAAAGGGGCAGAGCAACTGAATTCTCAACCACAACTCAGAAAGACTGCATCTCTAAGGCTTACCATGCAGCACACAACATGATTTTTAAAATATTCTTTGTCTTATAAACTTGTCCTCAACCCTGATACTTCCTTAAAAAAAAAGGTGGGGGGTACTGTCACATCTTCTGCCTTTAGTTAAATCTTACTTTCATTATAATATTCTTTTGTCTCCTTGTTCTATTTAACCTACTAGGTAATATCAAAAATAAACAATAAATTCAATTAATACAACTATAGTTAGAAATCAAGTAACCTATTTTATAAATATAAAACATAAACATGAAATGTTCATTAAATCAAAACTAAATGCAAATGCATGACAATCTTCAATACAAATGTTTATATTTAATAAAATACTGCTATAAGTATATGGCTCAAGAACTGACTCACAGGCTGGGTCACACAGTATCCTGGCCAGATTGAGAACCCTCCAGATACCTTGGGCTGCATCGGGTGAGCCCACACGCCTCGGCGCCCCCAGCCTCCACTCCGGACTGGCTCACACATTATCCGGGACAAACTGAGAAGCCCCTAGATACCATCTCAGACCATGGTGCACAGCCCCTGGCCCAGAAGAGGGAGGCACCAAGTCTCCAAACCAGAGGGGAGCTCTTAGCAGCAAGCCCAGGCTGGAATGTGGAGCCTCCAGAACAGATCAGCACCCCCCAGCTGACATCTCAAACTGTGACACTCATCCTCAGAAACAAAGTGAGGAGCCAAGCCTCCAGACTAGTGTGGCGACCAGCCCGCGGTGTGCACAGCTTCTAGCACAGACCACAGAGCCCGGCACACAGATCCCACAACAGAGCTAAACTGAGACAACAACACACACTCTCAAACCACTGGACCTCCCTGATCTTCTCAGAGAATACTCCAGACACCAGAGAGTGACAGTTCTAGTCTGAAGTTCAGCCTCAAAGAATAAACAGCTCCTTGACTATATATAAACAAATGGCCAAAGATCAACAAAAGAACTCACCCAACAAAAATCAGGACACCATGACCTCACCAGAAACACCCAAAAGCAATAGAGATTTTAATTCAGAAGAGACACAGGAAAACTATGTTACAGCTATGATTATGCAGATATTAGAGGAACAAAAAGAGGAACAAAAAGAGAAAAGGAACAAGGCAATCAAAGAAATTCAACAAAGTTTAACTGCCCACGTAGAGGAACAATTAAAGTCATATAGAGAGGAAACAAACAAAAAAAATAGGAGCTATATTCAATCAGATGATGGAAATGATACAAAGCATGAAAACAGAATTAGAATCTATAAAGAAAATACAAACAGAGAAAAACCTGGAACAGGAGAACTTAGAGAAAAGATCGGGAACCACAAAGGTAAGCATCACCAATAGAATACAAGAGATGGAAGAGAGAATTTCGGGAGCTGAAGATACACTTGCTGAAATTGATTCCTCACTCAAGGAAAAAATAAAATCAGAAAAGTTCCAAACACAAAACATCCAAGAAATCAAGGATGCCATCAAAAGATGAAACCTAAGAATAATTGGAATAGATGAAAAAGAAGACTCCAGGCTCCAAGGACCGGAAAATATTTTTAAGAAAATCATAGAAGAAAATTTTCCCAACTTAAAGAAATGTCCATAAACATACAAGAAGCCTACAAAACACCAAATAGACTAGACCAGAAAAGAAATAC
>CM053763.1:11808630-11840979 GCA_028658305.1 Pachyuromys duprasi
GACCCAGAAAACAAGCTGGGGTGGCAATCCTAGTATCTAAAAAATAGACTTTCAACCAAAGTTAATCAAGAAAGATGAGGAGGGGCACTTCCTTCTCATCAAAGGAAAATCCCAATAGGAGGACATTACAATTTAGAACATCTATGTTCCAAATACAAGACCACCTACATTTGTAAAAGAAACATTATTAAAGCTGAAAGCACACATTGATCCCAACACCCTAATAGTGGGAGACTTCAACACTCCACTTTCACCAAGGGACAGATCATCCGGTCAGAAGCAAAACAGGGAAACAAGGGCACTCACAGAGACCCTAAATCAAATGGACCTAATAGATGTCTACAGAACTTTTCACCCCAGATCAAAAGAGTATACCTTCTTTTCAGCACCTCATGGAACCTTCTCCAAAATAGACCATATAGTTGGTCACAAAACAAGCCTCAGCAGATACAAGATTGAAATAATCCCTTCTATCCTATCTGACCATCACTGTCTAAAGCTGGACCTCAACAACAACAGAAACAGCAAAAAGCCTTCACATACATGGAAACTGAACAATTTGTAACTCAAGGACAGCTTGGTTAGGGAGGAAATAAAAAAAGAAATTAAAGACTTCCTAGAATTCAATGAAAATGAAAGCACAACATACACAAACCGAGGTGCAGGTAATATAATACAGTGTGAAAATTTCCCCCACCTTCTGCACTGTGGAATTCCAATAAAAAGCCAATCTGATTTCCCTAGCCCTTTCTACCCTCAACAGAAATGAAGGAACCTCCAACCTTTCTGGACTTCAGTTTTCCACTTTTTTCTTCCATTTGTACCTAATGAATGAATCAAAATCACATAAGTTTCTTGGATTGATAAATACTACACAAGAACTATTTTTTAAATTTTTATTTTTTTATTTATTACAACTTATTCACTTTGTATCCTAGCTGTCGCTCCCTCCCTGATTCCTACCCATTCCCAACAGCCCTCCTTTTACTCCTCCCATAACCCTCCCCTGTCCAGTGAAAGAGGAAGTCCACTTCCCATTCCATCTGACCCTAATCTATCAGGTCTCATCAGTGCTGGTGGCATTGTCTTCCTCTGTGGCCTGGTAAAGCTGCCCCTCTCTACCTCAGGCAGAGGTGATCAAAGAGCCAGCCATTGAATTCATGTCAGAGACAGCCTCTGTTCCCCTTACTAGGGAAACCATTTGACCCAGCAGGGTATAGAAGAAGATGCTGAGACTCTTAGCCAAACTTTGAGCACAGTGCAGGGAATCTTATGAAAGAAGTGGGAGATAGAAAGACCTGCAAGGTACAGGAGCTCCATAAGGAGAGCAACAGAGTCATAAAAACTGGTCCCAGGGGAATTTTCTGAGACTGATACTCCAACCAAGGACCACACATGGAGATAACCTAGAACTCCTGCACAGATGTAGCCCATGGCAACTCAATCTCCAAACACAGTGCCCTAAAAAGTAAAACAAAGTTTTATTTATTTTTTAAGGGTTGCTGACAGTAAAAGAAATGTCCAGCTGTTCAAATAATTCATACTCTGTTCCTAGACTGCTAGGGCACACCATCACAGCTCTTAGAGCCATTCCTTGTAAGCATGAAGCAGGGTAGAGACCTGTGCACTGTAATCAGATATTGTTGCTGGCACAGCTGAGTACTTGTGAGCTCTGTGCCACTAAGGAAAGTCTTCTGAGGTCAGTTTTCCTCATGTTGTCTAACACCAACAAAGGGTTGAATGAAACAATGTGCAGGAGTCCAGTACTTACTGCAGTCTCAACATATATGAAAGTAGAGGCTGGTACCCTCCTGTGCCCATTAACTACAAAGGAAGCTCCGTGTGAATTTTCCTGATCATTTTTGCCTACTTCCTCTGCAAATACTGAAGAAGCCTTCAAACACAAACATGACAACCTAAATGGGAGTCTAAATCTCCAGGGTTAGCAGGACCTCTCTACTTGTTTCTTTGTTTAATTCTAAATAAATAGATAGATAGATAGATAGATAGATAGATAGATAGATAGATAGATAGATAGATAGATAAATAAATAAATAGATAAATAAATATTGGTGCTGTATAAACATGAGCATAGCAATGAGAATTTCTCTACTACTCTAAGAGGTTGCAAATATAGTAGGAAAAGATTACAGAGATAGTGACAAATATTTTGATGCAAAATATTTTATATCAAAAAACAAAGTTTGAACCTACTAACTGCATTTAATAATCTTTCCGATAATTTGTGATCTAGATGTTAAGTGAGATGATAATTCAACACTGTGAAATGATATGAGAAATCACCTCACATGAAAACTTAAATGCAAGCATGAGGAACCACCTTCAACAAAAGCTCTCCAAAACAAAAAAGCAGGCATCTCAGTGATGTGGATTTACTATGAAAATCTGCCCTTCATACACTTCAAGTTACACAAACACAGTGTATGCTCTAATTGTGCTGTTTTAAAAAAAAGGCACAGATAATCCATAAACATAACAAAATGCTGAATTAGAAGGCAAGGAGCATGAAACAGGAACAGCTGGAATAAACTCTGCACATCACTCAAGGAGGCAATGAGGCCCATAGAGCTTCTCAGTACTGCAAGAGCACACTAGGTGGTGAGGAAATAGACACTTTATATCTGGGGAAGAGAAACATACTTCATACTCTTCAGGATGCCAGCAGAGGCTTGGATAAGGGACCCTCCCAGTCTTAATGAGCTGCACTCCATTCCCAGCTGTTCCCAACTACAGAGTTCACTGTAGCAAAAAACATACATACAAAAAAAATAAAAAAACCCTCTGTAGTCTGTAGAGTAAGAGGTGGAGGGAAAGTGCTAAGCCATACATCTTCTGAGGCTCTGATGTATAAAAGAACAGAAATTTAAATATATACTTGTGGAGACAGGATATTTTCTTCCAATCTGCCTCATACACCTGTTTGTTTCTCTTTTGTTCATATAAACACACTGACTGATTTTTTTTAGTTAATTGAAAGTATTTTATATCAAGTTTGGGGTTAGGGAAAACTAACCTGGCTGTACAGAGGATACCCACAGGCCTCTGACTCTCTCTGAGGCCTGTCTGATTAAAAATACTAAATGGCAACGTAGGATTTGAATAAGTCTGAACACTTTGGTTATCAAATGATATTCTTCTTACTAGTCTTCTGATGATATGGCTCATCTCAAATAACGAATCCTACATCATGAGTAAAGTCCAAGCTTGATATCAACTTGGAAGGAAATAGCCAACATATAAAAATGGATTTAATTTACCTAAATAATGGAAAGAGGGATTGTTTTAATCTGAGGGACATGGATAGAACTGAAGTGAATGACATTGGAAAGCAACTATTTTACTATGATCATAAACAATTATATTAATAAATTATATAACATATTAATAGAAAACACAAATAATTCTATAATAAAGTATTACAAAATATCCTTAAGGATATAATTTAATGATTTGCAATTAGTTTATTATTAGTCTTGCCATTATATTTTATTGTTAATTATAACCATTTCAATAAAGATGTTTCTTTCTGGATGATGTATTAATAATGTTAATACATTTAACATTATTTTGAGGAGTACAGAGAGATCCATGACTCAGAACCTTGCTTTAGAAGAAAATATAAAAGCAAGGTTACAGAAGACTATCAGAAAATTGGAATAAAACCCATTAACCAAAGGTATTCTCCAAGGTATGCATTATGCTGAACCTACAGACAAGTTAGGAAAAAACAAGTGATTACTGTTCTTGCCAGAAAATATCAGTAACACTTAAAGGTTAAGATGAACTATTTGGTCACATTGAAAATTATTTTCAGCAACTAGTTTAACCATAGAAATACTAGTGACTAGTACTGCTGTTTAGGAGAAGTTAAAGGCAAAGCTCAATAACAAGGTCAGAAGCTGGATCCTTCTCAGTCAACTACTAAGATGCCACCTACAAAACACAAGGTTTCACTTTAGGAACCATAGCACTCACTGTGACTAGCTAAATTAAGAGATAACCAATGCAAAACAGGTCAAATCAGCAAATGTCACACTGAAAAGATGACACCAGGCAAAGGGTCTCTTTTATTTACAGAAAGGATTTTAAAGGACAACAGAGTAACTTTGTGAACTATCAACAAGGCACTGAACTACCCACAAACCAGTATGTTATACTTTTCACAAATATTTGGTCAGTTGCATCTGTATCCAAAAGATATTCTCAAAATAGTGGTTTGTAAAGCTCACTTACATAACACAGAGAAACATCTCAGTACTGAAAGAACTCACACAGGACAACTTCAAAGGTATATGCTTTAGATTTCAGCTTATGCCTCAACCCCATCACCACCTAAAATGTTTGCCACCACTCTCTGGAAAAGCAAGAAATTAAACTCTATGTTGCCTTGCTTTCCCCCAACTAATGTACATAGAGCTGTGACTTAATATAGTCAAATGCTTACTAAACTTAAAGTGTAAAGTTGTTTTTTTTTTTAAACAGGCCATGGTTATTTTATGAAGTTCTGAACTTTTTTCTTTCTGTCCTGATTTTTTTTCTTTTAAAATACCATTGTACTAGACACCATCAAGTAATTGGTACATGGGTATATGACATATTACAGACATTAGACGGAATTTTAAACTGAAGATAAGTTAGGAGTACTACCATAAAATTTTGTGTATTTAAAATGTTTGTAGCTAGGAAAAATAATAAAACAAGGAAAGGAAACAAAAGAAAAGGAAGAGGAGGGGAAAAAGGGAGAGAGGAGAGGAGAAGAGAGAAAGAAAGAAAGAAAGAAAGAAAGAAAGAAAGAAAGAAAGAAAGAAAGAAAGAAAGAAAGAAAGAAAGAAAGAAAGAAAAAGGAGAAAAAGCAAGCAAGAAAGAAAGTGAAAGCAAGAGAGCGAGAAAAACTTACACAAAAGAAAAACATGTTTTCCCCCTTGGAACACATTCTTCTGAGCTACATGCCATTCTATTTTTTAAAAATCTGCAAATGGAATTATGATTCGGTTAAAAAAAAACATAGTACCACCATAATTGTGCCCAATGAGCCCAAAATATTAAACTTTTATTTTCAAGTATGGCTTTCATCATTACCTTCTACAATGTGGTACATATGATAATATGTATTTGTTATTCAGAAGAGGAAGAATCCCATACAAAATAAATGACTTCAATTGCCTTATAAATAAAACATGGATAAATGTCTTGGTAAAATAAATTAAAGGAGCATTTGTATTTGATCTTTCCATCACATTACTGTCTTTGTCTACAAGCCAAAGAAGCTATAGTGTGCTTCCTGACATTCATTATGGATAATGTCTATAATGGAAAAAACTTACTACAAAGTTGTGGGTACAGTTCAAACAAATAACACACATAAGGCACTTCTCCAAGAGACTCAGTGCACACTAAAGGCATAGGCCTCACTAATGACGGCCTACACCTGAAATTTGAGCTCTGCTGCTGTAATTCAGAAGAATCACTACTTTCATAAATTAAAAAGTAAACCATTAGAATGACTGCATGTTTGTAGTAAACTTCATTTTAACCTCTGAAGATTTAGCAATGGCAAAAAAGGAATACTTGTCTTGAGAAAACACATTTACTGACTTTGATTTAAATCAATAAGGGTCATGAAATAAGCTAATTATATCCAGTTCTAATTAAACTGAACATACTGCATTATTTATTGTTATAGAATACAAAAATAGATACAGATGACACAGAAGTGGAATACATCGTGAATCATAAATACACTGGGATACATCTTAGAGGTGTCACTCTAATGTTTGTTTGTGCCTATTATAGTTGAACTGTATTGGGGTAAACAAAGAACTTCAAAATCCATAGAAATAGATGTTAACAAATACTCCAAGCCTTTGTAACAGGGAATCTTTGCTAATTACAGTAAATTTTTTAACAAATGTAACAACTATTTGTAATGAGAAAACAGTGAAAGAGAACTTTCTTCTTTGTGATGGAGAGACTGATTTATAAACACAAAAAATTTAATTAACACACACACATGTGCCAAATCAGGCAAATTCTCAAGATTTTAAGTCTTTAAACTACTGTTATCACATATCAGGAAACAAATCAAGAACATACTATTCAAATAAACAGAAAAGTGTTGTTTTTATTTATGGGTACCGATCAACCCAATAAAAGCCAAAATCTGGTTTATTTAGATGTAATTTGAAAGTATGCAAACACTGTCATCTACATTGGCCAATTTCACACTTGTTTAGTTTACCATGCAGACTATGTAAAATGGTCTCTAAGCCCGGAGGGGTCAACATCCCACACAACACCCCTATTCTATACATCATCACGTCAGCAAGCAGCCTTCATCCAGAACACATTCTCTCTGTATTAGTGTAGACTGAAATACACAACTGAATGACTTTTATGGCTGAACGGGACAAAGAATAAAAGAAACTCGAAGACTTCACACTAGTTGAGCCTGTTGGTAGGAAAGAGACAGTATGTGAAAGAAAGAGGGGAACCATTAGAGAGAAAGGAGAAAAAGAGAGGGAGTGAGGGGAAAGAATGTCAGAGGCAGGAACCTACCACAGAAGGCCTCTGACAGGCTCCACCCTGCAGGATATCAAGGCAGATGCTGAGACTCATAGCCAAACTTTGGGCAGAGTGCAGGGAATCTTATGGAAGAAGGGGGAGATATTAAGACCTGAAGTAGACAGGAGTTCCACAAGGAGAGCAACAGATCCAAAAAGTATGGGCACAGAGGTCTTTTCTGAGACTGATACTCCAGCCAAGGACCACTCATGGAGATGGCCTAGAACCCCTGCACAAAGGTAGCCCATGGCAGTTCAGTGGCCAAGGGGGTTCCATTGTAATGGGGACCAGGACTGTTTCTGACAAGAACTGATTGGCCTGCTCTTTGATCACCTCCCCCTGAGGGGGGAGCAGCCTTACCAGGCCACAAAGGAAGACAAGACAGCCACTGCTAAAGAGTTCTGACAGACTAGGATCAGAAGGAAGGGGAGGAGGACCCTCCTTATCAGTGGACTAGGGGAGAGGCACAGCTGGGGAAGAGGAAGGGAAGGTGGGCTTGAGAGGGGAGGAGGGTGGGAGCTACAGGGGGATACAAAGTGAATAAACTGAAATTAATAAAAATAAATTTTAAAAATACAATGAAAAAATGTCAGAGGCAAGGGGTGCAAATTACAAATAACAGCAAAAAGTATATTAACTTTAATATACATTGAAATTACTCTTTACATGCATTGAATATTATGACTTCGATGGCCATGTAATTTAGATTTTAAATTTGAAATTTAGTTTAGATTTGGAAATATTTTCACAAAAAAGCATTTAATATGTTTTGCATTTGCACTATTATTTATGAAGCATGTTTCCCCACTGTTCCCAAATAAGTTACTAAATTCCTTATATGGGCTAGACCATTCATGGAAAGACCTAACTTTAAAAATTAAGGCCACAAAGCATGGGCACATATATGTACATGCATGTGTGTATACGCACGCACGTGCACACACGCAAACATGCAACATTCCAAGTGAGATTAAAATTTAAAAATGAAAAAAGTTATGAAATAATGTGGTTATCATACAGATATAACAAATGTAAACAGTGAATGGGTTATATCTAATCCAGCTCTGGGCTAAAGTGGCACAAAGGGAACTCCCAAACAACCTGGGCTGTTGACTGCTTCCCCTAAATGGATGGTCAGGTTGAAGATGTTGCTGAAGAGAACACCTACACAACCATTGAAAACAGGAGAAGTTGAACTAGGACCTACCTAGAGACCTCACCTATATGGACTAGCATTCATGCTACTGAACACTACATTTAATCTACAATGATAACTTGCCTACAATAATCAACAGTACAACCATGGCATAAACATATAGGAATAGCCAAATATACCTGATTGGATTTAAAGCCCACTCCATGAGCTGGACTCTATCCCCAATACTGCTCAAGGGGCCAGGAATTTAAGACTTTAAGGAAAGAACTTAGGGAAAAACTAGATATCACACTTTTGCCAATGGAATGTAGCAATAAAGTGATGCCTAACAACATTCTGCTATGCTCATATATCAATGTCTTGCTCAACCATCATCAGAGATGCTTCCTCCTGCAGTAGATATGAACAAATACAAAGACCCACAGCCAGAAAATAGAGAGAGAGGGAGAGATCTTAGGACGCTCCCTCCTAAGTGTGATGTCTCCATCAAATCCCTTCCCTCAGGGTTCAGGTAACTGTGCAGAAAACAAGACAGAAAGACTATAAGGCACAGAAAGGATGAACACCACCACAGAATAAGGTCACCTATACAAACCAGGACCAGTGTACACATGCACTCACAGACACTGTGGTAGAAAGCACAGGGCTTACTTAGGTCTATGTCAGATGGGATCTCAGCTCTAAGGATAAGAGTAGACACAACCCCCATACCAAACTCAGAAACTATCTCTAATTGATAAACACAATTGAAAATTTAATTTTTTATAATAGAGTCTCACTAAGGATAAAAACCAATCTCTTTTTAATTAATTCAATTTAGATTCCATTCTTAGACCCCTTACTTCTCTCTTCTTGGTCCAACCTTCCCTCCTATTTCCTCCCTCCCACCTCCCCTATTCCTCAGAAAGGGGAACCCCCCCACACCCCAGATCATGAAGTCACATCAGGACTGAGGCTGTCCTCTTTCCCTGGGGCCTGGTGAAGTAGACCCATGGGGGTAGAGGGAGGAAGAAGAATAAAAAAGCAGGCAACTGAGTCCATGTGAAAGACAGCCCCCACTCCCCTTAATAGAAAACCCACATGAACCCTGAGCTGCCAATGGGCTATATCTGTGTAAGAGTCCTAGGGCCTTGGTTGGTGCTTCAGTCTCCACAGGCCCCTCTGGGCCCTTGTTAGTTGGCTCAACTAGTCTTCTTGTGGAGTATCTGTAATCTCCAGTATCTTCTATCCTTAACCCCACTTTTCCACAAGGCTCCCTGTGCTTCATCCAATGTTTGGGTGTGAGTCTGTGCATCTCTTTCAATCTGCTACTGGGTGGAGCCTCTCAGAGGAGAGCTATGCTAGGCTCCTGTCTGTAAGCATAGGGCTGGCTCTCTCCCATAGGGTGGGCCTCAGATTGGGCCAGGCATCGGTTGGACATTCTATCAATCTCTTCTCTATCTTTATCTCTGCACATCTTGTAGGCAGGGAAATTTAGAAGATAAATAAAAAGGAGAACCCAAGAGAGGATGCTAATATCTCACTCAGAAGGGAAAATAGAATAGACAACAAAAGTGGTTCAAGAAGGGTCACACAGAAAGAAGAGGTGGGAGAACAGACCTGGGATGAGCTGAGCTGAGAGGACAGAGGGCCTGCAAAGAGAAGAAAAACTATGAGTGGGGCATGTCTACAACAAACTGGACATCTAAGACAGGGTAGGTTTCTGGGAGATGGGGTTGACTCTTGCTGAGACTCCTACTAGCACAGGTCATGAAGACTGGAAAGGACACCCTCTAACTAGAAAGGACTCCTACTGGAGGAATGAAAAAAACACCCCCCAAGGGGGGAGCAGCCTGACCAGGCCACAGAAAAAGACAATGCAGCCACTCCTGATGAGACCCGATAGGGTAGGATCAGAAAGAAGGGGAGAAGGGCCTCCCTTTTAAGTGGACTGGAGAGGGACACAAGTAGGGAAGAGGGAGGGTGGGATTGGGATGGGAGGGTGGAGGGAGGTACAGGGGGGATACTAAGTGAATAAACTACAATTAATAAATATGAAAAAAAAGAAAAAACCAACCCACCCACAAAAACTTTGATACAAACCAATCTTAATGGCATGCACAGCAGTAACTGGCTAAAATTAAACAAACTCAATTGCATTCTTGGAGAATTCTTTGTCTCATGACGTTTTGCCAGGCTTTTTTCCTTTTCAATAATAATAATATCTTCCAGGTCCTTTGTAGTCTGTCTTCTGGTTTTGTGTGTTATATAGGATTCTTGTGCGTATAAATGTGTTTCTTCATCTATAGGTTTCTTGTGCTATTTTTGTTGTTGTTACTTTTTCTTCTGTTTGTTTTATGTGATTTTAATTTGTTTAGTTTTCTTTAACCTCATTATATTTTACTTACTATTACTGTTTTTACTATTTAGAGGCCTGTTGGTTTTTTTAAGGAGAGACAGAAAGGGTATGGATCTTCAGTTGTTGACTGAGAGGCAGGGTATTGAAACCCAGTTGCCCAGCCTCTCTGTCCTTGTGATTCAAGTCATGCAGCACCTTGTGACAAAATTTTTCTCAGAGAAATTTTCGTTACTCTCAGGTACAAAGTATTTGTAAAGCAAATATTTGATACATCTTCATGCTTAGCTTCAAGTTTTGGAGTTTCTATCTTAATATTTTAACCATCTGTAATTATTTTTGTCACATAAAAGGGGATAAAGTTGGTATATTTATTTCCAATTGCCATTGCACTAATTCTAACAAAAGTCATTGGGTCCTGAAGCATGGAGGTGTATCTGTTACCTCTGATACTGTACTTTTCTTTACCTAAAAACTTTAGAAACTGCTTTTTCTGCTAACAGTGTCTGTTATATGTGATGTCCTACAAATGCGCAACTTCTCTACACTATGACTCTCCTGTGTCTCCTGAAAATCCTTTTGTTTCTATGACAATATCTCATGAATTCGCTTTCTGCTTACCTCTTTTTCTACTTTATGATTACTTGTTTCAATACATTTTCTTAAAGCTTATAGAGCATACATACCTGCTCTCTATGTTGGATTTATATATTTGAGGTTGGTCTGCTTAAATTTATACCCTAATTTTTATTTATGACAAGAACTTTTTTGTTATCTTCATAAAACATTTAAATTACCACCTAACACTTTTTAAAGCCTCAATGACTACTTACCTATATTTTCTCTTGAACATTTAATTGGTTGCCACTTTTTTGTTTTTAATTAATTAATTTTTTATTAACTACAATTTATTCACTTTGTATCCCAGCTGAAGCCACCTGCCTCGTCCCCTCCCAATTCTATCCTCCCTCCTTCTTCTTCACCCATGCCCCTCCCCAAGTCCACTTATAGGGGATGTCCTCCTCCCGTTCCATCTGATCCCAGCCTATCTGTACTCATCAGGACTAGTTACATTGTCTAGTTGCCTCTTTTTCATTGCACAGTGAGCAATGCTTCTAACTAAGAATGTGGAAGCATGTTAGAATTCCTTCCTGTAATTCTTTGAAGTTGGAATGAGTACAAATTTGGTGACTTTTGCTTTGTTTTTTCTTGTTTTTATATATTTAGCATAATTTCCTCAAGATGGAACCCTAAAATGTTCTAAGAAAGTGAATGAGAAAAGAACGAGAGGATGAATAATTTAAATCTTTTGATCTGCCACTATAAGAAAGTCCTTGTTGTATAGTTGAGCATATTTCAGATATATGCCTACGAGTGGTACAGCTGGATCTTGAGGTAGCTGATGTTCTCAACAGAGGACAGAAAATGTGGTAAATTTACACAATGGAATACTACTCAGCTATTTAAAACAAGGAAATCAAGAAATTTGTAAGCAAATAGTAGGAACAAAAAAAATTTATCTTGAGTGAGGTAACCCAGAAGCAGAAACACATGGTATATACTCACTCATAAGTAGTTATTAGATATAGAATATAGGAGAAACATACTAAAACCTATACTCCTAAACAGGCTAAACAACAAGAAAGACCTTAGAGAAGATGCCCAATCCTCAGTCAGAAGGGCAAATTCGATAGACATTGGAAGCAGAAGACAGGGAACAGGACAGAAGCCTACCAAAGATGGCCTCTGAAAGACTCTACTCATCAAGGTATCAAAGCAGAGGCAGAGACTCATAGCCAAACTGTGAGCAGAATGTATAGAATTTTATGAAAGAAGCTGGAGACAGAAAGATCCGGAGGGGACAGGAGCTCCAAAAGGAGACCAACAAAGCCAACAAAGCAAAACAAAACAAAAAAACAGAAACAAAAAAATGGGCCCTGGGTGCCCTGCAGAGACTGGAGAGGAACAAAAACTCCTGCTCAGATGTAGCCCAAAGACTCAGCCTCCAAATGCGTTCCCTAGTAAGGGGAACAGGAGCTGTCTCTGACATGTACTCAACGGCAAGCTCTCTGATCACCTCCCCCCTAGGAGGTGCATCCTTGCCAGGCCACAGAGGAAGACAATGTAGCCTTATAGACAATGAGACAATGAGACCTTATAGGCTATGGTCAGATAGAGGGGGAGGAGGACACCCCTAACAGTGGACTAGGGAAGGAGCATAGGAGGAGAAGGAGAGAGTGAGGGATTGGGAAAAGAGGGAAGGGGGCCACAGCCAGGATACAAAGTAAATAAATTGTCATAAATAATTATTTAAAAATATAAATATATATATATATGAGGTAAAATTACTTGGAAAAAAAGTCAAACTTAGTGCTGCCCTATGTGTACTCTTCTATGATTTTACAGTCCCTCCCAACAAAAAAAAAAAAAAGAAAAGAAAATGTTTCCATGCCTTTCAATTCTTCAAACGTGAGATGTTACCAAATGTGATACAAATCTAACTGATAGGTACATAAGCACAGTCAGCACAGGGGACTGGATTTTCTGTGAAGAGACCACAGACGCCCTCTTAAATAATGGCAGGCACTGTCAATAAAGGCCCCAGATATCGGATGACTTTATCCCAGAACAGCCAACCACAGCTGAGCTATTCAAATCCTGAGAATGAGGCACTCAACAACAGGAAATGAACAATAATAAATATCTAATGTTTGATGGCCTTTGGAGTAACCTCTATAAAGTAAAACCAAAGCAATACATGAATATGCACAGTTAAATTAAATACTCACCTTTACTTTAACTTCAAAGTGATTTTTAAAAACCATTCAAAGTTCTAACATGGAGCTTAGGGTAGAGTAGTGAAAATTATAAACTGATTTAATATTCTTAAACCATTAATATGATATACGGTTTTAGTGTTTGTTGTATTTTTCTGCCTTAATAGATAATTTGTACCAGCAGGCATTAAACCTCGGCTTGTTTTTTTGTATGTTTGTTTGTCTTTTTTTTGGAGGGGGGTTCTTTTAAATTTAAACCTCATCTAAGATTATCCAGAAATTCCATAGTGATCTCTGCTTTTCTATTCTACGTACTCAAAGCTCCCCTGTGACTGTTGGTTGCCAACTTGACTACATCTGGAATGAATTATAATCCAGATATGGAAGGCACAGATGTGAGATTTTTTTGCTCGGTTCAAAGTGAGTGAATCCACTTCTATTCCAGACCTTTGAGTCAGGAAGACACTAATCTGGCCACACCATCTGCTGGAAGCCGGTATAAGAACATGGAAAAGGGAAGCTCTTGCCCTTTACCTGCTTGCCCTCACCTTGCTAGCATATCAAGTTCTTCACTGGCATTAGAGCTCACCTATGGGATCACAGTATATACTGAAGACCAGCTAAGTCCTTGTTGACTGAGTACTACTGAATTCTTGGACTTTTCATTCTTAGTCAGCAAATGTTGGACTAGCTGGATTACAGCCAAATTATCATCCAAATAAAGCCCATATATGTATGTATGTATATGATGTATATGTATACATATTTGTGTGTATATAGACATACATACATTTATATGTGTGTATGTGTATATCTGTGTGTGTGTGTATATATGTATATGTTTCTCTCCGGAACCCTGATTAATACATCCCCCCTCCAAAGTAGTCACAAACAGAGTCAAACATTCTTAAGCCATTTTCACAAATATAGTAATCATCATCTAAGTGGGCAGAACTCCTATCTCTCTATGAAGATGACATACACTTTCTTGCCCAAATCAGCATCAGTATTTTTCGGGTTATAGTAGATTACATATTCCTTGCTTCAGGAGGATAGATTTACATATCAAAAGTAGAAACAATAGAGTGGGTGGGTAAATGTGGGAATGGTGTATTTGCATATTTACTACTTATGATGTTTCCCTCCTCATGTAGGAACAAATTCACACAAAAGAAGAACAAAGGGTAAACAACTCACCTTGAAGACAACAATATAAAGCAAAAATATCTTAAATGAATCACCTCTATAGTAACTACCACAAATTATGGGAGAAAAATGAGCAACTGCTATGTCAAATTATACATATGCTCAAATTACATACAAAATTACCATATCACTCAGCAGTTCCACTCACAGGATTATATGAAAGCATAATGAAAAGTCTGTGTCCACAAAAAATATGAACATTCATAGTGGCAGTACATGATATCATAAACAAAACTAAAAACAGCATAATGCTCATAAATTGATAATAAATGATGTATCCATACAATACAAATTATAAAAAACAAGAAAATAACATAAAGTTAAATAATATGTAAAAGTCTTAAAAAGCAAGTTTCAAAAGTTAGCACAAGTCATCCATTATGTGAAATGTCCAGACAAGGGAAGTCTAGAAAATAAAAACAGATTACAGCTGCCTGGGATTACAGGACTTGTAAAGAAATAGGGAATCACTGTTAAATGTCTACAGAGTTTCTTCAGAGATGAATAAAAATTATTCAATACCAATGTGGCGATTATGGTGACAGAACTCCCTGACTGTCTATAAAAACATTAAGTAATATAAGATATGTGAGTTGTATCTTGATATATTTGCTTTTAATATGGGGTAAAATAAAAATACAAAAAAATTACAAAAATAATACCAAAAGCCCTTCCAAACTTTGTGGTGTTTAGACAATTGATGAGACTGACAGTGATTAAATTAGCAAACAGCTCAGTCAAATAGGTGATAAATGCAAACAATCCTTCCAGTACTGTGAAGTGTTGTTACGGACCAACCCAAAAACCTATAGATGACATGTAAATTAACATGTAGAAACTGGAAACCAAAAAATTTTCTGTCCAGGTAATGAAACTAAAGTTACTGACAATAACTGTATAAATGAGTAAATGTATTGTTCTGATAAGGCTTACAAACTGAAAAAGAAGTAGTAGCAACATGTTCTTTAGAAATTCATGATGGGAGAACATCTATTTTGGACAACTGTAAAAACTAATGAAGCAGTTCCTGATTAAGTAACCTTCAGAACTAGAAAACAGAAGATTCAGTGCTATCTGAACAAAGCATGGCTTGAAGTGCTTCAATACTATATTATAGGTAAGAATAACAAAACTGTGTAGACTTATCATTTTGTTCTACTGACAGTATCCTTTGCTTTACAGAAGTTTTTCAGTTTCATCAGGTCCCATTTATTTATTGCTGATCTTAGAGCCTGTGCTGTTGGTGTTCTGCTCAGGAAGTTGTCTCCTGTGCCAAATGAGATCAAGGTTCTTCCCCACTTCTTCTAACAGATTTAGTAAAAGATCATCCTGAGTAAGGTAGCCCATAATCAGAAAACACTCATGGTTCATATTCACTTATAAGCAGATATTAGCCACATAATATAGGATAAACATATTAAAATCGACAGACCTAAAGAAGCTAAACAACAAGGAGGACCCTAGGGAGGATGCTTAATTCTCATTCAGAAGGCACACAGGATAAACACCTGAAGATGCAGAAGGGAGGAAACAGGACGGGAGCCTAGCATAGATGTCAGCTGAAAGACTCCACCCAGCAGGGGTTGAAGCAGATGCATAGACTCTCAGGCAAACTTTGGGCAGAGAGTAGGGAGTCTTTTGGAAGAAGGGGAGATATAAATATCCAGAGGGAATAGAAGCTCTACAAGGAGACCAACAAAGCCAACAAATCTGGGCTCAGGGGGCCCTGAAGGGACTGATGCACCAACCAAGGGAGAGGATCTAGATCCTCTGCTCAGATGTAGCCCATAGGCAGCTTGGTTTGCATGTGGGTTCCCTAGTATGGGGAGCAGGGGCTGTCTCTGCCAGGGACTCTGTTGCCTGCTCTTTGATCACTTACCCCTGGCAGGTGGTGATCTTGGCAGCCCACAAAGGAAGAGGATCCACAGAGTCCTGAAGAGACTTAATAGGCTAGAATCTGATAATATGGGAGGAAGACTCCCACATTCAGTGGACTAAGATGGGGGGATGGGAGGGAGAGTGTGACTGGGAGGAGATGATGGAGGAGTCTATAATTAGACATGAAGTGAATATTTTGTAAATAAACATAAAAAAGAACAACAAAATAAGAATTGTTCCTCTAGTTTTATTCCATCCTTAATATTAAATTGAAACAAAATAAACATAAATCTCTGAAAAACTAATTCTTTGAAAATCTTTATTCAGAGATATACTTTAATACTAGGATAAATCTTAACTTGTCATCATGATAATAAAGGCTGAACTGGTGGCAGCATCAAAAACAATCAGAATGTCCTTTGTTCAATGAAGAAAATTATCTTCATATGTCCACAAAGGACACACATACAAGAAATGAAATGGGTTGGCTCAGACAGAATTTATTCTGCTCCATTGCTGTGCTCAGCCCATAGCACCCTTCACTCTAAGGCCTCAGAAATTTGCTTCTGTCTAACAGTTTAACAGGTATTGCCTCATTTTTTTAAACCTTAGTTTATTAGGCTGATTATACTTCATAATAAATACTTGGCCTTATCAATAAAAAGTTATGCTTGAAACATTCTGTTGAAAATGACTAAGATATATAGCCATTTAGAAAATGTTTCCGAGAAATACATAAAAACTTTGACGGTATAATAACATCGAGAAGATGTGTTAAACATCACATAGCTTTTATCTTCTATTTCTGAATATGAGAATTATCAAATTTAATGTGCTAGATGCTTAGAAAGAGTGACTTTCCAAGTCATATGACTGGTAAAAGAATGCCAAAGGATCTCAGTTCAACCTAACTCACTTTCTTCCCTCCCTTATCGATAACATCCCAACCTCTTTCCTGACTCAGCCCTTAGAACACTCTTCTGGGTATTTAGGAAGCACTTCCCTACCTCTGGCCCTTCTACTTCCCAGCATCCTTCAGAGATCCTTACTCAGTGTCTTTTTTTACATCACTTCAGAATCTAATAGGATTGTTAGTATGAGGCGGGGGTGAGGAGCTACCATAAATGCCCATGAGGGTCACAGAGAGGTCGTTAACAAAACAAAGCCTGGAATTAAAACTGACACTAAAGTACAGCAAAACATTTACTGAAAAGATAATATATTCTGAAGGAATTTTGTTGGTCAAAAATGAGGTATGCATTGTAAGCAGCTAAACTGACTCCCGGCCCTTCATTCAAAATTAGGCTGAAATCTCTGTTGAATAAAGTTTACAAACTAGGCCATCATTCCTTATACTGAATATTCTTCAACTCCAGTTTAGTGATTCATGAATAAATCTCAATGAAGGCCCTCCTGTATACCCAAGACAAAAGGGCCGAGAAAGAAATCAGGGCAACAACACCCTTCACAATAACCACTAATAACATAAAGTACCTTGGGGTGACTCTAACAAAGCAAGTGAAAGACCTGTTTGAAAAAAACTTCAAGTCTCTGAAGAAAGAAATTGAAGAAGATATCGGAAGATGGAAAGGTCTCCCATACTCATGGATTAGTAGGATTAACATAGTGAAAATGGTCATTCTGCCAAAAGTAATCAACAGATTCAATGCATTTTCCATCAAAATACCAACACAATTCTTTACAGACCTTGAAAGAAAAATTCTCAGCTTCATATGGAGAAACAAAAAACCCAGAATTTCCAAAACCATCCTGTACAACAACAGATCATCTGGAGGTATCTCCGTCCCTGACCTCGAGCTCTACTACAGAGCAATAGTAATAAAAAACACATGGTATTGGCACAGAAACAGAAAGGTGGATCAATGGAACTGAATGGAAGACCCAGAAATAAACCCACACACCTATGAGTACTTGATTTTTGACAATGAAGCCAGAAACATTCAATGGAAGAAAGACAGCATCTTCAACAAATGGTGTTGGTCCAACTGGATGTCTACATGCAAAAAAATGAAAATAGATCCATATTTATCACCCTGCACAAAAAAAACAGTCCAAAAGGATCAAAGACCTCAACATAAAACCAGATACTTTAAATCGGTTAGATGGAAAAGTGGGGAAGAACCTAGAACTCATGAGCCAATTTCCTAACCAGAACACCAACAGCACAGGCTCTAAGAGAAACAATCAAAAATGGCTTTGAATTTCTAACTCTTCTGTTTCCACCACCAAGTACCAGTATCACAGGTGTGCACTATGATACCCACTGAAAGAATAAAGTTTCAAAACCACTGGACTAGGTAACTTCAAAAAATGCTTCCTACTCATAGGGGAGGATATAGAATACAATGTTTTCAAGGAACTCTGTCACTGAGATTTAGTCAAACCTCAAGAATGTATATGGCTTTATTCCAATAACTACATTGATACCATAGACTGTTGCCTAAAATATACATCTATCAGGCCTATACCAAGAAATATATTTTCATAATGTGTTTAGATATCCTAAAATATAAGCTGTCATTAATTTCATATATAAGACAACATCAATAAGCCAGTCACTCCAGAAAAAGAATTTTGATGCTCAACGTCCTTAGCCATCAGGGAGATGCAAATCAAAACGACCCTGAGATTTCACCTTACACTCACCAGAATGGCTAAGATCAAAAATTCAAGTGACAACGCATGCTGGAGAGGTTGTGGAGAAAGAGGAACCCTCCTCCATTGCTGGTTGGATTGCAAACTGGTACAACCACTCTGAAAATCAATTTGGCGCTTTCTTACACACTTAGAAATAGTGATTCCTCAAGACCCAGCTATACCACTCTTAGGCATATATCGAAAAGATGCTCAAATACACAACAAGGACATTTACTAAACCATGTTCGTGGCAGCTTTATTCGTAATAGCCAGAACCTGGAAACAACCCAGATATCCCTCAGTCGAGGAATGGATATAGAAATTGTGGTACTTTTACACAATGGAATACTACTCAGCAATTAAAATCGAGGAAATCATGAAATTCACAGGCAAATGGTGGGACCTGGAAACAATCATCCTGAGTGAAGTATCCCAAAAGCAGGAAGAAACACTTGGTATATCCTCAATTATATAGAACTATAGGATACGATGGACATGCTGAAATCTATACACCTAGAGAAGATAAGCAAGAAGGAGGACCCAGAGTGGGATGATCAATCCTCGCTTAAATGGACAAACGGGATGGACATTGAATGAAGGAGAAAACAAGCGACAGGAGAGGAGCCTACAACAGAGAGCCTCTGAAAGACTCTAACTAACAATGAATCAAAGCCAATATTAAGACTCACAACCAAGCCATCGCCAGAGGGCAGGAAATCATATGAAAGAAGGGGGAGTTAGTAAGATTTGGTGAGGACAAGAGCTCCACAAAGAACAAATAGATCAGGGCACAGGAGTCTTCTATGAGACTGTTTCTCCAACCAAAGACCAAGTATGGATACAAACTGTAACCCCTGTTTGGATGTGGCCCATGGTAGCTCAGTACACAACTGGGTACCCTAGTAAGGGGAACAGGGACTATTTCAATCATGAACTCAATGGCTGGCTTGTCAACCACCCCTCCCACCCCAGGGAGGAGCAGCCTAACTAGATCCCAGAAGAGGACATTGCAGTCAGCCCTGAAGAGACATGATAAGCTAGGGTCAGATGGAAGGGGGTGAGGTCCTCCCCTATCAGTGGACTTGGAAGGGGTCATGGAGAAGATGAAGGAGGGATGGGGAGAGTGGGAGGGAACAAGGGAGGGGGCTACGGCTGGGATACAAAGTATATAACTTGTGATTAATATAAAAATAAATAAATTACTTATTAAAATAAATAAAAAAGAAAGCAATTTTAAAAATGTCTCTTGTGTCAGGCATAATGGTACACACATTTAATCCCAGTGCTCAAGAGAAGAGGCAGGTGGGTCTTGAGTTCAGGCCAGCCTGGTGAGACCTTGTCTGGAACAAACAAATAAACACAAAAAACAAACCAAATAAATAGATGAATGAATGAATGAATGAATGAATGAATGAATAATTTCTTGAGCATGAGTTCCATTATAACATTTAAAAAATATATAGGTAGATTGTAAAAAAAAAAATCATTTGTCTTTTTCAATTGTTGTCTCAGAGGAGTATTGCCTCCTTTTGCTAACTTAGGCCTAGACCTGGAAGCTTCTAGCCTCCATACAGTCTAACCTAGGCCTGGAATGTTTTATGCCTCTGTGACTTACTTTTTAATAAGCTCACCCTTTCTTTTGGTTACTGATATCTGAGCTGGCTGGTTCAACTAGGCTGTTCTTGTTCAAACTCAAGCTAACTTAATCTGGCTTTTTTCTCGGCTTCTAAATTGCTCTGCTTGGCCTCAAACGAACTACAGCCATCTGTTCTAATCTTCTGACTCCTTCTCATTCTCTGGCTCACTCAGTCTTCACCTGAGTTTTCTCTCCACAACCTGTCTCTCTATTACTATCTGGGTAAAAAAAAATACCTCCTCTCTCTCACTGCCCCTTAAGTAGCTTCCCTTTCCTCTCTCTTAGAGAGTTGGGCATTTCCCATTCTGTCAATTCTCTCTGATTTTTCACCTTTTCTGCTATTCAATTAGATGTGCTTTCAAACACGGGTGGTTCCTTCAACAAATTAACTTTACTTTCATACTTTGGGGTTAAAGGCATAAACTACCACACCTGGATTAAAGACATGTTTTTGTTCCAGCCAGATCACACAGACCTAGAAGGTCTTTGAATGCAATCTCTTGCCAGAACAGCCATGTTCTGAATTAATTCTTCTACAGTAGTTCATTTGAATACATTTCTATATTCCACTAATGTTACTAAGAAGAGTTAGTTCCTACATCATGTGTTGAATCCTACTGATGGGAAACAAGTGCACAATGAGTGAGCAAGAGCCCTCAGCAATAGTATGCACAATTAAACTAAACACAAACACAATATCACAGCAATAAAAGCATCCACAGAAGAATATGGTAATCACTTTTAACTCCCTCCCTTGCTTTTCCATTTATTTAAGAGAATCCAGCTACAAAATATCAAGCAATTAGAGGGAAATATAAAAACACTATTGTACCTTCAGTCTTAGCAATGGGTTCTCTAACTCTTTTCCTGGGTAGTACTATTAGCAGGTCCAAGCTTAGAGAAGCTCATAAGACATGAGAAAGAAATTTTTGGTGCTGGTTTAGAAAAGTTTTCATAGTTCTGACTCATTTCCTACCACCAAAACAAAACATTTCCACTGATCATTTTAATAATGGATACAAAAGGCTATAATTCTAATTCAGGAGCTGGCAAATGATAAAAAGACTACGAAACCATTAAAATAAACTAGAATTTTGCACATGAGAGCTCAGAGAGAGAGATATAGCTATCAAAACTGGAAGATGAGCACTGAAAGAAAAGGAAAAATGTGGCTGTGAGCGCTGAAAACAGTAAAAATGTACTCAGGTAAATTATTTATAAATTGATGTGGATGGCTCTGATATACATGTCTGCCAGCCTGACTTCCCATTGAGTGATGCTAGTCATTCCTGGGCTTGTATCTACTTCAGGCAAGTAGTGGCCATCTCTTAAGAGCATTCTCTGTAGTTAGTCTTTAGTTTTTCTTTACACTTATTCCTACTTCAAAAGCTCAACAACCCCACATCACCATAATAGATTGTTCATCTATTCCAAACACTGTTCATAATCTCTCCCAACAGTGTCTCAACTCTGGAATCTTAAGACCTCAATAGCCTTTAAACTCATCATGTGCTCACAAATATCTAATACCATGAAGTAGACTAATCATATGCCTAAGAAAATGAGAGTCTTTATCCTTGCACTATCTTCATTAGAGGATTTCCATAGCAAGTTAACATTAAAGGTACTTTCAGGAGAGCAGTGAATTACATCAAATATCTGTATTATTAATTGCAAAACAGCTGGATCTATAAAGATACAAAATCACAAGCATACAGAAGTCTATTACTACTAAATGTTAATTATATGAACTTCAAAGGTTTGAAAACATTCTTTCTACTAATCATTAGCATGTTTTGGAGGAGACTCATCCACATCAATCATCCATCACCACATATATTATGTACATGCTGGGACAGCAGCCATCACCATCATGTCACCGCTGGGAATTCCACATGATACTGTGTTTACTGCTAACTATAAGCCTCTTAAATCAAATCAAGCTCCTTAATTAATTAATAAACTAAGCTATGACAAACTGTAGTTTAAAAAAAACTTCATATTAAGAAAAAAAGTTTAGACTAGCCTGGTTTTCCTACATGATTAATAACAAATTATTCTTTCTTTAAAACTGACTAATTTCAATTATAACATCATTTTGATTAAATTTCCTGGACTTTAATAAATCCCACCATTTCTGTTTACCTCTAATATCAATATTATTAAATGTTAGTAAAATTTTAAATGATCTTAACATTTTACTTGTTTGTTTTCTTCTATAAGTAATAACAATATCTAGAAACAAAAACTGTATGTATATTTGTATGTTTGGTTGTGTATATATACATACACAGAGAATGAAATCATTTTTCAGTCCTAATGAAAGTAACATACTTCCCTCTTATTCACACACCTGCCAATACTATAGAAAGTCACAAGCTTCTGGAAGGCTACATATGTTAGTTTTTACACTGGCACATATACACAAAAGTTAAGAATCTCTAATTCATCTAATTAAGTCCCCCTTCCCCATAGAACTAGAAATGTACAGTCATTCCTCAACAAAGAAAATAGCTATAAGTACAAAACTATACACACTTTAAACAAATATTTTACTGAACACTAAAAAGCACATATTCATAAACATCTCCAAACATAAGCACTGAGTCTGACAGGCATAAATTCCATGATGTCTACTCTTCAGCCTCTGACTAACAGTTCTTCTTCTTCCCTATAATTAAAAAGCAGCTAATTTTCACCTTGCCAGTGACAGATACTCTTCATCAACAAAAGGCAAGAACTGAGGAAGAATAACACACAATGCTGAGTATCAACAGTGAAATTGTAAAAATACTATCTCAACAAATCATGTTCCTAAATCAGAGAGGTTTCAGGGAGAAAATCACAAGAGCAGAAATCTCTGCTTATGTAAAACCTGTATGAAGGTCTCTTCTATTCATGGTCAGTGTAGTCTAGAACATGCTTACCAAGCTGGTGTTTGAAATAACTGCAGAGTCTGTCAACAGTTCCTTTTGTTTAAAAGAGACAAGGACAGATGAGCTAGATCTACTAGTGCCAGCCCTATCCTCACGCGGGGAAAGGCAGGCTTCTTTCCCAGCGCTCTACCATTAACTACGATGTCAGTGGCGCCCGTGATGTGACAAAGCAAGCAATACATGAAAGCACACACAGTGAGCACACTGAATGACCTGTAGTTTTTATAACCTATTTATAGAGGATGAACATCATGATAAATATGAAGACAGAGCAGTAAAGAAATGGTTGAGTACCAAAACTATGAACAATTCACAGTGGATTTCTTTGAGGAGCTCAGAACCTAATGATTAAAGAGACATGTTTTAACTTCACCCTGGGCTAAGACAAAAGACACACTGTTCTTCTATTTTTCAACTTAAATTAGAAGTGTAAATTAAGACAAAGGGTGACAAATATTTAATAGAAGAAATGAATTTTCATTTTGGTGCACCTCTCTAAGAAAAACCAATTATGGTAATGACAGAATTTCCTTAGTTTACAGGTCTGAAGCAGCACTACTTAGGCACCTGGCTTGACAAAGGTCACTTATCAGTAGGCATAATCTATGGCCTGACATATCTCACTACTTAAACTATGTCTCACTTGAGAAGTGATTTGAAACAATTAAAAACATCAACAACAACAAAAAAATAAATCAGATCCTTAAATTAGCAAGGCATCATTTAGAAAATTGCCATTTCTAATAGAAAAAAAAAACTGGCCTCCCTCCAATGCATATAAACACTTTAGATATTCATGCAGGCACTGGATACCAAAAGAAACTTATGAAAGGATGATTAAATAATAATAAGGAAGGAACAAAAGCTATTGGTTGGCATCTAACCATTCTCTGTGCAAACATTTACAGACACTGCACAACAAATGGCCCAGGAAGCAGCAGACCTTTAGCCCTTATAGTTTACGATTTTCTTGTCTTTCCCTTCTTATGAATTTTCTATTGCCTGAATAGCAATATCAGAATAAAAATCAAAGATATTTTTTGAAGATATAATTTCACACTCCCCCCACTCCCACTTTGCTGTTAAGTGTCTGACCCTAGTTTGATAATCTCATTTTCTGAGAATCAAAAAGCTGGAAACTTAAGCTTCCTAGAGTGCTAATTGCGGCCCCGCTCCACTGCTAATCAAAAAATTGGATGTTTTGCATGAAAATGCTTCTCTAATTAATTCTCAGTCATAAATCGCCCTGGTTTAAAAAACCCCTCCTTGATTGGATAGCCTTTGAAGAGACGGTGCAGCTAATCCGCTAAACTACAGAAACACATGCAGAGGAAATAATAAGTGGGCTTACAAGGTATGAACTAGAAGATTGCATTAATACTGTCAAGCCAAAAACACCGAGTCTCCTTTCCAGAGCTTGCATGCCTTACCGTGTACCTAGTAAAACAAATCACAAAACTAGAAATCATGAACAAAGACAACTGTCAAGGAGGGTATGTACCAAAGGCAAGTCTTCTCACCTCCTTCCAGAAGAAAGTTATCCCTATCATTTAAAAAAGAGGGTTCCCCTGATACTTTCTCCCTAAAAAGCAAAGATCAGGCAGTGTCCACGTATCACACTATTTTAATAAGACAAGGTTTGTGCTTCCCTTCCGTCTGCTTCTGACTGACAATGTATTATTATCATGTATATCTCTAAGAGGTGCTGAACTGAATTTCATTATCCAAAATGTCAAGACTCATTTTTGTCATCAGAGAACACAGCTGGTCTACACCAGCAGCCCTTTCATTAATTCAAATGGAACAAGTCACCTATACATAACTTCATTTTCTCTGTACTGGGGCTTGCATTCTGCAAGTTTTAATTTACAGCTTGTTCCTGTAAGGTACTATGTATCGCCATGGCACCACTCAAACATGGAGAATCTTAATTAGCAACAATTTACATGAGCTCTGTGATTACTGTAGAGCATCTGCTGGAAGATTAGTTTCATAGCAGGACTTCAGAGCAAACCCACTGACTTTCAGAAGATTCTGAAAACAATATATACATGGGAATAAGTTTTAAAAAACACTATTTTCAAAATATAAATAAACTCATATGTACCTTTTCCAGGAGCTAACATAGATATATGTATTTATCCTATATTTTAAACACTCGAAAGTAGATCTGATTTAGTCCAAAGGAATAAATTAGAGTTCTGAGCTAATTATACAAGATAAAAAAAGATTAGTCAATTCTAATTTGAAAATAGAAGATTCAAATGGACATTTTAATAGCTTCATATATCTGTAAGATGTTACAATAAAAACAGCCATGCTACCACAAAGGTACAAAGACACCCACTTGAATGTCTCAAATTAAAAAGGCAGACAATAGAAAGTTTCAGCATACACTGCAGGCAGGAATATAAAATATACTCACCTTTGAAAACTCGCAGTTTCTTTAAAAAGTTAAGCAAAAGTAAT
Organism: Pachyuromys duprasi; assembly: GCA_028658305.1. Taxonomy (NCBI): domain Eukaryota; kingdom Metazoa; phylum Chordata; class Mammalia; order Rodentia; family Muridae; genus Pachyuromys; species Pachyuromys duprasi. The sequence goes on from CM053763.1 coordinate 11,834,264, forward strand.
GACATGTTTGATCCAGCAATCTTGCTTCTTTACATTCCTAATGAATTTTAAAATGATTGTCCTACAAAAAATTTTTTGAACACAAATGTTTGTGACATACCATTCACAATCAGAAACCTAGGAATGAATCAATGTATACCAACAACTGAAGGGATAAAGGGTATGTGCCATAGCTACACAACACAGTATTGCTCACCAGTGGGGTGGGGAGGAACACGAAGTCACAAGATTATGCAGGGGAAAGTCAGAATCATTAGACATCAGGAAAGAAACCATCTTCAGATCAGAAACTAGATGATCTCCATCCATCCAGAAATGTCATGTTAACTACTGTGACATTAAGTATTTCAGCACTTACGAAAAGCTTCAGAAGAGAGATGCAAACCCTCTAAGGATATATGGAAATTCCTGTTGTTGAAACTGTTTTGCCACTTGATGGTAAGATGGCTTACACAGGTGTACATCTCTACTCAAACTAAATGACTGCATATAAATTAGCACCAATGGGTAAAAAATGCACAGGCATTTGAATGCAGGTTATTATTCAGCATTTGCACAAGAAAAACATATAAGAATTTTGCCACTTACTGGGTTTTTTTGGATTTTCTTAGCTATTAAAATGAGGAAATAAAGATGGGCAAGGTGCGTCACGCATGTAACTCCAGCACTCTGCACAGAAGAGGCAGGCAGGTCTCCATGAGTTCAAGGCCAGCCTAGTCTACAACTCGAGTCCAGCACAGCCAAGGCTAGCCAGAAAAACAAAAACAAAAGAGAGAGCGAGAGGGAGAGAAAATAAGACTCATCTGATAAAACAGTTATAAGAATAATTACAAATATGTACTAAAAATCCATCTCTGTAATTTTATTCTCTTCTCTCAAAAAAACATTTATTTTCCTTATCTTGCTCTTTCATATAATTTAATGTGATATGTTCATATATCTTAACAAGTATTGTTAGCAAATTTAAAAAAAGATTGATAATCCTGTACACTTTAGTCATTTAGTTAATGTGTAATGCTGAACTTCTCATGTGTGGAAGGTCAATTTATCAAAGATTTTTAATATACTAGATGTTAAGTTTGTACAATGAACTCAAGGACCTGGCCTATAGCTTCACAGAATATAAGTAATAAACACATAGTTTAAACAAATAATTGAATAATAATTATTACAATGGATACTAATTTATTATGGGAGGAGGATTTTCTCCCTAAAATGTGATGATAATAAAAGAAGACACTTTATGTCAGATTTAGAGGGTCACTGAGTGACACATGGTAAATTAATCAAGATGGCTCAGTGGTTAAAAGCTCTTCATATTCTTATAGGGACTAAACTTCATTTCCCAGGACCCACTTCAGCAGTTCACAACAGCCTGTAACTCTATCTAACGGGATCCAATACCATCTTCTGACCTCCCTAGCTACAAGCACTCACACACAGCCACATAATTATAAAGAAATAGAAAAGGCAACAGCACCCACTTCCTGAATAAGTGTAGCCCTCACTCTTCAACAAAGCAGTTCACCAAAAACAGCTCACAGAGGCTAAAATAGAGATCTACAACTGGACAAAATGGAACGAGTAAGAAACCACGCAGTGCCCGACCCCAACTGGCCATAATACAACCTTACATCTAAGGCTCAAGAAACAGAGTAAAAGAGGGTAACAAAGATTTTAAGAATCAGAGGACCAACATGATGGCTACAAGAGTCTGTTAGACATGATATGAATGCTATTCCCATGAACTCTCCACAACATACCTGCCTACACAAGACCATACAATAAACATGCCAATGTTGGTGGAGGAAATTTTCACAGGCCCCAAACCCTGATGACTAGCTACAGGGAGAGAAAGAGACAATCAGTCTTCTCTAGGGAAAGATCCCTGATTGGTCTCCCAATCCTAACTGCTCAGACCTAAACAAATATATATGAGGGGAACACTAACTGGACTCCATAAGAAAGGTGTGTGTGTTTATGCTTGTGTGAACGAGCAAACGAGAGAGAGAGAGAGAGAGAGAGAGAGAGAGATTGATTAACAATAAAAATTACAGAAGAGATTATGGATTTGAGAAGGCTTGATAGGGATGATATAGTAGCTGCAGTGTGGGATGAGGAAGGTATGGAAATAGTATAAATACTGTATACTCATGTATGAAAGTCTAAGATAAATAGATCCTAAAGAAAGTGCTAAAAGCTGATGTCCATAAGCATCAGTCTAACTTCTAAAGGTAGCAACATCCTCATATGGCCAAAGCACAGGGATAATGGTATTTTACCCTCTGGAATCTATAGCTTAATTCCCATATTTAGCTAAAAGAGACTTTTTTTTTTTAATCCAGCAAGTGAGAGCAGCCCTCAGATGACATTCTAGATATATTCCCAAGTGTTTCCCTTCACAGGACATTGCACATTTCTGTCCAGGAGACCGGTATTAACATTGTCCTCCCTCCTATCTATCATCACAAAGATTACTGGAAATAGACATGAATGTAACATGTCACTGGGACTTGGCCAGTGAAATATAAATGCACTGGATCAGATGTGCCTTAACTTTCAATGAGAACAGCTGGCGGTGTATTCATAAAACCAGATGATACAATAAGTTACACAGATAAAGGAACTCAAGTAAGTCTGACTCAACTATGATTATAGCAGCAGTACCCTGGATAGATTCATTTGTCTGTGGATGAAGGTTATTCACTTAAAGCACTTGTTTCTCAGAAGCTGGGATGCAATGGATGTTATAAGACCATGAACTGACAGAGAAAGCATGGGAAACCCTCCCAGCTAGCCAGAGGTCTTCACCATCACTGCAAAGACCAGTCAAAGAACAGAAAGTCTCAATCTAGCTTCATAAAACGCTAAGAGGCATTATCAGGAGATCTGGTGATGGAATCAGAGAAGGATAAAGAAGGCAGAGTCAAGATGTTCCTCCACGTTGACTTTCAGCCTCAATAGACAGTGGAGAAGGCTAGTTAATGAATGAGAACACACTAAAAGAAGTGTAGGTTTAGAGGTAGTTGCAAGCAAGGGAAGCCATGAATAATTAAAATTAGACAAGTTTGTTGTTGGTACAGTGGGGGTTTGAATATGAATGCCCCCCCAATAAACTCATGTGCTTGAATAGAAAAAGCCTAAGAAAGGCAGAGACTATAAAAAGCTATATACTATACACCAAGCATCTGGAGACATGGAGGCTCTTTCCTTAGCCACTAGACCACTTCCATTCTTGAGTGCTATTCATTCCTTTCTTAATGTTTCACTGATGGGACCTTAATGCAATCCTCTGCCATAAAACACAAACATAGTCTGGGATAAGGAATCCTCTGAAAGAATCCACACCTGCAGCTCAGCACTCCTAAGTATGCTCTCCTTAACACTCTAGAAGTCTTGCTGTTTCCCTTAATGCCACAGATAATATAAAGGCATGAATTTTCTTCCATCTCCCATCCTCCTAGAGGATGCTGGGATTTAAAACTTGCTTATACTGATATTTTCCTTCTAGACTCTAAAAAAAATTGTGCTGGAGCCTTCTTCAGAGTCCTTTTAAAAATTGTTTTACTGGGGAGACTTAGAACCAAAAAGTGGAACCTCAACTATCCCTGATAACAAAACCAGTTACAAACATGATAATGTCCCTTTTAGTTAATTCTAAAGAATATTACAACCTCCCACACTATTGCCATATAATGTCTGATAATAATATGACTCCCCTTTTATCACAGTTACAGATTTCCACCATCACGGGAAGAAATTACACAAAGGCATGGGTTTGCCCACCAACAATAGAGATATCTATGGTATATATGCGTTAGGGAAATAATTCAAAATGGTATATCACTGAACAAGCAATGGCAAACCAAGAATACTGACTAAAAACTATATACACAAGATTTCACCTAAGAATTATTTATTATGAAAAGATATACTGGAAATCAGTGAATTGATATATAGTCTAAAAAGCAAATAGCTCATTCAAGGAAGGTTTGTCAGAATGAGGTAGAAAGGAATAATGCAAGAGAGTGCTTAGATGCTTTAAAAAAGAACTCCTATCCATAAGGGAGACAGCACACCCACCACAACTAACATCACCTGGCACAGAAAATGCAGACCTGGAATTTCATAAAATGTCTGAAAAATGTCTATAGTTGTAAACACGTTAGTATTTTTTTAAACTTTAACAATGCCTTTCTCATGACTCAGCAGGTCTTTCACTGGATGGACCCAAGAAAAATGAACACGATGTACAAAGTTCTCCTTAGCACATTAACCTGAAGCTCCCAGTGGGAGTAACAGAACGCTATTAAAATGAGAATAAATCCTCCTGCAGTCATATAATGGAATACTATGTAATAAGGAAAAAATAATATAAATAACAAATAACTCCCACGGACCTTTTGCTAAGTAAACACAGATATTATTTCACTATGGAGGAAAAGAAAGGGAAAAACAAAGTGACAGCACTAGGAAAAGAAAAATTCAGGAACATGCTGATTCACAAAATTGAACTGACCAAATGAGGCACAAGAAATCCCTTTCTCTGGCTGATAGTTTCATGACTGAAACTGAACACCATACACATTTTACTGTGAGTATTTTGTCTCAATAAGAAGTTAAATATAATAAAATGATGGCAGTACCAACAAAGAAAAGTTTAAAAGAAGGGAGGTAAGAAAAGAAAACATTCATCTCATAAACGGTATGCTTACTAGAGATAAAATTACCCTGATTAAATCATGATTTATAAAATATTTTCAGCAATTATTTACCTCAAAGTATAAAATGCTGCAAATATATTTTGAGCCTACTCAATAACCATTTAAAGTATAGAAAACATAAGGTACTTAAAATAAGCTAATTCTTCCCCAGAGGACAATATGGCTACTTTTAACAAATGTCCTGAAAATTAGAAGAAAAAATATCCATGCAGATTTACTGTGAACAAGATGGGATTTCAATCTCATATGGTAAGTTATACCAAATTTATTTCCATTACAGATACTATATCTACTGACTGGCCAGATTTAACAGTCTTAGACAAGATTGAAGTCATCCACTAACTCAGGTGTTAAAAATCTCTTAAGGCAAAGCATCTACATTACAACTGTTAAGTGACTAATGAGAAGTTCCAGAAGGAATGGAATCACTGGTCCTCAAACAGAGTACAATGTCTACAGAGTATACATAAGCTAACTGAGTGAATGGTTTGCCCAAGTAACAATTTTGTTTGTATAAGTCCTCCTTCAGCAACCATGCTATAAGGAATGATGTACATTTCGTTTGCCTCCCAAGCCAACTCCAAACTTGCATCTCAAATTAGCTATAAATACAACTGCATGACTCACGAATACTTTAACTTTTGTGTACAGCAATACTCAGGTAGACAGATAGTTGCTAAAGTATTATTTCTGGAAGTGATCATGAGAATAGTTTGTAAGAAATTAGAATGTGAAAACCTTCCTAAGCACAGAACCATCAAATCCACAGAGGGCCATAGCAGAACAATGAGAAAAGGGTCAGGGCACCATTCCCTCTTGAGCTGGGATGTGTATGGGCTTCCACCCAGTCTCTGGCATTCTCAGTTCTCTTCCTATAACCAGAACAAGAACCTAAACTTCTCCTGCATCACTCTCGCTCTGGGGCCAATAACTTATACTGGAATTTTCACCAGACCTTAGTTTAAAATGAAATTTCATCACTAGCTTTCTTTTCTGGGTCTCTAGTCTCATGGGATTTCTCTCTGTTCATGGTTAAATGAGAGCTCTCTCTTAATCTATCCTTTCTATATATCTAAATCTGTATCCATGCATCTGTCAATCTACCATCCATTCATCCATCCATCTCTGGTGTTTTATCTCATAAAAAACTCTCATAAAAGATATCCTCTTTGTAAATTTTACATTGTTTTAAAACAATTTCAAAATCTTGCTTTTATGGCCCTGACTTGATTTTATAGAAAATGAAGCAAAATAGAGAAGTACTTGGACATCACCCAGGCAGTAGAAAACCACACTCTGGACTTCTGACTAGTCCTAAGATGCTGATTTAAAGAGCAGGCAAACAACTAATTTAGAGTCTAAAAACCAGGAACTTTCCAGGCAAACAAGCTTTGCAGGAATAATTTTACTTTTTTGTTCAAGTGAGAAAATTGGTTAAGTAATGTTCACAAGATGTCAGAGAAATTTATCTGAAAAACACTGGTAGCCCTATTTTTAAAACATAATGAAGAATCCATCTAGGAATAAAAAATTAAAAAGTTATCTATTTCTGAGATTAAATTTGATCCTACAACTAATAGATCAATCAAAGTTTACCAAAACAAAAAAAAAGGGGAGAGAGAATATTTGCAATTTAAAAATAAAAGGAGGAAGAGGGTGATAATGATAGCCCAACTCCCACAGTATATTCTTGGAAGAGAAATAGATAATCACTAACAGCTAAGAGTCTTTTGAACATTTGAACAGTTGAAACTGGAATAACAGACTAGTAATTAGATTAGATAGTTCTAAACAAGTTGAGAAGCATTAGCCATATTGACACTAATCTAACACCACATTAACAACTACTCCCGGGGGATCCAAGATGGCTACCACGAGAGAACACTGTGTCTGAGGAGTAGGAGAGCAGAAACAACGCAGCGACCAGGAGACTGAACTCTGGGACCTAAAACGCCAGCATTGTGAGTGCCAGGTGAGCGGAACTCCTACGGT
>CM053763.1:11841479-11871181 GCA_028658305.1 Pachyuromys duprasi
GCAAAAGCTGGTGTTTTAGGTCCGAGATCTCAGTCTCCTGGTCACTCTGCCTACACTACTGTCCTGCTCCTCAGACACAGTGTCCTCCTGGGGCAGCCATCTTGAATCTCCCTGACTCACTGTTTTAAATATTATTGGTTAACCAGATTGTAGATGAAATACCATGTAGTAGAAATTTGCATAGTAAAAGTCCTTGGAGATAATAGATAATATCGAGCATTGAAGCTTACTAACTGATGCTTACTAGTGGAGATTGTATTTACTCTGCATTGCTGTAAAGGTATCAAAATAAATCTCCCTGTCCATTGCGAATTGTAAAGTTATGCACATATGTATATATTATATATACATTTAATTTTTTCTGTCTAGGTCTATTTTGTATATAGTTCAGTCTGCCTTTTAATTGCTGTATATCCAGACTGGCCTCAAATATGTGATCTTTCTCACTTAGACTTAAGTTCCTGGGCTTTTGTCTTTCTCTTTCTAATTGCTCTTGGTTAGTAGTATGCAGATTTTAAACTCTTTGAAAATCAAAATCTCTATTGAAAGTATCAAGCCCTTTTCTTTGATGTAGTTGCAGTTATTTTACCCTGAATCTAGTGGTGACTTTTATAGCATTTACATGTAACGAACCCAGCGTTTTCTTAAGCATTTATTTATATTTTCTATTATATCTTGAATAATATTTTCTTGGGGCATTAATTGTAAATAGATGTGTTTAAGCTTTTAAGTTTTTTTCATTATTAAAGCTTTATTAAAGTTATTGTGTTACCTCTTGGATAACAATCATGGAATTCTTGCAGAGAAATGTTTTGATTGTAGTATACAATGTTAATATAGTTAAAGGTTTATGTGTTAAGTATGTAAGTTTATTTTGAATCGAGGATATTTTCCCTTTAATAGGGAAAATATTCTTGAACAACTTCAGTTAATATGGGTGATAAAGCACAGGTTCAGGACACAGGTTTTTCTTAGATAGCTTCCCAGCTGAGATCAAACTAATTCTATTTTAACATCATTGGCATTTCAAAACAATACATGATTAGGTTCATAGTGCTATGATTCAGACTGTTTTTAAATGTCAGTCTTAAAGAAAACCACAGTAGGCCACCATTATACCTTTACTGTTACTCACTTGTAACCATTCAAGGTCTTCAGATATTCAGTTTCTAAGAGATTAGGAAATGTTGTTTCAACCTGGAAATTTTTCCACACTTAAACAAACTATTTTATTTTTTATTGAACTTAAAATTAATTTATTTTTAATAGCCCCCCCTTTTGAAGCTGAAGATTATGAAAGATGAAATCCCTGCTTAGAATGGAATATATTTCTAAGGTAGCAGTATCTGACAAATAAGAAACACACCTTTAGCAGGGCATGGTGGCCCACACCTGTAATCCCAGCACTCTGAGAGGCAGAGGTAGGCATATCTTTGTGAATTCAAGGTCAGCCTGTCTACAAAGCAAGTCCAGGACAGCCAAAGCTCTACTGACAGACCCTATCTTGAAAGAAAAAGAGAAAAAAAGAAACATACCTTTAGTTTCTGAATTTCTGCCCATAGAATTTCTTTTTTTGCACTGAGTTCTGGGCTACTTTGAGAGGTAACCTGGAGCTGAGGAATCTGAAAGTTAGAGTGGTAGGTGTAGAAGTGAGTTGTTACTCCTGGCTATGGCGAGTTAGTGCTTGTGTGAATAGGCAGGTACTGACTCCATCTTTACCCCTGCATGTGAGATCTACAAAACTGCAGGCTCACAGACTTAAACCACTCCTATTGACTCAAAAATCAGATGATCTATATATAGTGGCAGTGATGTGTTAAACCAGAAAAGTAACAGAAGTTTATACAAAATAAAGGGGTTTTGCTGTTAGCTTGACCTTCATATACAAAATCATAAGCTGATATTATTTATTAATTTGGGAATTATTGATTTTAATAGATGCAGCCTCTGAGAATATATATTATAAGAAATAAATTATGTGGCTAGTCTTTGTCCTTTCTGTCTTGATCTAAACCAGAATGTCCTTGGGTTATATATTCTATAACCAATTGAGGAATATTCTGTCTTAATCCATGGGCCCTTATTCAAATCTATTTTTATCATTAAAAAGTAAATGTAAAGGAAGTAGAAACTGCTTGCAGCTCTGTTTTGTCTAACTTCTGCTTGTATATTATTAGAACTGAATTGCAGAATCATCATATTTAAATGGGTCACCAGGTTCTACTGGAGACAACATGTAGTGAAAAAAGTTTTACATTGTTTTTAATATGTACAGAAGAAAGAATAGTTGTATCAAGGCCAACAATTTAGCCAATAATTGTATGTATGTAGTATGGAAGCATGTCACCCTCAGGTCTGATAAACTTTTGCCTTCTGGAGTACAGACTCATAGTTTACCTTCACATGATCACATCATCAGAGAGAGGAACTTCACATGAACTACATTGACAGATCTGGTAGTAACTACAAACATGAACCTGTATTTTGGAATCTGTGTAGGTGTGTCAGAAAACTAAAAGATTGTATGAATGAAGCTCCACCAGCTTTCTTTAAATGGTATGGATATTCATTTTGAATGGAATGTTAGATGAGCCTTTCCAAGTTTGCATAGCTTAGATAGCTTAGAGCTCAAGTTGAAGGTTGTAATACGTGGTTTGTGCATCTGAGTCGACCCCACCGTAGCATATACATGACAGATGAAAGTACCTCACAGAAAATATTCATGAATACTCTTTTTGCTAATAAATAATATTATAGTAATAGGCCATTGAAAATAGAGAAGAGAGATAAGAACCAAGGCAATAGCTGGGATCTGCTGATAGGGTGATACTTCAGATGTGTTGCTCCATGATTATTTGCAAAAGTGAACAGAGAAACAAAATGCCATAGTTCCTTGGAATAGAAGAGCCCTGCAGAGCTTTGAGAACTTCATTTGTGTGTGTTTATTACCTAGTACACTACCATGCATATCCTGCATATATGTTGCAGAGTGGACAGAAATACTAGTAAAAGATTGACATTTGTGTTGTGTCAAGAAAAAAAGAGTAAGATTGACTTAGAAGGAAATGAAAGAAAATTAGTAAGGGTCTGTTGAATGAACTAGTTTGACTGGGCAAGACATCAGCTTGCCAGTCTCATTAGATGTCTGTTGTACGTATGGTAGTGATGACTGATTAATAAAAGTTTTTTTTTTTAAGATCAATTTCTAGAAAATTCATGTCCCCTGCTTCTTTCTCCCTTTCTGTTTTGAAAACCTATCCTGATTATCTATTTTGTTGGGTAAATCTGATTTCCCTGCATGCAGTTGGTGGTGTTGTATAAAGGAGGAAGACAGAAGGACAGGAGAAGGGAAGAGAAAAGAATGGTTATGAAAACTCTTTATCCTTTATGCTTATATAAAGAGAATCTAATTACTTTTCTACTGAGAAATTCTGTCTTCAGGCTAATCTCCCAACTCTGATCCAGGCCATTCTGGTTGCTATTGTTTCAAAAAGGCTTCATCTAGTAAGGGCTAATGTGGCAGCCAGGAGCACCCTTGCCCTGCATAGAGCTCACACTGATTGGGACCCTTCTGTTAGTGAATTGCATCTCAAAGGCTAGTCTAGTAGAGGCATTTTCCAAACCAGCAGTCATCTATGAATTATTCCCTTTCCCAGTAGCTCCTGTTTTTAGATCCCTTCCTAACTGTATAATATTGCCCTTAAATAACCATGCAGTACTGTGTTATTTAGAAATTTCTCTGAAACTTAACAAAACAGTATTATGGGAAGTTTTGTTGAACAAACACAGACTTTTTCTCAAACTTTTAGGAATGCATGGGGAGAATTTGAGGTATAGTTAGAGACAATAGTGTTTCTGAGGCTTTTTTGCCCTAGTGAATGTTTACCTGGATTAAGGAATGTTTATTTTTCTTGGCTAGATAGTATAATGCAAATGTTTTTGATTGTTTGAGTCCTGTAGTTATTTTGTCTGGAGCAAAATCTTCCCATCTCATTATTGTATCTGCAGTTTTACCTTCTGCTTCAGCTGGAGAACTGGAGAGAGGAAGTATTAAAGATTGTGTAAGCGTCTTGCCTGTGGTTTAGGATTCAGTTCCTCCTACTGCAGAACATAAGTGTTCAGAAATTGTGTGACGTGGTTTTGCTTTCAACTGTGATGGTGTTATAACTGATCAAATATATCCTTTTTAGGAATCATAAATTCCTATTGGAGCTTGAGGCAATGTCATGTTAATTTGTCAACATGTTACTCCAAGGACACAGATACAGTCAATTTATGGGTAACTGCCTTAGGCTTCTCCCAAGCCACATAAATATGAAACAGAATTGATTGAAAATCTGTGGTTTTGGATTACTTCTCTGATGGAGAGTAATTAAGATCTTTCTGGAGATGGCATTTCCCTGTGATTCTCAGGTTCTTGTGGCATAGGTGGTGAACAGATAAAGAGGACATCAGAAAAAATTTTGGAGACCTGCAGATGTCATCACAGAAAAGAATACTCTAGTGTTTCTTCTCTGGCAGAGAGAATATTCCACATTTTAGTCAAGTGCATGATTAACTTTGACATTTGGAAATAGAACTTCATACAAAAATAAGCATGGTAGTTTTGCATGTTTAATTAAGATGTTTAGTTCTTGTCAAGGCTGATATTCCTCCCTCCCCTGTGAAGGGCAATATATTCTCAACTTCTGAAATTTCAGAAACCTGTACTTAACCTTTAATCGTTATTCCATTTACATGGAAATCTGATTAACAACTTTTAAAGTTCATGAGCTCCTGGTAAATGCAATTAAGACCTTTTTGGGGTTTATTATTAAGACCTGGCATTTAAAGAAGACAAGGATCTGGCTACTGTTGCTATCTTCTCTATAGCAGGATGTCTTAAGCAATTAGCAGAGAACATGAGGTACATGAATTGTACTCATGCTTCTACGTTAACATGGTTGCTATTTCAATAGTTTGCTGTCTTTTGCTTCTCTGATTTGCTTTCTAGCATGAGCTTGTTACAAGTGGGAGTGCAGTGCAAGGCCAACTGGTGGCAGGGTGGTGCCCTGCACAAGTGTGTTCCCACAGCCCCTCCTCCATGTAGGAGTCTCCAGTCCGTTCACAGACACACAGTCTCAGATTATATGCCACCACATTCATCATCCTCCTTTATTGAGTTTATACCATTTGACCGCTGGAGATATTATTAGAGAATAATGCAGGTATACAACTATTTTCAGAACTAACGTATTTCAGCTATTGTCCTTGAGTTATAGCTGCAGGAGGGAGGGAAGATGGCTGGCACAGGCGCATGTGATTTAACTTATAGGCGAGACACATGGTGATATATATAGAGTGGGCGGCAAATAATTCAAGTAGGAAAGGGTTATATTTGATCATATGCCGTCTATGAAGCACACTTTGTTTTTACTACATCAGAAACAGAACTGTGTTTTCTTTGTTGAATGCATATAATTAATAAGGTACTTTATGTGTGTGTGTTTTGGGGTGGTACTGCTTTTTTATACTTAGAGAGATGATAAGTAAAATAAATATAAGAGTGGCAAATTAGCAATACATATGGAATATAACTACAGTTATAGAATATTTGAACCTTTATATTATTTCTCTACTGTGAAATTTTTATGATCAGAAATTGTTTTTGACTAAGAGATCCTAATAAAACAGAGAAGTATTCAAATAAAATACAGTTAGATGAGAAAACAAATCTAAAATAATTAAATTTTTGCACTAGAATTATCAGTTCTCCATTTTTGGACCCTAGATATTCTGTATTTATTATAAACTAATTTAAATCATTGGTGTATCTCATTTGATTAACCATTCAATTTATTATCAACCTCATTTGAAACAGATAAATAAAATAATTTAGTTTTATGTTCTGAATTAACATGTAACTCCTCAGAAATAGTATGCAAGAATCATAAACCTAATATAGATGAGAAATTTTATATTAGAGATATAATCTTTCTTGAAAATGTAAACCTATAAGAAGTCCAGAGTGAGTGATCTTAATTGGGCTTTAATTACAAAAAATTTTAAAAGGATATTTGAGCTTTATATAAAATTGTGGTAATACAGGGTTTTAGGCAAAGTACTTTTTCACCAAGTAATGTAAGGAGGTTAAGTGATAAGTAAAAGTTAAATATCCAGTTGTATATGTATTGCCAGGCCTGGAAACACATTTGTGATGGTTGCTGGCAATCCTGGAGGAACTTAAAAGGTTTTGTGTATAGGGTAAGAGCTGACTGACTGGTTCTTACAGGAGCAGAACTTAGGTACACAGTAAAATCTTCCTAGTTAGGGACAATAGCCAATTGAGGTTTTCCTTGTGAACTCCTTTATTTATCTCTGTATCCTTAGTGCTTTCAAACTGCATTACTTCCCAGTCTTAACGTTCTTCTCAAACCTGAATAGAATCCTAGCATTCTGTAGATACAAATGAGTGTTAGTGAATCTGGATCTTTACCTGTTATTTCTGAGATCTCATTTTGAATGACTTATAAGCGATTTTTTAATGTGTGTCAATAGTCACATGTTACAGATAACCAATATGAAAGAGTCTTTAGTAACTAAACTGCTAATTGAAAATACTGGGTCTTAGGCACTTAATTGAATAAACTGTCTCCAAAGAGCAATTTGGCTCTTTTCCAAGATACATTAACTCTTTGGGGTCATTAGGGTAGCACTTACCGCATTGGAGCAGAAATTTAATAAATGCTACTTCCATGATGTGAGTAAATTAATGTACCTGAGAAAGCCTGAAGCTTCACCATGGGTGCTGTAGCTCTACCCTGGGGAGCTCATCTGTGAATGTGGAACAACAGTGAGGAGCTGCCCTTTAGGTTGTATTACTTTCAATTTAGGTAACCTACTAGCAAGCAGCTACACTGTTTATGGTGCTATGTTAGGTATCATAGTTACAAAGAAAAGCTTTGGCTTGAGCTCAGAGATGGCTAAAAAAGTCCATAAAAATGAAACCAAGAAAACAGAGCACAAGAGGAAGAAAACAAACCTCTGCAGGTAAAAGCCTTGGAGAAACTCCAGGTTTTTATTGGAGTGAAATAGTTGGGAGAGGGAACAGGATGGGAGCTTACTATCGAGGTCCTCTGAAAGGCTCCACCCAACAAGGGACCAATGCAGATGCTGAGACACATAGCCAAACTTTGGGCAGAGCACAGGGAGTCTTGTGGAAGAAGGGAGGGGGACATATAGAAGGACCTAGTGGGGACAGGATCTTCACAAGGAGACCCACAAAACTAAAAAATTTGAGCCCACATGGTCCTGCGAAGACTGACACACCAACCAAGGACCATGCATGGAGAGGACCTAGCCCCCCTGCTCAGATGTATCTGATAGGCAGCTCAGTCTCCATGTGGGTTCCTGAGTAAGTGGAGCAGTAGCTGCCTCTGTCATGAACTCACCTGCTCTTTGATCATTTGCCCCTAGAAATGCGGCCTTGCCCGGCCACGGAGGAAGAGAAGCCAGGCAGTCCTGATGAGACTTGATAAAGCTCTGGGCAGATGGCAGAGGAGGAGAACTCCCCCTTTCAGTGGGCTAGGGGAAGGAGTAGTGGGGAAGAGGAGAGGAGATGGGACTGGAAGGAGTTGAGGGCGGGGGCTTCAATTGGGATATATGATTAATAAATTGTAAAATAAAAAATAAAAAGTCATCTTTTTCTTGTATGCAGAGTCATGTTAATTCTAAGCCTACAAATTCTATAGGTAGTTTTAGAAAACTCTGTATGCATGCATAGTTATGAACTTTCTGCAGGTAATATGTTAAATAAATAAGATGATTAAGTGGTTAGTAAGAAGTTCAATCTGGGTGATGTTACTAGTGTCTCAGAAAATTTATGAATTTCTATTTTTTCCTTACACATAGAAAGGCATATTTTGCCATCCATTTGCCTGCAAATTTCATGATTTCCTTATTTTTAATAGCGGAGTGGTATCTACTGCTGCATTTACATCAAGGGATTCTAACTAACACCATAGCAAATGCTAATGTAAGAGTACAGTAGCAGAATTGCCTGCCTTCACTTCAATTTTTATATTCTTTAAAGCTGTATATATATTTTTGCATTGTGGACAGAGCCACTCAGCATTTCAGGTCCTCAAAAATATGGTGAACCAGGGTATCATTTAAAGATACATAGATTTCAAAGTTCTTTCCAGCTGTGTCTTTGTTTTTCTTACCTTTAGTTTGATACATTAAAACCTTAAAGTTAAATGTAAAACATCCATAAACTTTGGTATTTGTTTTTGACCTCTAAATCAATAACTTTTTTAAATTATTGCTATTTAGAAGTACAAGGGAGATTAGTACCTGATATAAGAGAGATCCAGAGCCTCAGTAATGTGGGATTATCATGTCTGAATTTTCTTGGATGAATGTATTTTATGTTAAATGTAATGATATTTCCCAGAGTTCTGGTTTTATATGGCTATAATAATATTGAAATTTGAACTAATGGGTGTGTGTTTAAAAAAACGTATGTGCAATTTGGAAGATATGGTGCATCGCCTACCAAGATGTAGACTAATCATAAAATTATATAGTTTTATTATTTTAGTTTAGTTTAATGCTTGGGACAGAACAGTTTACTTATGCTGTGCTCCATACTGCTAGATATATTTTACTGCCAGGCACCTGATGTTTGTGTCAAGATTTTAAATTAGAAGACTCTGCTTGAGTGCAGGGAATCATATGAAAGAAGGGGGAGTTAGTAAGACTTGGTGAGGATAAGAGCTCCACAAAGACCAAATAGATCAGGGCACAGGGGTCTTCTATGAGACTGTTTCTCCAACCAAGGACCATGTATAAATATAACCTAGAACCCCTGCTCGGATGTGGCCCATGGTAGCTCAGTATCCAACTGGGTACCCTAGTAAGGGGAACAGGGACTATTTCTGTCATGAACTCAATGGCTGGCTCTTCGACCCTCCCCCCACCCCCACCGTCGAGGGAGGAGCAGCCTAGCTAGATCCCAGAAGAGGACGTTGCAGCCAGCCCTGAAGAGTCTACCTGATAAGGTAGAGTCAGGTGGAAGGGGAGGAGGTCCTCCCCTATCAGTGGACTTGGAGGGGGACAGGAAGGAGATGGGGAGAGTGGGAGGGAATGTGGGAGGGGGCTATGTCAGTAAATAAAGCATTTTCCCATTCTGTTGTATATTTTGTGGTTTTCTGGTACAATTTTTATTATACAGAAGGTTTTGCTACCTGTAATACTGTTTTGAAAAAACAGTTTGAATGTACAGCACTGTGGAGCCTTCTGGCCATGAACACAGGATTTGGAACCAGGTTGAAATTAGGCCATTTGCACTTCTAAGACCCAGTATTAATTCTGCTTCTTCAAATTTAGACTTCATATATTTGAGATTTAAAAAAAAAGCTAATGTTTAAAATTTTTCTTGTGTTTAAGTACTGAGTGGTGTGTGTTTGCTTATGGCAGAGGCTTAATCACCTTCAGCTTTACTAAGTAATGCTCATATGCTTCAGAATTGCTTTGCAATGATATTTAAAATAGATTTTAATGTTCAGTTTGTTACTAAATAGTGAGACTAGACCTTGAGTCTCTAAAAACATTTCCGTGATCATGGCTAGTTGTTTTTAGTTTAATAGGTATTCTTAGAAACCATTGTGCTTTCTGTTCCAGATTTGTATATTTTTATGAATGTGTTTAGAATTCTGATAACCGTAATTGATCCTAGCATGGGCTTCAATTTTTGTGGCTCTAAGGTGAGTTGATCTTATAAGGAGTACCTGTTAAAAGTAGTTAATCACCTCATTTCAAGTTGAACAGCAATTCTAGTAAGTCTTTGCAGGTCGGCAGCACCGTGCTTCTAAGCCCCCTTCCCTAGGTCTTTTCTTTCTAGCTTTGCCGGTATGCCTAGCTACAGTTCTGGCAGAATGAAGGGTCAGTATCGACTCTGGCATTAGTCACCATGGACTACTTTGTAGCTTTCGATCCTCTCTGAACCCACAACTCCATACATCTAAATAGTTCAGTACTTTGTCTAGAGCACAGTAAATTCTGAATAAATATTAGGCCATTGCCACTAATGGTGCGTACTTTGGAATAATGAGGATTTAATGCTGAATAAAGAAGAATTTTGACTAATTCTCTCAGCATGTGACCTGACATCTTATGATGCCTTTAGAACCTGTTCCTTGTATATTGCTAACAAGTACATGATTGTATAGCTGTAATAAAGATTTTCTCATGTCTCAACTAGAAGGAAGAATATCCAGGTTAATATAGTCTGGAAGTCTGAGATGAGATTTTAGAATATCTTTGTACGATAGCACATATGTAAATTCAACTGCTCATCTGATTGCACAGATGCTGTTGACTGAGTACTTGGATATGAAGAACACACGTACCGCATCAGAACCATCAGCTCAACTGAGCTATGCCAGTACTGGACGAGAGTTTGCAGCCTTTTTTGCCAAGAAGAAACCACAAAGGCCAAAGAACTCTCTTTTCAAGTATGTATCACAGTGTCAGGAGACAGTGAGCTGTAAGCCAGCCCCCACAGCGCACGTGGATGGCTGGACTGCCATGGGGCAGTTTGTTCATTTTGCTTCCTGTGCCTTCTGCCAGGTTAGGTTTGTGATAGCTATTGGAGTATCTATAACACTGTACATTTGTAAAGCCTGTATTTTTTTTTTTATTTATCGTAAAGCCTGTATTATACAAAATCAAGGAGAGTGAAAACTTTCCCTGTATTTCTGGAAATTTTTATATGAAATGAAAGAAAATGAAATATGTTTGAAAAGTCCTGAAGTGCCAAGAAATAACCTTTTAAATAAAGTTATGCAGCTCTCCCTAGCTAAGCACAATTGGGCTTTATATGGTTAGATGTTTAATAAAGGAGCAACAGAGAAGTTTTCCATTTTTCTTATTACCAGTTTAGTGAACTGTCCCACACCATGTGCTCAGAGTGTACATTTTTTGGTGACAGTTAATAGTTTATAAGTTAAGACTGATACTGATCATACTGACATACTGATTAACTGTTTTCTATGTACAGAATTCTACACAGGTAAGTTTATCAACATGATTCCAATTAAGTAATTTCATTTGGCATTAACAAAATTTCAGCTACTGTAGCAGTAATACCTAACCATTATGTTTTACTAAGGACTATAAATATGCACATCCTCAAAAACAAAAACTGATGTATGAGAGAAATTAACTAAATCATGTAAAGCATTGTAGCCAGCAAGGAGTAGTGAGGATACAGACAAGGTGAGAGAAGTCTCTCACTCTGGAATCTAATTCATGCCTCCACCTGGTTGAGAATAAAAAGCTTTAACACAACTGACAAATCACAGTAGCTTGCGGAGACAGCGTTTCTTTTTTCAGAGTTGCTCAAAAAAAGGACATTAAAAGTAACCCCCAAAGTATACTTGTGAAGGTCCTCTGTGCTCATGGCCTTTGAGCTTAAGCACATCTGTATTCTGTTTTCATTCCTGAATTTGAATGATGATCATTGTAAACCACCACACATTTTTATTTGCAAAAAGGAAGAAAAAAGAAGGAATATGCACATTGTATATATTTTATTTTTTCATGTTTTTATTTAGTGTGTAACTTTTGAACTTTATCAATATGACTTCATCTCCCCTCCCCCCATTCATTTCAGTGCCATTCTCTCTCTCTTCAGGTTTGTACTCCTGTTTTGGGTGCATATTACAGTTGCTTTCTTTTGTCATTCAGTCTGTTTCTCTCTCTCTTCTTCGCTTCCTAGTCCTCTCTTCTTTGGAGGCTATACTTAGCCATTGCCCTATGTAGTTTTTCTTTCTGTGATAAACTCTAAGACCAAAAGGAAGCTGGGAAGAAAAGGTGTTATTTGGTTTAGATTTACAGTTCGTACCATTATTGAGGAAGTCAGGACAGGAACTAAAACAAGCACTGCGTGTGGAGGGACAGGATAACACTCCTTACTGATTTGCCCTTTCCCTCTGTGTAAAAGTAACTTTTACTTGCCTCATGCAGTAGTTGTCTCCAAGGCTTACTGTTTCTGTCTTCTAACTTAGGTCTAGTCCCAGAAACTTCTAGCCTCCATACTTGGCCTAGAATGTTTTCCACCTCTGAGCCTTACTGCTGAATAAGCTCACCCTTTCTAGTTCTTTCTGAACGCTGTCTGGTTGGTTCAGCTTAGCTGTTCTGGCTCCATACTTCTTTCCAAGATGACTGGTTCAAGCTGGCTTTTTTCAGCTACTCCTGAATTGCTCTGCTTCTGAACTCCACCTAACTGTAAGAACTCAACTGAACTCAACTGCACTTGACTGAACTGCACCAAAGTGTGTGTACTGTACTCTGCTCTACTCAACTCGACTGCACTGCTTTCTCTAGTGACTCTCCATTGTACTCAACTCTACTCGTTTCTTTACTGTACTGTCTTTTCTCAAGTAGCTTTTCTTTGGGCATATGCTCTTCTGTCGTCAGATCTTTCTCTGATTCATCATTTTGTCTGCATTAAATTAGTCATCATTTTCAAAGGGTGCTTTCTTCTAGCTAATTTTACCTTCATCGCTTGGGATTAAAAGTATGCATTTAGGGTGTGCTTGCATTACAATTGGATTACACAGACCTAGAAGATCTTTGGATGTGATTAGAGCAACCATGTTGCTAGATTAATGTTCCTTCATATTTCACCCCTTTCTGTTTTAAGCTAAAAAATTGTACACAATTTAATTATTAATTTATCAATCCCCAAAACTTAACAGTCCAAATGTCCTTTTGAAGATCCATGGATGTGATGATTCTTTATAACTGCAGTCCTGATCATCTGTTTTCAACAACAGTCCATTTCAGCATCAATGTTTGCCAGTCTGATGAATGAACTCTCCTTCTTCAGCTGGCTCATTGAGCTGGAGGATCTACTTTCTGTGTAACTGTGTTGCTGTCTCTCTCCGTTTCTTCCTTGAGTCTTACCTTTCATGTGGAAGCTTCTCTTATTTGGATTTACCAATTTTGATAGAACCCATGGTCTTTTTATCACCTGTGGAAGGATAGGCAAAATTTCTTCCCCAACACAACACGTTCTCTGATTTCCATTCTGATGTTGAAACATCTTGAAAATATATAGGTTGATCTAATTAGGCAGTTTTTCTACAATCCAGTGTCTTTCATCTAATCTTGTTCCCCCTTTCTGTTTATCAAATTACAAGTAGATCTTGATAAATCTATTTACATTTTGTGCCCAGCTTCACACCAATAAGCTGACCTTCTCGCCCTTGTAAGCGCAGAGACAATCAAGCCACGTAAGATGGCAAAATACACTGTTTCCAATACCTAATTTAGTTTTCCTTAGTTTCTCTGTGGCCTGCTGACAGGAAATGCCTGGCATTTGTTACTTGTTGCCAGGATACAAGCTAACCCACTGAGGGAGTTCCCCACTGGTAAGGGATTACCTTAAATCTCTTCCTGATCTGCCATCATTCTTTCAGTTCTAACCCTTACCATACCTTCTACAGATCTCAGAAGGCTGAGGTATTCTAGGGAATCTCCAGAAACTGTCTACAATCTGTCTTCAAATGACCTTGTTTCCCATTGCCAAAGCCACAAACATTTGAATATTCACGATTACTGGCATTGCGTGTATAGTTACCTAGTCATTAGGGTCAGTATTGGCAGCAGTTCTAATTCATCCATCCATGGGTGCTGATGGAGCTCTTAAAAGTCTAAGAACTCTTTTATATTATGTACTTAATTTTTCAACCGCTAAGGTTTCAGTTAGTATCTGTTTTACATCTAGATCCGATATTGCTTTGTTTAAAGCAGATGTTTACCTAATTAAGTAGTCAGTAGAAGTTTCTCTGGGGTTTTGCCTAATCTTTGTGAATGACATAGACCTTTTCCCTTTTTCCTCCACCTTATCCGAGGCTCTTAAAGCTACTAAAGTACATTGTATAGTAATAGAGACATCAAATTTAATCTGCTGTCTGAAATCAACAAATTGACCTTCACCTAACAATTGATCTTTCAAGATATTAACACCTTTAGACCTCTTATGATTTTTCATAATTACAGTTTCTTCTTATCACCATGTCACCAGCCTTACTAATTGAGAACCAGCTTCTAGTATATCTCCTTCTTAGTCTTTCCAGTTTGGGGGGATAATCCTGTTTCAGGTAGCCCAGGTGTTTAACATTTGTATCACATAGGGTGAATGCATTCCATAAATTAGTATTCATTCTTTAAAATGTTTAAGATCTTGTATTTTAACAGGATTACAGATTAGGTGTTTACTTTTGAATTTCTGCCATATTCTGGCATTTCTTCCTAGGTAACTGGGAAAGCTAGTAGGGGTGGTTGTCTTTCCTCACCTTCATTAAGAGGTGCTGCTGTAAGTTCATGGGCGTTAATTTCATTAAGTACCATAGGTTCACCATTAAACATTTCCTGTTCCCTTTCTTCCTCTGTGTGTTGTC
This sequence comes from Pachyuromys duprasi, assembly GCA_028658305.1. Taxonomy (NCBI): domain Eukaryota; kingdom Metazoa; phylum Chordata; class Mammalia; order Rodentia; family Muridae; genus Pachyuromys; species Pachyuromys duprasi. The sequence continues at coordinate 11,855,930 of CM053763.1, forward strand.
TCTTAAGCCATTGTATGATCATAGATAAGTTTTCTTGTTGTACAGTTATTTTTTCCAACCCTTTTTTGAGATGAAATATATAAAGATTGCAACTGAAAGTGTGCGTGTGGGTTAATGTGGCGGTCACAGTTACAGTAAGTACTTCAGTGGCTTCCAAGTAACGTTTCTATCCTCTCAGCACATAGCATTGCTCCCAAGGTATCTGAAATGGAGTCCCTGCCCTCCCCCCTTGTTTTTTTTTTTTTTTGCCCTGGCTTTCCTGGACTGACTTTTGTAGACCACGCTGGCCTCGAACTCCCAGAGATCCACTTACTTCTGCTTTCTGAGTGCGTGGCTGACTTTTCCATTTCTTAATGCAGGGAAAGTCTCTCTGTATAATTAAACTTGTCTTTTGGAGTACCTTACTGTGACTTGATGTCTTAAGGCTCCTGTGTTGTTCCTTGTTTTGGGTTTGAAGACTTCATTGTTTCCCAAGTCTCTCTGGGCATTCTACTGAACTCAGAGAATTGATGCTTATTCTGGGGACAATTCTAGGCAAATTTGTCCTCTGCAGCTTTATTTCAGATGTCTCCTGTCCTCTGTCACTTTTCTGTCAGCTGTCCTCTGCTTTCTATAATGTTTGTGGGCTTTCTTCTTCTCCAATCACATTGGGGTTTTTTTCCAACCATTCTGAGTACCAGATATAAACATAGCTTTTATTTGCTTGATGTAATTGTCTTCTCCAAGGCTTACTGCCTCTGTCTGCTAACATAGGCCTAGTCCTGGAAGCTTCTAGATTCTGTACAATCTAACCTAGGCCTAGAATGTTTTCAGTCTCTGAGACTTACTGCTCAATATGCTCATTCTTTCTAGATCTTTCTGAACTCTGGCTGGCTGGTTCAAGTCAGTTATTCTGGCTCAAACTCCTCTCTCAGCTGACTGACTCAAACTGGCTTCTCTCAGCTTCTGAGTGAATTGCTCTGCATGGCCTCAAACTAACTATAGCAATCTGTTCTAATCTTCATGATTCTTCTCATTCTCTGGCTATGTCTTTGCATATGTCTCGCTTGTTCTTTTTACAACCTGTCTCTCTAAAATATCCTGGTAAAACTGCCTTCTTTCTCTCTCTGTACTGCTCTCTCAAGTAGCTTCTCTTTCATTTCTCTTCTCATGAGAGTTGGGCCTATCCTATTCGGTCAAATCTTGGCTCTGATTTGTCACTTTGTCTGCCTCTCAATTAGATGTTACTTTCAAACATGTTTTTTGTTTGTTTGTTTGTCTTTTCCTACTAACTAACTTTACTCTCACTGTTTGGGATTAAAGATGAGCATTAAAGACATTTCTACCTTCTAGCCAGATCACACAGACCTAGAAGGCTTGGGATGTGATCAGACCAGCCATGTTGGTACATTAAAATTTCTCTACACTTCTCAGTTTCTTAGCCAACTTTTTAATACAATGCAGGCCTGCTTGCCTTGGGATGGTGACACCCATAGTGGCCTGGGCCCTCCTACAACAATTAGCACTATAAAACAGTGCTCCACATGCTCATCTGATCAAGGGTGTTCTTCGTTAATGTTCTTTTCCCCCAGGTTTTTGTCATTTTGACAATAGAAACTAGCAGTACACCCTTCCAAGCTTATTAGAGAAAGCATTCAGGGTTTTCACATGCCATGCTTTTAGCAATCACAGTCTTCATCCCCAGACCATGCAAACACTTCCAGTCATTTAGCATTGGGTAAACTGTGAGATAAGGTTGTGGGGAAACAAAGCTGCTAATTGCTAGAAATGAAAAAAAAAAACAAGTTAATTTAAATAATTGTTATACATTTATTCTTATTGGGGAGAATTGCCCCAGATTTGGGACAGTTCTGCTCACTTTTAACTTGCTTCCACTGTTAATGAGCCATGCAGGCCTGAGTAGGTATTATGTCTGAGCATGCCTCAATGCCTTTCGCTATAAAATAAGGAGGTGAGACTGAATAATCTCTCATGCCTCTTTTACTATAAGATTATCTCAGTCTATGACTTGGTACAAACATGAAGAGAATTCATGAGTAGAAAGTCTATTAAGTCATAAAGGGCTCAGATTGTGGAGAGCTCTAATATGTTTCTGCTGAAGTTGTGGAGGGATTTATTACCTTCTTAATTGCCCTTAGCCAAGGTTAATTATGTTTAAGTTCTCTCTTATTGTATAAAGTAATTTTTTTTTAATTCTTTGCTTGAGACTTTGTTTTTTCCTTTGCCTTTCCTGATCAATAGTTGTCAGCATGATTTTTGGAGGTCAGTGGCTTCTTTTCTGCACTTGACTGGCAGGTGGCACTTTTGAAGTACTACACACTTTGCCTTCCTTCTGGCTCTTTATGCCTCTCAGTTCTTGGTAGGGTGCGGAGAGTGTATCAAGTAACTGAAGTGTTTCACATGCTGATACTCATCCTGGTATTCATCTTCCTTGTCAAGGACTGGATAAAAGTGACATGATTAAGAAAATGATGCTTTTTTTTTTTTTTTGGCCAGTTACTGATCCCATGAACTCTGCAGCTCTCTCCTTATGCTGTTGACTTTTTAGAGGCAAAATTCTTAGGAGTTCTTTTTGTCAACTTCTTATTCTGGCTTTAAAAATATCAGATTTGAAATGGAATCTGTTACTTATCAAAGAAGTTGCTACTTGATGTTGTCATAATTTTACTTGGTTTTATTCATACCTGTAAGGTATTCTATGTGACTGATTTGTTTTGTGTTTCTTATTTTAGCTTTTGAGACCCATTCTTTACCATAAATCTGTTTTCCATGTTTTTGACCTTTATAATCTGTTCCTGGAGGACAGATGCTATTGTTAGGCCAAAAACTAGCAGCCATTTGGAAAGTCTTTTAAGAACATTTATAGAGAGACCAGGGATACCTTGCTGCCTTGATATCACTGTTCATTTGTAGGATCTTCTGTACACTAATATTTTAATTCTGATAGTCAAGAAAAGAAATGCTCTGAACAGCCAGTGTGTTTGCCAAGGCAGCAACCTGTTCGTGGTGGGTTTTGATTTGGGTAATAGTATAATTAGAATGACTTTGTAGGATACATTTTTTTGCTGTATATAAAGATATGCTGGCAGATGATGACACAGCAGTGATAATGATCTATAGGTAACTTTACATGGATGTAGGTCAGAATTATTTTAGGTGAATTGAACAATAAGGACAATATCCAAATACTTTTGTAGAGGAACGCTAGTCAGGGGCATTGTTTATAAACAAGGTTTGGCAGCTGTATCTGGCCTTTACATGGTATAGCCAAAGTGTCATCGTTCCTGTACACCAGGAAATGTTAGACAGACCAGAATATAATAGGATATTTTGGGACTTAACCATGTGGTACTGTGTGCTGTGTTTTAGGTTCGAATCCTCCTCCCATGCTCTCAGCATGAGTGCCTATCTGCGAGAACAGAGGAGGGAGCTTTACAGCCGGAGCGGGGAACTTCAAGGTAGGCCACTGAACTTCCTTAGAATAGCAGTTCTCTGGAAGACAGGGTATAAAACTGCATAGCATGCAAGTTGTGCTCTGCATTTGCAAAGTTCTTCCTAGATAACAAATTTTAGAGAATTGGTAATCTTTTTCCAATATCATTTTCCAGCATTTGCTGTCAAACTTCTAAAAATAATACCAAAACTAAAGAATACCATGCCATTGAAGTGGAAATTATAAGTAGATTGATGAGACCTCCCTGAATCCAGTCATGGTTAAGCAGGATGCTACTCTTTTATAATGGTCACTGTGGTTGTCCTTTCACTAATTATTTTTGAAGCCTTCTCAACTATGGCAGGTGGAAAAGGGAAAGCTCAGCCTCTGTCATGAAAAAACTCCATGGATGCTCCTGGATAGTGTGGTTTAAGCATTGCAAATTGACAAATGGAATACTTGGAACCCATTTGTGGTTATGAGGTTTAATTTTCAGAAAAATATACTTTGAAAATAAATTATAAGTTAAATAAAAATTGAAGCAATGACATTCCTTTTGTGAAAAAAAATAGATATTATCTTAGGGTTTTTGTTGCTGTAAGAGAACCTTAACCATGGCAACTCTTAGAAAGGAAAATGTTTAATTGAGGATAGCTTGCATATTCAGAGGCTTAGTCCTTGTGGAGTATGTCAGGTCTTGTTGGAAGAAGTGTGCCACTGTAGGTAGGCTGCAGGAAGACACACACACACACACAGGACCTAGCTTCAGCATCTGAAATCCCAAAGCCTACCTACAGTGGCACACTTCTTCCAACAAGACCTGACATACTCCACAAGGCCACACTTTCTTATTCCTGTCAAGTAGTAATACTCCCTAACAATCAAGCATTGAAGTATGAAATATATCAGCCTATGGGGGCATTCTTATTCAAACTACCACATTAACCATGGTAAATGAGGAAAGGTTTGTGAGGGGTTCCTATGCATTGTAAGTTTGGAAGAAATGGAAGCTAAATACAAAGAAATTTATGATGCAGATTTAAGATCCAGGTAAGAAAGTGAAAGGTGTGCACATGCCTATATGTATAGTCAACCTGTCAAATGACTACATTCTTTATACAGTTGCATCTATTCTGAACATGTATATGGTTTTTTGTCATAGCCTAAAACCTATAATAAGGCAACTATTACTATAGCATTTATATTAATCATAAAATAAGGATGATTTACATAGGAAGAGTGGGTGTTTATAAGGTATGTGAGATCCTACCTATATTATTTTATGTAAAAGATCTGAATATACATGCATATTATTATCCATGGAGGGTGATCATATACATACCCTAAACAGATACCTCAAGAACAGTAATGGGGACATACATACTAACAACTGAGTAGGTTACATGCATAGAATTGCTAGAAGAGTTCAGAGAATGGTGTGATTGTTTTAGAATACTGGACTTATCGAGAGATGGATATGAATACTTCTACAGTCTTTGATGCACTGGCTACTTTGATTATTCTGCTGTGAGTAGTCTACACAGTTACTTAGTTTATTCAGACTCATCATTGTTCCTTGTTAGAACACTATGTAATAATCAGTCAGCCTTTTTGAGTTTTAATACTATTTCCTACTCATGCTATCTCCACCTTTATTGCTGCCCTAATATCTCATAAAGTTGTTCAAAAAATCTTTGCTGTGCTCTCTTCTATCTTATCACAGTAATTGTTCTGTGAGCCTAGTAACCAGTACTAAAAGTCTAGAAACAGGTTCCATGAGTATTACCACCAGATTGGCATAGCAACATTTATTTATCTACTATTGTGGTCTACATCCTGTTACGCTTCTTGGAAAAGTATAGGGTAGATAGAACTATGAACAAAAGCAGAAATGATCCCTTCTGTCAGGCAGGGAGTAGAGGACAATGCGGACTCCAGCTTTAGAAGGTTGCTGCTTCCCAGGAGAAAGGGGGGAGGTACACTGCAAATTGTAGGATGGAGTGAAAGTAATAGCAACAAGGGCTTGCAGGGGTTGGGATTCCATGTAAACTGTCCCTGTTTGTGTATGTGTGTGTATGTTTAAATTTACCTCTATAATTTTTCTGCATCTGTCTTATAGTAGATGCTTTTAACAGTTACAAGCCTTTCCCCCAAAGTTAATTGCTGATCATTTCATTTTTTAAAAACATGAATAAATATTTCAAAGCACAGGCTGTTTTAGGTTCACTCCAAAGTTGAGTAAGAATTCCAGAGCGTGTGTAGGATCTCTGTCCTCAGCATAGTCTCCTCTGACATCATCCCTGTACCTGTCAGAACCATTCACCTAGCACTTCTAGGTAAATCAACTTTTAGATGTAATCAGTGGGCAGCTGTGGGCCCATCTATCACTCAGGTTCAAGTGTTAGTGGGATCAGTGACTAGTACCACCTAGTATTTCTTAAACAGTAAGAATAGTAACAAGTCCAGTTTGTAACTTTGTAGAGTGGTTTTTCAGTTCCCCTCTGCGGTCCATTATCTCTTGTGACACACCAAAGCTGCAGTGCAGAATAGCCAGTTCTGGGCTTATTTCTGACCTCCAAAATCTAGCTCTAAACAGCCACAGGTAAGTTACTCCTCTTTGCTTTTTTCCCCCTGAATGGTGATTCCCGTAAAGAGGCTGTGAAAAATTGGCACTAACTATAGTGCTTAAGGAAGTATTTAATGGGGTGTCTTCTTTCTCTCCTGAAATGTTCTTTGTGGTACCATGACAGCGAATCAGCCTCTCTCTCTCTCTGCCTCTGTCACTCCCCCCCCCCCCACAGAGGGACAGAGGGACAGAGGGAGGGTGTTGTTGCAAGAAAGAGAGATATTCTATTTTTCCTTTCCTTCTTTTTTAGGCTAAATCCGACTTGATTCTGAGGTAAACTTACTTGTTACTTAGTCATTCTCATGACCTTCCTTGCTTTTTTCTCCACTCCACAGTCTGGTTTAGACACATAGGCACTCAGGTTTTGGCCTTAGCAGTTGGTGCTTTACTGCTACATTTTTCTCTCATGTTCTCTTTGTGAGTGTTCCGAAGTATGCTGTGGGCTAGTGCTCACTTGCAGGAGTTTATGACAAAGCTGTAAGGTCCATGCATGAGACTGGCAGTTGTTCTAGAGCTCCCTACAGCTCTTGTTAGGGCAGATATGCCCTAAACACTGGCTGACTGGGACAGAATGGATGGGGACAGTTCAAGTATGAGATAGGATAGAGATCACCTTGCTGGGAGGAGGAGCCCTAACAGGAGGTGTGGCCACTGACAGTCTTTATTTTTCAAGTAGGTTTGCATACCTTTCTAAGTTTAAGGAGGAGGGGACCATAATAAGGTTCTGTTCTCTGTAATTACCTTACACATTAACTTGATTAAGCAGAAAACTTAATCTTGAGTTATCAGCTTTATGGTGTAACTCCTGTATTTAAGTCAGGTAAAAAAGAGAAATAACTAAATTATAAAACAAGCAAAGGTAGGAAGTGGATGAATCATATAACGTTCTCACCCTTTAAAACATTTACTGAAATACTGGACTTTCTACTGGAAGTCTGTTGTGATAAGTGTGTTCAGCATGATTTCAGGAATGTCTTTGCTTGTTAGCAAATGCTTCATGTTCATGATAGCCATTAAAAAGTACTGTGGTACTAACACTTCATGTACTTGATGAGGAGGGGAATCAGCTGATTGCTTTTGTAAAGGTTTGATGGTGTTTGCTTCAGGAGCAAAAGTTTCTCTGAGGGCTTTTAACATTTCAGTAGGAAAAAAAATCACACCTAATCCTTATTTTTAAATGGCTCTTTCTTTTCAGTTATTCATTAATATGACTGTTCAAAGATCCACATTGCACTCTTGTAAAAGCCTAATGCGTAGTTCGGCCAAATTATAATACTGGCTAAGTTTTCTGTCTCTTCTTTTAAGGCCACATAGCTGTAGACTTCTCCTCCCAGTGGCTTGGTTCATGGGGCCAGCTTTTCCTTCTGTTGGAGGGGAGCTGCAAAGAAACCCTCCATAAAGACCATCAAAGTCACATTAAAAAGCTCAAGTTTTACAAAGTTAAGTTCTTGCCAACATGTGATTTATCATGCAATTAAAAAATGTTGCTCAGACTAACAATGCCCAAGGGAAAAATGAATTTAAAAATGAGATTTCGTTGGTACTATCAGCCCATCTCAATTGGCTCTTACTGTTAAGGTACAGATGGTTCATTATATAGCCTGCCTTTGGCAGTCAGGACTGAGGAGGTGGGGGTGCTACTTCAGAGTGTGTGAGATAACAGGTGGAAGTCTAGTGTGTGTCTGTGTCTATGTTAATCACTGGCTTCCTGTTGTCCTGAGCCTCTCTCCTGCTTCACTGTACTGCTAAGACAGCATTGTTGTAGGTAAAATGGATCTTAGTTGTAATGAACATTTACTTTAAATAGAGCTTTTTATTTTAATGTATAAGTGTGCAGAATAACATAATTGATAAATACATTAGCTTGTGAAGGTTGGGTAAATCAAAATACTGCTACTCATGAGCAAAACGCTCTTAATTTAATCACTTCAACTGTGCCTCTGCTTTCTGATATAACAAATAAAGCTCTTGAATTCTGGCTACTTTAAGCAGGTTTTAGAAGTTTATATTGTGGGAAATTAGAATAACTATCGATTTAAATTAAATTAAAGTAGTGCTTTGAGTGTTAGCACCTAGGATGCATTGCTTCTGCTCCATGACTCAAGCTCTCATCTCTAGTCCATTGAGCTGATGGCTCCTCAGGTCACAGTGACTTCCATTATGGTGGACTCCTGTGTTCACTCTTCTATATTTGTCTTGCTTGTTCTCTCAGCTGCTGCTTGCCTCTTTGGCTCCTCATCCTTTTGTGAGGATTCTCAGGCTCTGGGATTTGTATGCTGTTCCCTAGTTGCCATCAGTCCAGACAAACCTTTGTTTAGTGCCTAGGAACAGTAGACGTAGACACCTGTGGCTCCTGTCCAGATTGCATTTTTGTTTTCTGATCTCCAGTCTCCTGCCCCTCATCCTGTAATTAATTAGCACAACACTGAAAACATTTTTGGTGTGATACCAGCTACCTTGCTAGTCGACACCTCTTTCCATCCACAGTGCAAAACTTACTGGTTATTGTTGTGCTGGAGTGCCCTAAATTAAACTTGGATTAAATCAGGCTCTACAAAATATAGCATTAAAACTTGTGACGTGGAATATGTATTTAACATGTACAAGTATACACAGTTGTATGTATGTCTTTTAATATTCTGCCTCCAAATATATACAAATTATTGTAAAAAAAAAGTCTTTATCTTTATTTTTTTATTTGTAGGCCCGAGTAAACCTATTTGAGAAATTCTTACAAAGGGATAAATAAACCATAATCAGAATCATGTGATTTATCTCCCTTCAGTTTTCATGATAATAAGACTCATGAATGGGTAGAATTTTAATGGCCATTGATTCAAGTAGAAATGTATATTCTATTTTGATTTCAGTTTCTTTTCTGTTTTGGCTATTGAGGTTCATGTTTTTGCTCAGTGGATTTTATCTGTGGAATGCCAACTTTATTTCTATCACTTTAACGAGTGGCATTTCTGTAGCCATGACAGTAAAAGAATCTGTAAAGCTCAAAATACTGGAGAATTGGCTTTGCTAAGAGTCTTTGCTTTTCATAGTGAATAAGGAAGTATTATCATCAGAGGAAACTGGGCTCTTTGATTGACCTGGACTTTCTGAGGGGTTATTGATGACTGGAGTTGTGAATACCTACCAACATTGTGTATAAAGTACTTATAGGTGCCTTGCCTTCAAGGAAGACAGCATTTGATATGCATTAACCAAGGGGTGATTATCTTTTTTAGAAAAGAAGTTATAATGGCAACCTTTGAAGTTGCAAGCTGTGCTTTATTGAAGACTTAACCACATATCATGCATGTATGTGCACATTTTCAGGAACATTTCAGGTAGAGTGGATATGTATTTAGTGCAGTGACTTTATGCTCATACTGCACCTTTTCTATGGTCTTAAACACATAGTCTTTTCTATGGTCTTAAAGAGGCAGTTGTAGAACTTCATTTCCTGAAATTTGATTAGGAAATTCTTTGCAGTCTTTTTCTTTTTAATTTTTATTATTTTTTTATATTAATCACAGATTATTTACTTTATATCCAAGCCATAGCCCCCTCCCTCATTTCCTCCCTGCCCCTTTCCACTGCTATGGGAGGTCCTCCTCCCCTTCCATCTAACCCTAGCTTATCAGGTATCTTCAGGACTGGCTGCCATGTCCTCCTCTGTGGCCTAGCAGGACTGTTCATCTCTTGGGGGTGGAGGGTGGAGAGGGAAGTAAATGAGCCAGTCTTGAGTACATGTTGGAAATAGTTCCTGTTCCCCTTACTAGGGAAACCCACTTGGTTCCTGAGCTACCATGAGCAGGGGTTCTAGGTTATATCCATACATGCTCCTTGGTTGGAGAAACAGTCCCATAGAGGACCCTTGTGACCTGATATATTTTATCCTTGTGGAGCTCCTGTCCTTTCACGATCATATTAACTCCCCTTTTTATCGTATGATTTCCTGCACTCTGTTGAAGGTTTGGTTAGGAGTCTTAGCATCTGCTTTGATACACTGCTAGGTAGAGTCTTACAGAGGCCCTCTGTGGTAGGCTCCTGTCCTGGTACTTGTTTTCTCCTACTTCCAATGTCTATCCCATTTGACTTTCTAAGTGAGGATTGATCATCTTACTCCGGATCCTCTTTCTTGTTTATCTTCTTTAGGTATATAGATTTCAGTATATTTATCCTATCTTATAGGTCTATATAAGTGAGTATATACCTCATGTGTCTCTCTGCTCCTGGGATACCTCACTCAAAATGATCTTTTTTAGGTCTCACCATTTGCCTGCAAATTTCATGATTTCCTTGTTTTTAATTGCGGAGTAGCATTCCATTGTGTAAAAGTGCCACATTTTCTGTATCCATTCCTCCGTTTAGGGACATCTAGGTTGTTTCCAGGTTCTGGCTATTATGAATAAAGATGCTGCAAACATGGTTGAGCAAATGTCCTTGTTGTGTACTTGAGCATCTTTTGGATATATGCGTAGGAATGGTAAAGCTGGATCTTGAAGAAGCACTTTTCCTAATTGCCCGAAAAAGCGCTAGATTGATTTCCAAAGTGGTTGTACAACTTTACATTCCCACCAGCAATGGAGGAGGGTTCCCCTTTCTCCACAATCTCTCCAGCATGTGTTGTCACTTGAGGTTTTGTTCTTAGCCATTCTGAGGGGTGTCAGGTGAAATCTCAGGGTCATTTTGATTTGCATCTCAGTGATGGCTAAGGACATTGAGCATCTCTTTAGGTGTTTCTCTGCCATTCTGTATTCCACTGCAGAGAAATCTCTGTTTAGCTCTGTACCCCATTTTTTAAATTGGATTGCTTGATTTATTGCTTTTTAATTTTTTTAGTTCTGTATATATTCTGGATATCAGCCCTCTGTCAGATATAGGGTTGGTGAAGATCTTCTCCCAGTATGTAGACTGTCGCTTTGTTTTGATACCAATGTCTTTTGCTTTATAGAAGCTTTTCAGTTTCATGTGGTCCCATTTATCGATTGTTGCTCTTAGAGCCTGTGTTGTTGGTGTTTTGTTTAGGAAGTTGTCTTCTGTGCCAATGAGTTCCAGGCTCTTCCCCACTTTTTCTTCTAGCCGATTTAGTGTGTCTGGTTTTATTTTGATGTCTTTGATCCACTTGGACTTCAGTTTTGTGCAGGGTGATAAATATGGATCTATTTTCGTTTTTCTGCATATAGACATCCTGTTGGACTAGCACCATTTGTTGAAGATGCTGTCTTTTTTCCATTGAATGGTTTTGGCTTCTTTGTCAAAAATCTAGTATTCATAGATGTTTGGGCTTATTTCTGGGTCTTCTATTTGGTTCTATCAATCCACCTTTCTGCTTCTATGCCAATACCATGCCATTTTTATTACTATAGTTCTGTAGTACAGTTTGAGATCAGGGATGGAGATACCTCCAGATGATCTGTTGTTGTACAGGATGTTTTTGGAAATCCTGGGTTTTTTTGTTATTCCATATGTGGTTGAGAATATTTCTTTCAAGGTCTGTAAAGAACCTTGTTGTTGGTATTTTGATGAGAATTGCATTGAATCTGTAGATTGCTTTTGGTAGGATGGGCCATTTTTACTATATTAATCCTACTGATCCATGAGCATGGGAGATCTTTCCATCTTCTGATATCTTCTTCAATGTCTTTCTTCAGAGACTTGAAGTTTTTTTCAAACAAGTTTTTCACCTGCTTGGTTAAAGTTACCCCAAAGTACTTTATGTTATTAGTGGCTATTGTAAATGGTGTTGTTTCTCTGATTTCTTTCTCAGCCCTTTTGTTTTGGGTATACAGGAGGACTTCTGATTTTTTTTTTTTTGAGTTAATTTTGTATCCAGCTACTTTGCTGAAGGTATTTATCAGGTGAAGGAGTTCTCTGGTTGAATTTTTGGGGCCACTCATGTATACTATCATATCATCTGCAAATAGTAAAACTTTGACCTCTTCCTTTCTGATTTGTATCTCCTTGATCTCCTTTAGTTGTCTTATTGTTCTAGCTGGGACTTCAAGAACTATGTTGAGGAGATATGGAGAGAGTGGTAGCCTTACCCTGATTTCAGTGGGACTGATTTAAGTTTCTCTCTATTGAGTTTGATGTTTGCTATAGGCTTGCTGTATATTGTCTTTACTATGTTTAGGTATGTGCCTTGTATTCCTGATCTCTCCAAGACTTTAAACATCAATGGATGTTGGACTTTGTCAGATGCTTTTTCAGCATCTAATGAGATATCTGATCATGTGGTTTTTCCCCTTCAGTTTGTTTATATGGTGGATTACATTGATGGATTTGCGTATATTGAACCATCCTTGCATGTCTGGGATGAAGCCTACTTGTTCATGGTGGATGATATCTTTTAGGTGTTCTTGGATTCGGTTTGCCAGTATTTTATTGAGTATTTTTTCATCAATCTTCATAAGAGAGAGAGGTCTGACGTTCTCTTTTTTTTTTTTTTTTGTTGGGTCTTTGTGTTGTTTAGGTATCAAGGTGATTGTGGCTTCATAGAATGAGTTTGGTAAAGTTCTTTCTGTTTCTATTTTGTGTTATACTTTGAAGAGAATTGGAATTTGCAATTCTTTGAAGGTATGGTAGAATTCTGCGCTGAAACCATCTTGTCCAGGGCTTTTTTAGGAAAGAAGACTTTTGATGACTGCTTCAATTTCCTTAGGGGATATAGGGCTATTCAATATTTCTACTTGAGCTTGACTTAATTTTGATAGATGGAACCTATCAATAAAATTGACCATATATTTTACATTTTCAAATTTTGTGTCATATAGGCTTCTGTACTACAACCTAATGATTGTTTGGATTTCCTCAGTGTCTGTAGTTATGTCTCCCTTTTCATTTCTGATTTTGTTGATTATCTTTTTTAGAAAAGGAGTTATAATGGTAACCTCTGAATTTGCAAGCTGCTCTTTATTGGAGCACTTAACCACATATCATGCACGTATGTGCACGTTTTCAGGAACATTTCATGTAGAGTCAATATGTATTTAGTGCAGTGACTTTATGCTCATACTGCATCTTTTCTACAGTCTTAAACACAAGAGGCACTTTAGAACTTCATTTCCTGTAATTTGATTAGGAAATTCTTTGCAGTTTTTTAAATTTTACTTAACGACTTTGTTAATAATTAACAATATACAGAGCACATGAAAAGATGGTTTTTGTGAAAATTACATATAATTATTTCAGAATAACTTTTATGTAATGTCTTCCCTTTTAGCCTGCAATGATATATAAAACTGCATTCCCCTTTCTTTAGTTTTAAAAAGAATTACTTATATAAAGTAATTTCAAAAGAACTTACTTACTCATGGTAAGATTTGTCAAACAGTGACCTTATAGATTTTTTTTATTGTATTAACTTGTATGTATATTAATTTATTCCTCTGTTTTTAAGAATAATAATAAATATAGTTTTCTCGTGTTATGAAGAGACTTAAGGCACTGTGTGAAACCATGTAGGAAATAATATTTTATTTCAAATTTTTATTAGGTTTACCTTATATGTTGTCCTCTCTATGTAATAGAGAAATTTATTTCATTTAAAAATGCTTGAAAGTTTTGAAATTAATTTAAAATGTTGATTTTTATTTTCATGTAAGGCTCTGCATTCATATGGTTTTCTATTTACCCCAGGTTTGGTGTGGATGGGGATCACTTTTGAATCATGTGAAAGAGGTTGGAATCCATGAAAAAATGAATTAGAAGGTCGAAGACAGGCATTACAATGTGATGCTGTTAATCTCACTTCTTATAAGAACTTTCATCATTATGAACAGCCTTCTTAAAAACATTCCAGTGTATTCATCATTCATTGGATTGTGAGAGAAGTTGAGATGTTGTTAATGTATTTGAGTTTAAAAGCCATGTAAGTGCATTTATACCATATCATAATGTCTTCTTTTTTTTAAGCAATTATATTAAAAAATAAGTTGTAATGTGGTCTTGCATAATGGATTTTTTAAAAAAAGATAAAAACAACTACTCTAATCCAATTTTCCTTGCTATTTTTTAAGTTTTGCATGGGGTTTATATAGCTTATACTTGCGTTGAGGTTTATGTTGTTTTGCCTCTGCTTCCTCCAGGGTGAGATAGTAGGTGTCTATCATCTCATGCCTGGCTTCATCTTCCTATAGTTGAGAAGTTAGTTTAATGCAACTCATATTGAGTTGAGCATTTCTAGGAAACAGAAAAGACCATAATTATTATGTCAGATAGTGAATAAAGTATTTATTAGAAACGCATAAGTATGGTAAATAGCAAGCTTATGGTTGTCTCGTAGGACATAACTAATAGGAGCATTTTACAATTTCAAAATGAAGAAGAAATTATTATTTTTTATTTATTTATTTTTATATCAATCACAGGTTAGGTACTTTGCATCCCAGGCGTAGCCCCCTCCTTCATTCCCTCCCACTCTCCCCATCCCTCCCTCATCTCCTCCCCGCCCCCTCCAAGTCCACCAACAGGGGAGGACCTCCTCTCCTTCCATCCAACACCAGCTCATCTTGTCTCCTCAGGGCTGGCTGGAATGTCCTCCCCTGAGGTCTAGCCAGGCTGTTACTCCCTGGCATGTATGGGGGTTGGTCGAAGAGTCAGCCATCAAGTTTAGGACTGAAACAGTCCCTGTTTCCCTTAATAGGGTCTTCAATTCGACACTGAGCTATCATGGGACACATCTGAGCGGGGGTTCTAGGCCATATCCATATATGGTCCTTGGTTGGAGAAAGTGTCTCATCTAAGACCCCTGTGGCCTGCTCAGTTTGCTCTTTGTGGAGCTCTTGTTCTCCCCAAGTCTTACTAATTTCCCCTATTTTTATTATTACTTCCAGCCCTCTGCCAAAGGCTTGATTGTGAGTCTTAATATCTGCTTTGATACATTGCTATATTGATTCTTTCAGAGGTCCTCTTTCATATGCTCCTGTCCTGTTGCTTGTTTTCTCCTCCATTCAATGTCCATCCTATTTGTTCATTTAAATGAGCATTGATCATACCAACCTGGATCCTACTTCTTGTATATCTTCCCTAGGTGTGTAAATTTCAGCATGACATCCTATCCTATAGGTCTATATAAGTGAGTATATACCATATGTTTCTTTCTGCTTTTGGGATACCTCACTTAGGATGATCATTTCCTGGTCCCACCATTTGCCTGCAAATTTCATGATTTCCTCCTTTTTAATTGCTGAGTAGT
>CM053763.1:11878628-11895875 GCA_028658305.1 Pachyuromys duprasi
GAGAAGCGAAAATTCAAGCTGGTACTGATCTGGAAGCTTCATTCCTACTGGCTGAACTTTAGTGCTGGAAGGCCCTATGCACAATACAGAAGATAAGAAGAATCAACATTCTTGCCAGCTGTGAACCTGTGAGTGGCAGTGACTGGCCTGGCAGGACAGGCCCACTGCTGCAATAGTAGCAAGGATGTCATGGAAGTAATCTCAGATTTCCCATTGGATTTAAGGTCCTCTCTACAAAGTGAAACCCATGCATGTCACTGTTACCAGCACCAAGAAACTGTGGCTAGACATGTCATAGTCTCTAGGGGAAAACATACTGCTATTACTCTGCTAATGGACAAAGTCCAGCTCTTAGTGACTTATTACAATACCCATAAATTGATGAATCAAACTCAACTCTCATCAGAGAAATTTCCTTTTGTAACAGATGGCAATTAGCACAGAGACCCACAAGCAATCAAAGTGCAGAGAAGAAGGAATTATAGAATGTTCATCCCTAAAGGGGCACCTACTATATCACAACCCTTCCTCCCAAGGCTCAGAGATTGTGGCAGAAGAAGGAATGGAAAAACTGTAAGGCCCATAGGTAGTGGATGATTACAAGGGAAACAATGTTTTTTTTTAATGTAATTTGTTTATTTTTATATCAATCACAGGTTAGGTACTTTGCATCCCAGGTGTAGCACATTCCCTCCCACTCTCCCTATCCCTCCCTCATCTCCTCCCCGCCCCCTCCAAGTCCACCTACAGGGGAGGATCTCCTCCCCTTCCATCTGACCCCAGTTCATCTTGTCTCCTCAGGGTTGGCTGCAATGTCCTCCCCTGGGATCTAGCCAGGCTGTTACTCCTGGGGGTGTATGGGAGAGGGTCAGAGAGCCAGCCATCGAGTTCATCACAGAAACAGTCCCTGTTCCCCTTACTAGGGTCTTCAGTTGGACACCGAGCTACCATGGGACACATCTGAGCAGGGGTTCTAGGCCATATCCATACATGGTCCTTGGTGCTCCACAAAGACCAAACTGAGCAGGGCACAGGGGTCTTTTATGAGACAGTTTCTCCAACCAAGGAAACAATGGTTTTCAAACACCACACAGCAGCTATACAAATGAATTCATAGTAACTGAAATATTAAGGATAAGCCCTGAGAAGCCTCAGGCCAAACATAATTCCAGTATGGACAAGGGAGGTAAACATAAAGTAATGCCTCAGATAAGGAGATATTAGCAGTTAATAGCTACTAGAAGAAAAGATAAGTTTTACTTAAAGGTCGAGGCCCTAATGTGTAGACTACCCTCCAATGCAAGCTGCAGAGACAAGAGTATATATGCAGCAAAAATTATATTTAATGGTGTAAAAAAATTTTAAAGAGGGGTTGGAGAGATGGCTCAGCAGTTAAGAGCACCGACTGTTCTTCCAGAGGACCCGAGTTCAATTCCCAGCACCCACATGGCAGCTCACAACTGTCTATAACTCCAAGATCCAACATTCTCACAGACATACATGCAGATAAAATACCAATACACATAAAATAAAAATAAATTAATTAAAAAAAGAAAAATTTTTAAAAAATTGTAAAGAAGGTATCAAGTAGTATGGATAAACAATGTGGGAGGTGAGAAGAGAGCTGAATATGATCAAAATGCATTACATGAAATCTTCAAAACATTCATATTAAAAATGAGAAAATGTGAAACAGTAAGGGCCCCAGGAGACCAGCACAGATCAGGAAACAGAAGTTCCCAGGCCTGCTATATTTCCTGGGACCCATCCCAATCTGTGGCTCACAAAACCAACACCAACCAGGGAGCAGCAGGAAAGAGGCCATCCACCCTGCATCTACTGGCCTGCCACAGCCTGGCAGCAATACTGACCAGGTCTACCTAGGGCCCTCTCTGCTCCACTTTTCGTGCACACCCCACACCTGGACTGTGCCATTTCCTGGGACCCACCCCAATCTGTGCCCCTGAGACCAGCACTGATCAGAAAGCAGCAGGAAAGAGCCCTCTGCTCCTGCATCCCCCATCTACTGGCCTCTCACAGCCTGCCAACAACAGTGTCTAGGTCTGCACAGGGCAATCTGTGCTCTGTCTCCTCTGTGAACCCCACACCCCAGTTCCCAGACCTGTGCCAATTTCTGGAACCCACCCTGATTTGCAGCACCTAAGACAAGCATGGATCAGGAACCCGCAGGAAAACCAGAGGACTGTGGCCACTTGGGACCACAAGTTCTACCTACAACCTCAGAGACCTATTACCAATTATCAGAGACCAACAGGCCTGCCAACAAAGTCAACCAAATGGCTACAGGTCAGCACAAGAACACCTGCAAAAAAACCTAGGACCATATAACACCACCAAAACCAGCTACCCTACCACAGCAACTCCTGAGGATACTATCACACTGGAAGCACAACAAAATAATCTTAAATCTGAGATTATGAACAGAATAGAGGACTTAAAAAAAAAAAAAGAAAATAAATCCCTTAAAGAACTACAGGGAAATACAACCAAAACAGAAAAAAGAAATGAATAAAACTATCCGGGACCTAAAAATGAAAATAGACGCAATAAAGAAAAGACAATCCAAAGCAATCCTGGAGATTGAAAACTTAGGGAAGAGAACAGGAACCACAGACACAAGCATCAATTAAAAAAAAAAAAAAAAAAAAACAAGAGATGGAAGACAGACTCTTGGGTGTAGAAGATACAATGGAAGAAATTGATACATTAGCCAAAGAAAATTTTAAATCTAAAAAGTTCCTGACACAAAACATCCAAGAAATCTGGGACAATATGAAAAGACCAAACCTAAGAATAATACAAATAGTAGAAGGAAAAGACACCAAATCCAAGGCCCACAAAATATTTTCAACAAAATCATAGAAGAAAACATTCCCAACCTAAAAAAATGCCTATAAACATATAAGAAGCCTACAGAACACCAAATACAATGGGCCAGAAAAGAAAACCCTCCCATCACATAATAATTAAAACACTAACTTTACAAAACAAAGAATATTAAAAGCTACAAGAGAAAAAGGCCAAGTCACAAATAAAGGCAAACCTAGCAGAATTATACCTGTCTTGTCAACAGAGAATATGAAAGCCAGAAGGGCCTGGACAGATGTCATGCAGACATGAAGTAAGCACAGATGTAAACCCAGACTACTATACTCAGCAAAACTTTCAAACACCTGAGATAGAGAAAACAAGATATTCCATGACAACACCAAGTTTAAATAGTACTTAGCAACAAACCCAGCCCTACAGAAGTTAATAGAAGGAAAACACCAACCCAAGGAGGCTACCTACACCCAAGAAAACACAGGAAACAACCTCACAGCCACAAAACCAAAAGAAGCACACACACACACAATCTATCACCACCAATATCAAAATAACAGGATGTAACAACAACTGGTCGCTAATATCTCTCAACATCAATGGTCTCGAGTCACAAATTAAAAAGTCACAAACTAACAGAATGGATGCATAAACAGGATCCATCAACCTGCTGCATACAAGAAATACACTTCAGCAATAATGATAGATATTACTTCAGAATAAAGGGCTGGGAAAGGGTTTCCCAAGCAAACGGATACAAGAAACAAGCTGTAGTAGCTTTTGTAATATCTAATAAAATAGACATTCACCCAAAGTTACTCAAAATAGATGAGGAAAAGCACTTCATATTCATCAAAGGAAAAGTCGGCCAAGATGATGTCTCAATTGTGAACATATATGCCCCAAATGCAAGGGCAACCACATTTGTTTAAAAAATATATATTACCAAAGCTTAAATCACACATTGTCCCACACATGTTAATAGTAGGAGACTTCAACACACCTCTCTCTCCAATACACAGATCCTTGAGATAGAAACTAAACAGAGAAATAAAATAACTAACCAACGTTAGTCAATTGGGTCTAATAGATATCGATAGAATATTCCATCCAATCAAAAGAGAATACACCCTCTTCTCAGTACCACATGGAACATTTTCCACGACTGACCCGTAATCGGACACAAAGCAAGCCTCAACAAATACAAGAAAATTGAAATAACACCTTGTATTCTATCATGGATTAAAGCCAGATTTCAACAACAGAAACAATAGAATACCTAAAACATGATGGAAACTGAACAACTCTCTATTCAATGACCACTGGGTCAAGGAGGAAATAAAGATATTAAAGACTTTCTACAATTGAATGAAAGTAAAGGCACAATCAAACTCACAGGACACAATGAAAGAAGTGCTTAGAGGAAAGTTCATAATGCTAAGCACCTTTATCAAAAAAGTGGAGAGAGCTCATACTAGCAACTTAATAGCATATCTGAAAGCAAACACACCCCCAAGAGGAGTCCATAGCAGGAAATAATCACTCAGTACTGTAATCAATAACCTAAAATCAAAGAGAATGCAGAGAATCAACAAAACCAAAAGCTAGTTTTTTGAGAAAAATCAACATGATAGACAAAACTTTAGCCAAACTAACTAACTCAAAGACAGAGGGAAAGTATCCAAATTAAGAAAATCATAAATGAAAAGGGGCTTATAACAAGAGACATCAAGGGCTGGAAAAATGGCTCAGAGGTTAAGAACACTGGCTGTTCTTCCAAAGGTGCTAAGTTCAATTCCCATCCAGTTAGTCCTTCTAGAACAAATAACAAGTGCCATAATCACAAAACATACTGTGTAGTCTGAATGAGAATGATCCCCCTAGCTCATATATTTGAATGTATAGTCACAAGGGAGTGCAATTGTTTGAAACAATTAAAAGAATTAAGAGAGTGGCCTTGTTGGAATAGGTGTGGCCTTGTTGGGAGAAATTATGTCACTGGATGCACTCTGTCTCTGTGTCTCTGCCCCCCCCCGCCCCCCATGGATCAGGATGTAGATCTCAACCTGAACTGTGCCTGCCTTCACACTGCCATGAAAACATGAATCCATGTTCCCCACAATGATGATACTAGACTAACCCTCTAAAACTTCGAGCAAGCCTGTGATCAACTGCTTTTTTCTTCTGTTTTTCCTTTTTTTTTTAATGTCTTGTTTTTACGAGTTGCCATGGTCATGGTGTCTCTTCACAACAATAGAATACTGACTAACAGATAAATACTGATACAGAAACAAACTAAAGAAACTTGAAAATTATGTTAAACAAGTTTTCAAGACTCTATGCAATCAAAGTTTCCTGATTTCTAATTCCTGTAAATTTCTAACCACCAAGATTGTGCATACCTAAACAAAACTGCATACATTGAAAGGTTTTTTTCTCACTTAATAAATATAATCAAATAATACACATGGTGGTCACAGATCCCTCAGAGACCGGTCACTCTGAGGAGCACAAGCCAACTCATGACTTATGCCTGCTGCACTTAGCCTGCAATAGAGAACAAGGTCAAGGGTGAAGGAAAAATCCACAGAAAAAGTAATTCCTTGGAGCTCAGTTTTGTTGGCCTTTACTGGAACTTAGTGTACCACATAAAACAACAGAAAACATCAAAGATCAAAAATTCAAGTGACAACAAATACTGGAGAGGATGTGGAGAAAGAGTAACCCTCCTCCATTGCTGGTGGGAATGTAAACTGGTACAACTTCTCTGGAAATCAATCTGGCGCTTTCTCAGACAACTAGGAATAGTGCTTCCTCAAGATCCAGCTATAACACCCCTAGGCATATATCCAAAAGATGCCCAAGTACACAAGGACATTTGCTCAACTATGTTTGTAGCAGCTTTATTCGTAATAACCAGAACCTGGAAACAACCCAGATGTCCCTCAGTTGAGGAATGGATACAGAAATTGTGGGACTTTTACACAATGGAATACTACTCAGCAATTAAAAATGAGGAAATCATGAAATTTGCAGGCAAATGGTGGGATCTAGAAAATATCATCCTGAGTGAGGTATCCCAGAAGCAGAAAGACACACATGGTATATACTCACTTATATAGACCTATAAGATAGGATAAACATACTGAAATCTATACACCTAAAGAAGATAAACAAGAAAGAGGACCTGGGGTAAGAGGATTAATCCTCACTTAGAAAGACAAATGGGATGGACATTGGATATAGGAGAAAACAAGTAGCAGGACAAGAGCCTACCACAGAGGGCCTCAGAAAGACTCTACCTAGCAGGGTATCAAAGCAAATGTTAAGGCACATAACCAACCCTTTGGCAGAGTGCAGGGAATCATATGAAAGAAGGGGGAGTTAGTATGACCTGGAGAGGACAGGAACTCTGCAAGGACCAAATATATCAGGGCACAAGGGCCTTTAATGAGACTGTTTCTCCAACTAAAGACCATGTATGGATATAACTTAGAACCCCTGCTTGAATGTAGCAAATGGTAGCTCAATATCCAAGTGGGTACCCTAGTAAGGGGAACAGGGACTATTTTGGACATGAACTCAATGGCTGGCTCTTCGACCCCTGCCCTACCCCCCCGAGGGAGGAACAGCCTTGCTAGGCCGCAGAAGAGGACATTGCAGCCAGTCCTGAAGAGACCTGACAAGCTAGAGTTAGATGGAAGAGGAGGAGGTCCTCCCCTATCAGTGGACTTGGAAAGGGACAGGGAGGACATGAGGGAGGAATGGGGAGGATAGGGAGGGAATGGGGGAGGGGGCTATGACTGGGATACAAAGTACATAACCTGTGATTAATATAAAATAAATTAACAGGTTAAAAAAAAGATAGGGGTAAAAAAATCACTATACTCAGCTACGCTGTAAAGGACAGATGTGGATCTCTTGTCCGACTTGTGTGGAAGAAAGGTCCTGAAAAGAGAATGAATTAGAGTAAAAGAGGAAACCTGACATGGTTGAACCTCTTCTCATTTTAGCAGGAGAACTAAGTAGTATTTTCTGGTGGAAAAACAAAACCTCAATAATGTGGTGATAAAACTGGATTATTATGTTACTGTATTTTAGCTAAATACTCATAAATTAGCAACATTATGGTACAATTTCTTAGGAGCACTGTGGAAACAAAGCCTATGTATAAGAATGGGGATTTACCTATGCAATAAACAACGGGGAGCTTTATGTGATTTTGATTACACTTCTCTTTTTATACAACAACTCCAGATTTCTCCAACAAGAAAAGTATTGGCATGAGACAGTCTCAAAACAGAATTCTCTGAGATTTCAAAAGGTCTTTTCATTTTAAAAATAGGTGAATACTGAAATACACAAAGGTAAGACAAAGAATCACTGATACGAGTTCAGCTACTTATCCCTAGATCTATAGGCCATACCTCACTATACTATTAGGACATACCGAATCTACACATGGTAGATTGAAAAGAATGTAAAAAGTAATATAATACATAAGTGAAGTATATGAACTTTGTTATAAGATTAATTTGAGTTCAAACCCAAGCTCTGTCACTTAATAGTAAAATACGAACAAAACCTGATTGCTATTCTTTTATGGCTTAATTAAACATGACATGTTTTCACATACCGCTTAAGTCACACTGCCGTTAACTTTTATGTCTAGATTATTTGAATTCATTTTCCTGATATGAATCTGTTTGAAGAAAACAGATTATTCTAACACCTGATAAAAATACCAAAGAACTCTTTATTGGAGACTACTTCTGTATGGAGGAAAGACTGGGCCTAATTACATATCTAGCAAAGACAGCTGGAGATTTACAGCCAATGAGCATCAAGCAAATCATACACAGAAGACACTTAGGTAGGGAGAGGCATTCTTATTAAACTAACTTAGCATGATTCTTGGTAAAAAGCAGCTCAAAGACTTATACATTAAAGGTAAAGGATAAGATATTTGATCAGATATCAAGTGTGAAGCCATCCTCCCTAAATTTTGGCACATCAAGATTTTTGTGTAACTAAACTCACCAGAGATGGACATGGACTATCAAAGCTACCTAACATCAATGCCAAGCTAGAGGGCTGAGAAAAGCACTGAACTTCAATCAAGGAGATATTCCTTGTCAAAATCAGGAGTAAGCAAGCCATGTGTAGAAACCAGTGGAGCCTCTCATATTGAGTACAAGGGTCAACCCATATACTGCAAACAGTGGTTCTGGTAGCAATGAGCTATTGCCTCTAACTTTTAATCCAAGCTATCGACAGGAACAGTCTAAACATACCAGCTTTGCTTAAGTAGCATTTCATGTTTGCCAGCCACAATTTATTTTGTATCCACTGATACTACCAATACAAATGATTATCAAGCTAAATGAAGATTTTCTGCATAAACAGACACAAACTGGCAAAGTAAACTATGATAATTGTACTCTATCAGCTGATATGCCCCCAACATATTTTTTTCCCTAGCTGTTCTCATCAGGAGAAAATACAACAATAAAATTATAAGAGGTAAGGCTAAAGAACCAAAAGAAATTTCAATGCCTTTTCTTTATAGCTAAGTTAAAATCACAATCCTAAGAAACCTGAAGGGTAAAGCCATGCTCCTGTTGTGTGGAGCTTTTCAGAGGACACGCAGCCAAACTTTCAGCAGAGTGCCGGGAATCTTGTGGAAAAAGAGGTCTGTAGATGGACCCGGAAGGGTCATAAGCCCCACAAGGACACAAACAAAGCCAAGAAAGCTAGACCCAGGGAAGCCTGCAGAGACTGATGCACAACCAAGGACCTGGCATGGAGAGGACCTAGACCCCCTGCTCAGATGCAGCCCATAGGCATTTCAGTTCAGTCTCCATGTGAGTTCTCCAGTAAGGGAAGCAGGGCTGTCTCTGTCATGAACTCGATTGCCTGCTCTTATTCACTTCCCCTTGGTATTTGGCCTTGCCAGGCCACAGAGGAAGAGGATCCAGTTAGTCCTGATGAGACTTGATAACTAAGGTCAGATGGCAGGAGAGGAAGACTCCCCTTTTCAGTGGACCATGGGAAGGGGTGGGGAAAGAGAGAGAGGGGGTGGGCATGGTAGAAGATGAGGGGGGAGCTACAATCAGGATATAAAATGAATAAATTATAAAAAAATTTTTTTTAAGAGGAATGGAGAAACAGCAGGCATCTTAACAGAAATAGGTACTATGACTTCTTATATCCAAGCACTACTAGTCCTCTGGAGTTAAGCCACTAAATGTCTTAAAGGAGCTTTCAAACTGTGCTCTCAAAAATGTCATAGATGTATCTTATAGTCAACCCATGGAAACAATACAGAGTTGTCTAAGAAAATAATGAAGATTTGGATTCAGAGTCTATTTGGAGTTCAAGTTCATTTTTAAATTTTAATACAGATAATATCTGGGATAGTGAATTGACTATAAAATGCAAACAAAGTAACATTTTATGAAATTGTAATATGAATACTTGTGAGTGATATTTATGTAATTTTATTATAATGTGAAAACAGAAACCACAAAAGAGAAATGATTTTGTATTTTACAATTTCCAAAGCTCTCCATCTCCACTCAAATATTTATTGTTAATCTTATGATTACTATTTCAGATCTATTCCCTCCTCCTTCATATTTAAAATGGCTCATTGCCTACATACCAAAACAAAATTACAAATTATACTTTATTGACAATTGCTGTTTGTATATCATTAAAACTTGACTGCTAAATGTTGTATAAACCTAATAAAAAGTTTTTATAGCCTCAGAAAAATTGCTTATACTTCTTTAAACAAAGTTAAGTGCCTAAGTTTTAACCCGCTTCACCGCATTCAATCTCTTGTACAGTAGATACAACTACATGGCAGGCTCTACAAAAGAGGTCTTGCCCCAGAAGGTCCCCTCTCAACCCAAAAAACAAACAACAAAAACCATAAGATAAAAAGTGATGGAAAAAATTTAAGGCTATCCACAATGGGGGGGGGGGTGCCAATCCTTTTCCAGGTATTCAGGAAATACAGTACAAGAAAGCTTGATATCAAAGCTGAGAAGTGACAAAATAAATGAGAACGGCCCAGAAAAACAGGATGTGATGATAAACAGAATGTCAACTTGGCAGGACCGAGAATCACCAAGGACTATAAGATTCTGACCATGTCTAAGAAATTTTCTAGAGGAGGTAAACAGAGAAAGACCCACCCAACTGCATACATCATCATTCCATGGTCTGAGATCATCAAGTGAATAAAGAAAAAACTAACTGAATACCAGCATTTATCAGTCTCTGTTCCTGACTCGATGGAATGTGAACAGTTGGCCTCCTACTCATACTGCAATGCCTTTCCTACCATAACTGTGAGCCAAAATAAACCCTTCTTTCCTTAAATTGCTTCTTGTAGAATTTTGGGTCACAGAAAAAATATAAGTGACTAGTACAAAAGCAGCATAGCAAAATGTACAAAATCTTGGGAGAATTGGAGAACATAATACCTCGTCATCCAAAGAAAATTAAGTGAGATGTGAGGAAGAGTCTTTATGCCATGCCAAGGGCTTAAAACTTGATCCGCTGTTTGAATGTTAAGGAAAGGTTTGTCATTTTGAAACATGGTCCTGGATGCAATATGAAGAATAAATCAAAAGAGGCCTACATCTATGAATTGGATGATACCATAAGATATGGAGAGAACGGTCCGCTGAACTAACACTGTGACAAATGAGAAAGGAAAGAAAGGAAGAAAGAGGGAGAGAGGGAGGAAGAGGGTGGGAAGGAAGGAAGGGAAGGAGGGAGGGAGGGAGGGAGGGAGGGAGGGAGGGAGGGAGGGAGGGAGGGAGGGAGGGAGGGAGGGAGGGAGGGAGGGAGAAAGGAAGGCTGACCTTTAGAGGTATAAAGCCAAAAAGTTAGGGTTCTACGATTGATGAGCTGCATTTGTGACTTGTAGTGGTTAAAATAGGCAAACTCATGGATTGCTCAACTTGAGACTGCAGCTGGTTTCCTACTCAGCACTAAGTTAAGCAAGCAAGTATCATTCTAGTGACATCAAAAATTCATATCTATAAGCACTGACACTTAGAAAAGCTCAGAATTTGCATATGAGGTCAAATATGATGTCCAGTCAATAGTTCTTCCTTAAATACAATGGAAAAGAAACTAAGAGAGACACTAAAGAGATAGAAATCTTGACACCAAACAGGTCCCAGAACCTCCATGCTACAGAACAGGAAGTAGGAATGGATGCATGTTTCCTACGAATAACAGGATTGTTCCTATGGTTGGAGATACAGGCATTAAAGTCTTGCTACTGCGTACAATGCAAGCAATCATGTCTAAGGGACTTGCAGTTAGCACTGACTGTGGCACCATCTAGTGATGTGTGGGGGTGTCTTCCAACATGGAAAAACTAGAAAAAATTGTCAGTGACCAGGGTAACCTAACTAGACCAAACCATGTTACTTTAACTAACAACAAATTATTCATTGGTGATTCTTCAAAGGTTCAAGTTGCTATGAACCCCACCAAGACAGTTTCTGTTGCTGAACATCTAATCAGGTATAGGTCTGATGGTATTAGAGTTCAGTTTTGGTATATGAATCAGTAGACTTTCATGGTGGTGAATGATGCAAGCAGCCTCAAGGTCAAAACAGAATAAAAACAGATGACCAACGTTTCTACCAGAAATGTCTTTTACAGTACTAATAAAGTTAAAGAAAATTGCAGAAGCTTATATTGCAAAGACTATTGCCAATGTTGTGGTCACACTGCCAGCTTACTTCAGTCAACAAAAGATGCTGAAAACATTTCAGGTATCAATGGAGTAAGAATCAATGAAAAACACACTACTACTATTATCTAAGGACTAGATAAAAAGGTTGATTTTTTTTTATTTGGGAAGTGGTACTTTAATGCCAGTCATCACTATTTGAGGTCAAATCTACAGCAGAAGACACTTGGGTGGAGAAGACTTTGACAACTAGATGGCCAACCATTTTATTGCTGAGCTTAAATACCAGCATGAAGAAGACATCAGTGAGATCAAGAAAGCTGTCCATCATCTGCACACTGCTTGTGACTGGGGCTAAGTACTAAGTACCTTTCCTATAGTACTGTCCAGTGCTGACACTGATTCTCTCTATAAGTGAGTCAATTTCTGAATCTGTGTCACCCAAGCTCCATTTGAAGACCTGAATGCAGACCTCTTCTGTGGCACTATGGATACTATAGAAAAGACTCTTCAAGATGTCAAACTAGCTTCTGCAAGACTTCTTCACTGGAAAAGAACTGAGTCTGAGCATTGGCCACAATGAAGTTGCTGCTTACAGAACAGCTGTCCATGCAGCCATTCTCTATAGACAAGTCTGAAATGGTTTACAGTTGCTGCTCTTGGATGTCACTCAGTTTTCACTCAGTATTAAACCAACAGTGGAATTAGACCTGTCCTCGTCAAACACAATACTACCATTCTGACCTAGCAGACAACCAAACCTTACTACTTACTCTGTCAACCAACTGGGTGTGCTCATTCAAGTGTATGAAGGTGAAAGGTCCATAACTAAATATAACAATCTGCTGGGAAAGTTAGAATTCACAGGCATACCTCTACCCTGTTGTGTACCTCAGATTGAAGTCACTTTTGACACTGATGCCATTGGCATTCTCAATGTTACTGCTGTAAATAAGAATACAGGAAAGGAGAACAAGAACACCATCACCAATGACAGGAGCCTTAAGCAAGGACCACATTGAGAACATAGTCTACGAGGCTGAGTAGAACAAAACTGAACATGAGACATGCAGAGACAGAGTATCATCTGAGAATTCACTGGAGCCCTCTGCATTCAACATTAAAGTAACATTTTAATACCAGCACTGAGGAGGCAGAGCAGGCAGATCTCTGTGAGTTCTAGGACAGCCTGGTCTATAGAGCAAGACAAACAGGGTAACAAAGAAACTATAAATTAAATTCTGTATTTAGTCTGACATTATTATCATGCTATCATAAAAAACAAAATTTCCTAAGGACAAAAACACAGAAGAAAGCATCATAAAAACCTTCATGGGTTAGAGAGATGGAGAAGCAGTTAATAGTGTTTACTGGTCTTGCAAAAGACCAGAGTTTGGTTCCCAACACCCATGTTAGACAGTTCAAAACTATCTATAATTCCTGCTCCAGAGAGATTCCATGCCTCTGGCCTCAGACACCTATACTCAAGTGCATATACCCACCACACATAATTTAAAGTAATAGATATAAATATTTTAAAATAAAAGCCAATCTTTAAGTATCAATGGGATACTTAAAACAGTTGGTCCTGTATGTTATTAAATAGCTGTCCCAAATGAACAAAAATCAGGTAGGCAAAGGAAGACTGAAAAAGCTATCAAATCTAACATAAGCTATATACATACTAAGTTCTCAGCAAATGTATGTTAATTAATAAATACTCACTTTAGTACTGTGAATTCCTAATAGAGTATCTATGGAATAACCAAGACCATCAAAAATCTCTATCCTGTGGGCAATGGTTTTCAACCTGTGGGTTGAGACCTCTTTGGGGGAGTCAAATGACCCTTTTACAGGGACCACATATCAGATATCCTGTATACCAGATGTTTAGATTACAATCCATAACAGTAGCAAAATTACAATTATAAAGTAGTAACGAAAATAATTTTTGTTCTTCGGGGTCACCATCACATGAGGAACTATATTAAAGCGTCATTGCATTAGAAAGGTTGATTACCAGTGCTCTGATGGTTCTTCCGGGCCTGGTCTTCATGTACCTGAATATACAAGTATTAAGATGAAACCTAAGCAAAATTCTCATCATATATCCAATGGACCACAGCACTCCACACATGCTCATACTCAAGCTCGCTCTCCCTCTCCATTTTCCACCCATGTTACCCAGGTCGGTAACATGTATTCAAGGTTGCCGACCTCCGCCCTACAAGCACATTTGTCTTAAGAATAAACTCAAAATACATATTAAAGTAATGAGTACTGTTTCCAACAACGAAATTACAAAATGGTTTTTTTGAAATGAATCTTTACCTGGCAATTTTTATTTTTCTATTAGTCATTATCTGGCAATCAAGGTCCTTAAAACTATGGCTTCATCTTACCTCTCACCCACTTGAATAATAACAGTGGCATTACAACAACTCTCTACTCTTATTCCATAGAAATATCTCCAGCCTTGGGGGAGGGGGCTTCAGGAATGAGGGAGAGGGGTAAATACAGAAAGGAGGAGGAAGGAAAAAGGGAATATCAGGGTACAAGTGATCTTATCAAGGAAATAGGAAAGGTCATGTCCTTAGGGAAGGGAGAAATACACAAGGAGGGGTGAGTGAAAAATAACATTAAAGATGTCTGTAAAGGCCAAAAGATATCATGCTATTAACTATTTATGTAAAAGAACCTATAAGACATATAATTCTGTATATAAATATACATACTTTAAATGAGCTTTTCTTATCTCAATTGACAATATTCCTTCCAAGAGCCAAAGATCACCTAAAAACAAAACCCCAGATATCAGAATCCCTCTTTTGAGTTGTTAGTCAGGGCTATCCAAGAGACTTCTAAAACATACAGCTTATTGCTATTTCCCTTCCTTGGCCCTGGAGCTGGCTGAAAACACCATGTTTTTCAGCAGACACAGGGCCCAGAGGATGCTGAGCTGGAACTGACCTGAATGTCTCCTTTCTGAAAACTAGCTTCCACGATAACAAAAGGTGCCACACAAGCTTCTAAAGGAGGAAAGCAATCGGCAGTATCTCCAAGCTATGATGCCTCTGAACCACAATGACTACAATGGCACCAAAGCTCAAAAAGTACAGTGGTGACACACAGACCTTGGCAGTAACCAACAGCTTGTTAATTGTGCTTAAGATCTACTCAACAAGAGGGAAACTATGACTAGAGTGGAAACTAAACCAACCACTCAGTGCTACTGAAGTTGTGGATCTTGAAGGAAAACTAACAATCACCACTTTACTAAACCAGCACAATAGCTAACAATAATCTAAACATTTGTCCTTATGCCCACATATACATGTAGTTTTTCACCCCTAATCAAGGAAACTTCTCTTTGCAACAAAGACTATTACACAAAAACCACAACCAATCAAAAAGTAAATTGTGGAGCTTAGTCCCAATATATACACCTTCAAACTACTCCTGAACCTAAGGCTCTGGAAATATTATAGACAAGGGGGGCAGAAGGATTATAAGAGCCAGATGATCAGTGAGTTAGCGGTGAGACTGTGACTTTTAGTAATATCTCATTAGCACAGTTGCCTAAACAAGAACTGTGCAAATACAAAACCAATAAACATGCAAAGGAGACAGAGAAAAGCCCACAGGACCTACATCAAGAACTACATGCAAATAAGGAATGCTGAGAGTGGGAAAAATAGTCCTCCCCAAGGAAGAGCACACAAATTGGTTATTCAATTGGTCAGCCTCAAAAATATACATTTAAACAACATTATAGGGAATACATAAGTTATATTTAGGAATACACACACGCATATATGTAATAATAATGAAAAACAGGCTATGAATTTGAAGGAGAGCAAAAGTTACTTCAGAGAAGGTTTGGAAGAAGAAAAGGGAAGGGAGAGACAATGTAATCATATTACATACTCCTCTCCCTCGCAAAAACAAAAATGCCATCTTCCCTGCTCCACTACTTCTTTCACCCCACTCCATGTCTTCCTTCTCTCTGTTCAGTCCTACTCTTCTGTGTAACTTTTCCATCATCAACAGGGAATCTAACTGTAATCCCACTTCCAGGTGAAGCATATCCAAAAGGACCCAACTTCTCTCCCATGATACTATCACATATTTCATCTAATCACCACTAACAGACTATAATTTATGCATCTCTGACTGTGACAATCATTGCTAGTTTAAAAAGTACTAAGACAGAGGGAATCCAAGATGGCTGCCACAAGAGAACACTGTGTCTGAGGAGTAGGAGAGCAGAAACAACGCAGCGACCAGGAGACTGAACTCTGGGACCTAAAACGCCAGCATTTGTGAGTGCCAGGTGAGCGGAACTCCTCTGGTGAGAAAATCAAGTGGGAAAACCCTAAGGACACCCAGTTATTCCCCGGAAAAATCTCCGGGTCACCAGCTGCGCACAGCTCTGATCTGAACAAGCAGCCGCACTGGGCGCCCGCACCCACCATAATAGACTGGATCGCACAGTCTCGCGGGCAGTCTAAGCAGGAACCGGTTACCATTTTCACTGAACTGCACACTGCGAGCGCACACTGCACTTGGGTTCTGCTTCAACCCGCGGGTGTGCTGCAGGCTCAGCCCAATGAACGGAACCACCCCAGACTGAGAGGGTTGGGACCTTTTTGACCAGTCTGCACACTGCAGGCGCGCGACTAACACTTCCACCAGCAAAAACTCAGTCAGTGTGTGAGTCCGCCAGCAGGTCTGGAAGGAACCATAGTTCTGCCCAACCCACGGGTGTGCGGCAGGCGCACACCGATCACTGGAACCACCACAGACTGGGAACCACCACAGACTGAAAGGATCCGGGGACCATTTTGACCAGACTGCACACTGAGGGCGAAAACTGCACGAATCTGCCAGCAAAACCTCATTTTGGGTGTCTGTCCATGGGCCAGACAGAGAAGGCCTCAGGCACCATTGCAGACAGGCCTGCATACAGTGGATGCACACCAACCCAAACCACTGTGTGTGCCCCAAATATCATCTCAGACCATGGTGCACAGCCCCTGGCCCAGAAGGAGGTGCCAAATCTCCATTCCAGGAGAGAGCCCTTAGCAGCAAGCCCAGGGCGGAGTGCACAGCCCCCAGCTGACATCTCAAACCTGGACACTCAGACTCTAGCACAGAGTGAGGAGTAAAGACTCCAGACCAGAGGGGTGACCAGCCTGCAGTGCTCACAGCTTCTAGCACAGAGCACAAAGCTGGGCACACAGAGCCCACAACAGAGTTCAACTGAGACAAAAAACACACCAACAAACCACCGGAAATCCCTGATCTTCTTGAAGAATACTCCTGACAAAAGAGATTGACAGATTCAGACTGAAGTACACCCTTAAAGCATAAACAGCTCACTGATTATATATAAACAAATGCCCAGAAATCGGCGAAAGAACTCACCCAACAAAAATCAGGACACCATGGCCCCACCAGAAACACCCAAAAGCAGTGGAGTTTTTAATTCAGCGGAGACACAGGAAAATTATATTAAAGCTTTGATTATGCAGATATTGGAGGAACAAGAGGAGAGACAAAAAAAGGAAATGAACAAGGCCCTCAAAGAAATGGAGAAGAAATTAACTGCCCACATAGAGGAACAATCAAAGATAAACAGAGAGGAAACAACCAAAATACGAGACACAGTCAATCAGTTG
>CM053763.1:11896375-11914656 GCA_028658305.1 Pachyuromys duprasi
ATAGTTGAGCAAATGCCCTTGTTGTGTACTTGAGTGTCTTTTGGATATATGCCTAGGAGCATCTTCAACAAATGGTGCAGTACCAACTGGATATCTATATGCATAAAAATGAAAATAGATCCATATTTATCACCCTGCACAAAACTAAAGTCCAAATGGATCAAAGACCTCAACATAACACCAGACACATTAAATCAGTTAGAAGAAAAAGTGGGAAAGACCCTAGAACTCATTGGCACAGGAGACTACTTCCTGAACAGAACACCAACAGCGCAGGCTCTAAGAGCAACAATCAATAAATGGGATCTCATGAAACTGAAAAGCTTCTGTAAAGCAAAAGACACCGTCGTCAAAACAAAACGACAGCCCACAGACTGGGAGAAGATCTTTCCCAACCCTATGTCTGACAGAGGGCTGATATCCAGTATATATAAAGAACTAAACAAATTAAAAAGCAACAAATCAAGTAATCCAATTAAAAAATGGGGTATGGAGCTAAACAGAGAACTCTCTGTAGAGGACTGTAGAATGGCAGAAAAACACTTAAAGAAATGCTCAACGGCCTTAGCCATCAGGGAGATGCAAATCAAAATGACCCTAAGATTTCACCTTACACATGTCAGATTGGCTAAGATCAAAAACTCAAGTGACAACACATGCTGGACAGGATGTGGAGAAAGAGGAACCCTCTTCCATTGCTGTTGGGAATGTAAATTTGTGCAACCACTCTGGAATTCAATTTGGCACTTTCTTAGACAATTAAGAATATTGATTCCTCAAGATCCAGCTATACCACTCCTAGGCATATATTTTACCCCTATCTTAAAGCAGTGGTTTGGAGTTTGGATGGTGAGGAGAGACTGGAGCTGAAGGCTGAGTTTCCTTGTTACTCTTGAGGTGTTTCAGCAGAGTTGGCCTGCTTTTGTTTTCCAGAGGATTTCCAGAGGTCACTGACTCAGGGCAGGGGACTGGTTTTCTACTCTCCTCATCCTGACCCCTGCCTAGCTTTTCTGGCTGTGAGCATATTAAGAATTGGTCTCACTCAGACATTTGACAGGTTGTGGTTGTTTAGTTAAGTCCCCCCACCAACTCCCCATTTTTTTTCTCTATATGTTTTAATAGCCCCAGGGAGCTGGTATTCAGAAGAATGTTTTTATTGGATAGTTTGAGAATTGTTGGAACTATGTTCCTTCTCGAGAGTTCTGGGCCAGTCACCCTTACAGGGCCATGAAGGGTGTATATGTAAAGTAAAGGAGGGGAAATTAGAAGACCTTACTTAGAGAGAGGTCTGGTGGTGTTAGTGAACTTAAAAGATTATTTCATTTCCTAAGTCAGTAACTTGTCCATGTGATGCTCTTAAAGCAGTGTTTGGATATTTCAGCCTAATATGACAAATGAAGAAAGAGGCTTACCATGAGGATTCCCAGGGAGTTTTCTTTTGGGAGGGGAGCCTAAGAAGTGATATTCTACTCAACTCAACTTGCATTCTTCAAGCCTTTTTATTTTCCCATCTCCAGACAGTCAGTTTGTCCTCCTGAGCCCATGCATAGTGAATGTACTTTTGAAATGGTTTTATATCTGTGAACACCATGTGCTTAGCCTGCGGAATTCACCATAACATGCTGGGCATTTGTTTTGTAGTACCTCAGAGTCTTATCAGGAATTTTATATGAAAAGATATCAAAGAAGGGAGGGAAGAGAACATAATTTTAGAGAAAAAGCATTAAGGAAATTAGCATCGTACATAAAGTTATGAAATGAACTCCAAGACTGGGGTATTTATGTCTATGTGTATGTATTTTTTATTTGTATTTTTTTTATTTGTAAGGCACACATATAGAGCTAACTCCTGCTTAATTTTGTATTAGAGGTGTGGTGATCAATTGTCATTGTCAACTTGACTGGATTCAGAATCCTCTAGGGCATGTATCACTGGGCATCTCTCTCCTTTTTTTTGTATTCTTTTTTAAAAAAATAATTCTGTATTAATTACACTTTATTCACATTGTATCCCCCCTGTAGTTCCCTCCCTCCTCCCATCCCAATCCCTTCCTTCCTCCTTTTGCATGGGTGTCCCTCCCCAAGTTCACTGATAGGAGAGGTCTTCTTTTCCTTCCTTCTCATCCTAGTCTATTAGATCTCATCAGGAGTGGCTACATTTTCTTCCTCTGTGGCCTGGTAAGGCAGCTCCCCCGTCAGGGGGAGGTGATCAAAGAGCAAGCCAACCAGTTCAGGTCAGAGGCAGTCCCTGTTCCCATTACTATGGAACCCACTTGGAGGCTGAACTGCCATGGGCTACATCTGTACAGGGGTTCTAGGTTATCTCCATGCATGGTACTTGGTTGGAATACAGTCTCAGGAAAGACCCCAGTGTTCAGAGTTTTTGGTTCTGTTGCTCTCCTTGTGGAGCTTCTGTCCTCTCCAGATCTTACTATTTCCCACTTTGTTTATAAGGTTCCCTGCACCCTGCCCAACGGTTGGCCATAAGACTCAGCATCTGCTTTGATAGTCTGCAGGGCAGAGCCTTTCAGAGGCCTTCTGTGGCAGGCTCCTGACTTGTTCCCTGTTTTGTTTTGTTTTGTTTTGTTTTGTTTTGTTTTGTTTTGTTTTTTTCCTTTCTTCTGATAGCCATCTTCTTTGCCTTTCTGTACAGGGATTGAGCATTTTAGCAAGAGTCCTCCCTCTTGGTTACTTTCTTTAGGTGTACAGATTTTAATAGGTTTATATTATATGTCTATATGAATGAGTATATACCGTGTGTTTCTTTCTGCTCCTGGGATAGCTCACTCAGGATGATCCTTTCCATTTCCCACCATTTACTTGCAAATTTTATGATTTCCAAACGATATCCTTGTTTTTTATTGCTGAGTAATATTCCATTGTGTAGATGTAGCACAATTTCTGTATCCATTCCTCAGTTGAGGGGCATCTAGATTGTTTCCATCTTCTGGATATTACAAATAAAGCTGCTACAAACATGGTTGAGCTAATGTCTTTATTGTGTACTTGAGCCCCTGTTGGATATATGGACTGGACATCTCTTATGGAGTTATATTCAGAGAGAGATTTAATTGGGAAAAGAAAGTCTATCTTGAATGTGGTGACACTATCTCATGGACTTGGGCCCTAGACTGAACATAAAGAAATAGATGAGTGACCCAGTCCAGTGGTAGTACTTCTCTGCTTTCTGATACAGTGTTTCTGCTGCAACATGGTTCTTCTGTGCTATGTCTCTGCTGCTACAGCCAGAGCCACTCTTGATGCCATGTGTCCCCTCCATTATGGAATATAGTCTCAAACTCTGAACCCCATTGACTCCTTCTTCCTAAAATTGTTCTTGTCACAGAAATGAGAAAAGCACAAAAGAAAAGTAGTCTGTCCAGGGAGTCCCTAGATATGGTAGTAAAATTTGTTATCTTAAATGTGCCTGGTGCACCTCTGTAAGCTTACCATATCCTGATTTTAGACATGTACTACATTGGCTATAGTCTTAAGAGGCTGAATTTATAGGATCAAAACTTTTGGCTTAGTTTACTTTGGTCTATTTTTTTGACAGTAGTGTTTATTCAACATTATTGCTGGATGTCATTTATACTTTTTTGTCTTGATGAATATAGCAAAAAGCTGTAAGCAATTAGTCTAAACCCATTTATTTCTTTAAAGAAACATTTGAACTTCATGTATTATGTATTCATTTTTTCATTTCAAAGGAGAGCCTTTAAACAGTTTATGAAAAATATCTGTCAAATATAAGGATGTATTCAGCTTTTAATCATACATCCTTGAAACTACTGTCTGTGTAGTACGTTCTGTTACCATTTTATTGTCCTCAGTAGCAGACTTGAGAATTGTTATTATTAAGTAGAATTGCTGCTGGTAGGCGTTTTCATTCTGTGTGCATTTTTTGACCTTTAGGTGTATACTTAGCCCATGCTTACACCTCCAGAATTCCATCCAGATCTTATCACAAATTGTATCTGTGGATTTAGTACCTTAGGGTTCATCATCAGCAAAAGTCAAATAATTTCTTGGTCTTTACATTTTATCTAAACACTCTCAAGAAAAGTTTTCTGAACAAAAATCTTAAGACTTAGTACTCTAGGAATGGCAAGTCCAGGTAGAAGTTATGATCAGATTATGAGGATTATCCTCAAGGTCAGAAGAGTGTGCTGGCTTTAGGAAAGGTGTGTCACAGAGTCAAGTAGAACATGCCAGTTTGTGTGGACTCCGTGCAGTATTGTTTATTCTGAAATTCTTGAATGTATTTGTACTCCCGTTTCTTTTCTTTTGCCCTTTAAGAATCACAAAGTATATCAAAGTGATTTTTTTTCTTGATTTTTGAGTTACATGTTTTTGTTCCTTTCTAATTTAATTCTAATTTAATCCTCTGTAATTTAATTCTAAATTAAATTACCTTCAAAAGGAAGTAGGGGGAGCGTTTGCCTTAAAATAAGTCCCCAGGTTGGAGAGACAGATGTCATAGCTGCTAGGCATCTTTCTGTTCTTGTAGAGGAATGAAGTTGCTTCCTGCCATCATGTTGGGATGCTCACAGCTGCTTGTAACTCCCGCTCCAAAATGATCTGTCACTTCTGGCTTCTAAAGGCACCTACATTCTTATATATATCCCACATAGTTACTTATACACAGTACTAACACATAGTTAAAAATCAATTAAAATAAATCTAAAAATTCAGTGAAGGCTTTTGGTAATAATCTCATGGCAGTGAGTTTGTTTGGAGGAGCTGACTGTGAGAGGTTGTTATTGACCCCCTGGCAAAGTTGGTCGTGTTTTGCAGTGGGGCAACTTAACTCTGAGCCTGGGAAAAGGCTATAGATTGTTCAGAATTTCTGCTGTGTATCTACTAAACACCTTCAGAATTCAGCTTAAAAGACTGGCTAACATTTTATTGGCTAGTTTTGGTTGGTAAAAGTTTCTTGTATGCTGGATGTAATGGTGTGTGTCTATAATCCTAGAACTTGATGAAGAGAGGAAGGTGGACCAATAAGAAGTTCAAAGTCATCTTGTCTTACACAGCAAGTTTAGGCCTTAATATTTCCATGTTTGCTTTTCTTAAAAGGAAAGAAAAGAAACAGCAACCAGACAGAAAGTTTTCCTGAATCATGAACATCTGAGGATAGAGATAAACTTTGAGGGTTTTTCCAGTGAAAGGTAGATCCCAACTAGTTTATGGTTATGCTGTTTCTTTAGGCAGAGGTAGCTTGATGGAGAAATACTAGGCAAGGAGTTTGTCTTCTTCTTAGCGGTCCTAAAGACATTGCTGCTATCTTGTACACATTTAATAACAATATTCAGGGATGAAGTGCAGTTAGTACAAGAGGGTTAATGTATGGGCTCTTATGAGAAGAGTGATTGACATTTTAATCAGTTGTAGTGTGCAGAACATTTGTGTGTGTGTGCGCATATTTCCAGCTTTTCATGTTTTCCTTCTCGAAGATTCAGCACTAGTTCATAGGGAAGCTCCATCTACTGAAGACACCTTTCAGAGTGCTCCTT
This sequence comes from Pachyuromys duprasi, assembly GCA_028658305.1. Classification (NCBI taxonomy): domain Eukaryota; kingdom Metazoa; phylum Chordata; class Mammalia; order Rodentia; family Muridae; genus Pachyuromys; species Pachyuromys duprasi. The sequence continues at coordinate 11,901,892 of CM053763.1, forward strand.
TCTGTTGACGCCAATGATTTTCCTTTGCACAGCTCATTGAATTTTCTTCAGATTGATAAGCTCCAATGAAGATTATGTTGAAACTAGTAATTTGATCATTTCAAACATCAATTCCTTGTCATTTTTCTTAGTGCTTAAATTCAAAAGAGTTACCAGGGAGTCTTCTTAATTCAGTCTACTAAATAATGACTTTTGTTGTGCTCTGTCTAAATGAAAAGACTTGTAGGGGATAGTTGTAGATATTCTATCTATGTTCATCTTTATCTTCGCTTTCTAACATATACTCAGATTTACATTTTATTGTTGATGTTATAAGGACATTGAGTTTGGTCAGATTTAGGCTTAATATTCAGTTTTCCTGCCTTGGCCAGCTATAGGACATTGTGTAAGGGAGCCAATATTACAAACTGGAGTTTTCTCTGGGGTACATGTGGGCTTTGCCTCCTATTTTCTGGGCACGTTTTAAAGGATAATAGAGTCTTTGAAGAGTTTTAGATGGGATATCAGACCTTTAGTGTTCAGGACATTAGATACCAGTCCCTTCAGCGACTGCCATATATAGAGAGGACCGTATTGCTCTATCTTGGTTGGTTTGTGTTAATTGATGAACAAGGGAATAGAAAAACAGAGTACCTTAGACAAATCCTTTTAATTGAAAGTTTCCAAAGGAGACCAAAAAAGGCAGATTTGGCACCAGTGGAAGACCAAAGAAACAATCCCACTCAAGCTAGCTTGGTGAACCAGTGAGTGGTACAATAACATGGGTGAGATGTTATTTACAGGAACGTGGACAATTTAAAAAACGGTTATACCTTTCTCCAGAAGCTAACTGTCACTGGCTATACGTTGTTAGTGAGGGGCAGGGCCATGTGAGCTCCTCTCTTCCTCTGTCAACGATTAATTGAGTCAGTTTTGTACACGTCTTGCGTGGATAGTCACTGGTGATGAGAATTCAGGGGAGCAACGGCCATGACATGCTCAAAAGGTGGTGTTGTTTAATACTGTTCAACTCTGAAAGGTCATAGCTACATGAGATGATAGTGAAAAAATACATAAGCAACACCTAAAAATCATAGGCCCCCCAAACATTACATTTTAATAATTATCATAAAAATCTTCAGTATAACAAAAATAAAAAGTAAAAACAAAAGGTAAAGAGAGCCCACAGATTTGGAATATATAGTTGCAACTTTTGTAAGTAAGTGAATATAAACAATCAAATCTTAAAAGATGTCATATAAATCAATGAAAGAAAAAGTACTCTGTATAGAACAGGTAAAGAAGATGAGTAGGCAATTCACATAGGATGATTGAATGTCCAATTATGGAAGTTGTTCATCCTCACTAACAGGGAAATGAAAATCTAAACCCTGGTGAGATTCCATTTTACACCTATTGATTGGCACAACCTAATAAGCTTGATAACACCAAGTGTTGGCAAGGATAAGAAGAAACAGGAACTCCTGTATATTGCTATTGGTAATAACTTGCTACAACCTTTATAGCAAGCATTTAGGAAATATCTGTTGAAGTTGAAGATACACAGGTTTATAAACTCAACTATTTTGCTCTTATGTGATAGCCTATATTGATTGTCACATTGATGGAAACAAGAAAATGTGCAAGGGTGTTTATTATAACAATTTTTCATATGGAAAAAGAATTAGAGGAATTGATGAGTGGAATATAATTTTCAACCCAACAATGTGAGGCAAGTGCTGTACCAATGCGCTCCATTCTCACAATTGATCTATAAAAATAGATCAAAAAAGACATTGCATTTAACTGAAGTTAAGTACTTTGTGGGCTTCTTTCAGTCAGATAGTGTTTTCAAGGTACACGAATATTACAGTATGTACACCAGGGTCTATGTTTTCCTTATTGTTAGATAGTATCTTTTAAACATATCTACCACTTTGTACTTTTCCTTCATTCTGTGGTGAATTTTGAGTTGTTTTCTTTGACTAACTATGACCAGTAATGTTTCTATGAATGTTTTTATACAAGTTTTATATGGACATAAATTTCTGTTTCTCTTTCCATATATCCATATATATATACATACATATACACATATTTGTACATATGTATATATAGGTCTCATTCATATAATTAAGTTACTGATATTGTGTGTAGGAATAGACAAGTTCTTTTTTAGACTGCCTACATATTTCTACTGCCCCATCAGCAGTATGTGAGTCTTCTTATTTCTTCATGTCCTCTCTTAGACTTGCTATTGTTTTCCTTACTATAAATATTGTAGTGGCTGTACAATACTATTGCGCTGAGGGTTTCCTAACTGTTCCACTATGACTAATCATATTGGTTATCTTTTTTGTGTGCTTATTGACTCTATAAATTTCAAAAGTATAAAAACATTGGTTTGTTTTTCTGAGTATATAATTAGTATACAAAACGAGAGGAGCTAGAATACTTGTTTCTTCATTTCTCAGAAAGATCTGAAATGAAGCAGATAATATAATATATTAAAATTTATTACAATTGTAACATTAGATGCATAGCTGGTATATTGTTTCCTATTTAAGTTAACACAACTATACACAGGATGTCAAGTACTTTAAATATTTAAGTATATATTGTGAGCATATGAACATTTTTTTTTCTTCTGGAAAAGAATGAAAACATAATAGAACTGTCTTGGTACTGGCTTTCATTTTGGTGAGAGATAACATGCAGGAAGTAAAATTATGTTAAAAGATTTTTAATTGAAGACTCATTATTAATGCAGATGCCAAGTAAGGGTTTCAGTGAGAACTTCAGACTTATCTCTCTTAGGAACATTGATGTAAAAACACTCAAAAAAAAATACTCGCAAACCAAATCCCAGAACACATAAAAGTTTTCATCCACCATGACCAAGTAGGCTTCATCCCAGGCATGCAGAGGTGGTTCAGTATGTGGAAATCCATCAATATGCTCTATCAGATGAATGAACAGAAGGAAAAGAAACCATATGATCATCTACTTAGATGCTGAAAAAGCATTTGACAAAATTCAACACCCATTCATGTGTAAAGTTTTGTAGAGATCAGGGATATAAGGCACATACCTAAACATAGTAAAAGCGACATACAGAAAGCCTATAGCCAACATCAAACTCAATGGAAAGAAACTGAAATCAGGGCCAAGGCAAGGCTACCCACTCTCTCCATATCTCTTTAACCTAGTATTTGCAGTTCTAGCTAGAGCAATAAGACAACTAAGGGAGATCAAGGGTATACACATTGGAAAGGAAGAAGTCAAAGCATCACTCTTTGCAGATGATATTATAGTATACACGCGTGACCCCAAAAATTGTACCAGAGAACTTCTGTTGCTGATAAACCCACTTTCAAAAAAGTGGCTTGATATAAAATTAATTAAAAAAAATTATCCAGTAGCCCTCCTGTATATAAAAGCCAAAAGGGCTGAGAAAGAAATTAGGGAAACAATACCCTTTACAGTAGCCACCAATAACAAAGTACCTTGGTGTGACTCTAACCAAGCAAGTGAAAAACCTCTTTGAAAAAAACTTCAAGTCTCTGAAGAAAGAAATTGAAGAAGACATCAGAAGATGGAAAGATCTCCCATGCTCATGGATTGGTAGGATTAACACAGTGAATATAGCCATCCTACCAAAAGCAATCTACAGATCCAACGCAATTCCCATCAAATTACCAACTCATTTTTTTTTATAGACCTTGAAAGAAAAATTCTCAATTTCATGTGGAAAAACTAAAAAAACCCAGAATCACTGAAACAATCCGGTACAGTAACAGATCGTCTGGAGGTCTCTCCATCCTGATCTCAAGCTGTACTATAGAACAAAAGTAATAAAAACTGCACGGTACTGGTTGGGAAACAGTCTGGAGGATCAATGGAATTGACTAGACAACCCAGAAATAAACCCCTATACCTGTAGACAGCCGAGTTTTGACAAAGAAGCTGAAATAATACAATGGAAAAAAGATAGTATCTTCAAACAAATGGTGCTGGTCTGACTGGATGTCTATATGTAGAAAATGCAAATAGATCCATATTTGTCACCCTGCACAAAGCTAAAGTCTAAGTGGATGAGAAGACCTTAACATAAAACCGGACACACTAAACCTGTTAGAAGTAAAAGTGGGGAAGAGCCTTGACCTCATTGACACAATAGACAACTGCCTGAACATAACACCAACTGCACAGGCTCTAAGATCAACAATCAATAAATGCAACCTCATGAAACTGAAAAGCTTTGTAAAGCAAAGGACATTCATGCCAGGACAAAATCACAGCCTACAGACTGGGAAAGGATCTTCACCAACCCTATATCTGACAGAGTGTTAATATCCAGAATATATAAAGAACTTAAGAAGTTAAACACCAACAAACCAAGTATTGCCATTAAAAAATGGGGTATAAAGCTAAACAGAGAATTGTCAATAGAGGAATATCGAATGACAGAGAAACACTTAATGAGATGTTCAATGTCTTAGTTATCAGGGAGATGCAAATCATAACGACCCTGAGATTTCACCTTACACCCATCAGAATGGCTAAGATCAAAAACTCAAGTGATAACACATGCTGGAGCAGATCTGGAGAAAGGGGAACCCTCCTCCATTGCTAGTGGGAATGTAAACTTGGACAACCACTTGCAAATCAATCAGGCACTTTATTAGACAATTAGGAATAGTGCTATCAAGATCCAACTATACCACTCCTAGTCGTATCCTGAAACATGTTCAACTATGCAGGGGCATTTGCTCAACCATGTTCAAAACAGCTCTATTCATAATAGCCAGAATCTGGTAACAATCCAGATGTCCCTCAGTGGAGGAATGGATACAGAAATTGTCATCCAGTACATCTTCATTCCATCCTTCCATCCATCCATCCATCCATCCATCCATCCATCCATCCATCCATCCATCCATCCATCCACACACCTAACCAGCCTTCTAGCCATCCATCTATCTATCTATGTATCTATCTTATCTATGTATATATCTATCTGTCTGTCTGCCTGCCTGTCTACCTATAGTGCTCATTGGGAATGGTCTGGGCTTTTAGAGACTCAAAGATCTCCCATCCTCCAATGACACACTCCCACAACAAGGTTGCACCTCCAAATTCTTTCCAATGTTTTTTCACCAACTGTGAACCAAGCATTCATGTATGTGAGTCTATGGTAGCCATTCTCATTCAAACCATTACTGTTTACTAAAATTGTCCAGTGGTTTTAGAGAATACTGAAAACCTGTTCTAAGAATTATTGCCATCATATACTTCTAAGATATTGTTGGATCAAAAGCACAACCTTCACGAAAAATAATGTCAGGATCTACCAGAGTGTCTATGCTGTGTCCAGGATGGTGAATACTGGGTAAGAACCAAAATGGTTGATTACTTTGAACATCTTTTACCTGGTCATTGTCTTCAAGAGGCTTATGATAGAATCTCAGGTTTAAACATTTGCCTATTTATAGGACTCAATTCAAGGGGTTTTGTGATTCAATTTGGTATTTTTTTCTTGTTTTTGCTTTGTTTCAATATCTGTGACTGTTTAAGGTTATTGTATTGTATAACATTGATTAACAATCATATTTTTACTTACTTCTTCGGGAATAAGAGCTTATTATAATTGACAAGCTAATTTGTAATAAACTCTTTTGCTTATATTGACACAGCACCTTATGTGCCTTAATTTGCACTCTATATTGTTGTGTACCCATTATCATAGGTATATATACCTTGCTATAAAATACTAACGTAGCATATTGGATTAGATAAAGACGTTATATATAGTAAAGTTTTAGAATTTCAAAATAAAATAATAAATGGAAAATTATGGAAATATATTAGAAGGGTGACATATAACTGGAAGAAAATGTCATCTTTGACCATGTTTAGAAGTCAGAATATGTAATCCCGTATAATTAAATTCCAGCAATTTTGTATATTAGTTGAAATGATAAGTACATTTGAACAGTTGTGGTCTTTCAAGCGCATGTTGTGTAGGCAGAGTGACTACAGATGGAAACGGGTGTCAAGAAGAGAGCAAGATGGTTGTCAGTTGATGGTCCATCCACTGAGGCATCCGGCAACAATTTGGTGGTTATGGAGTAGTCATATCTGCTGTATCTGAGCTGCTCTCTGTTTACTAGGATTAAAAGAATGTCAGACATGGAAAGGAAGATTCTTGATGTGGTGGAACAGATTAAGAATTTACTTATGGGCACAATGAAAGAGCATGTTTAAAATGTTCTTTTTCTCCAAGTACTTATGTGTAATTGAGAGAGGAATTCACAACTAGGTTTGAAGAACCAACATTGAAAATATTTACTACCTGACTATTTTTGTTTTCCCATGAAGCAAATTTCAAGGAACAAAAACAGACAGCAATCTATATTTTAACCATATTCCAGTCTAACTGGTGTTGTTGTAGATGGTGGTTACCAAAGGAATTAGGTTTAGAGGGAGAAGATTGGATTGGCTATGTAGATTATTTTATGGACAGTGTATCAACTTCTTATATAAGAGCTTAATCCCACCATAGATTTTATTATGATCACTACCACGTTAGTAAATATATTTTGACTTTTATGCTATTGTAAGATAATTTTAAGAAACTCTTGAGTTCTTATCTTTGACTTTTAAAAAAATGTTTTGTACCTCCTTGAAAAGTATTTTCTATATCATTTTGTTGTTGGAAGTATATAGTAAGTGTTAGACTTCATTGCCCTTCCCTCCCTCCCTGCTGTACTAGCAGAGCTGCTTTGGGAAGATAATTGACTTACTTTTAGAATTGCTTATCTTATATTGGTTATCTTTCCTTATAGGATTGTTGTGTGTCTAGGATGTGAAAGTTCATGGTAGAGTGTAAAATATTAATTGTAATGTAGGTGTTTGCTACCTTACCATTGGTAAGGCATTGGGCATCATCCTTCTTTCTTTTTCACTGTTCATACAAAGCCTCAATAGCAAAAGCAGGCAGCTTACAGACTGTGTAGCTGAGGATGACTTTGAACTCCTAATCTTCCTGGCTCCACTTCCAAGTATTAGAGTTTTAGGCATGTCCCACCACATCCAGCTTCTGAGTATAGTTCATTAAAGAAAGGATAGATAGTTTTCTCAAACTAGGATACACAGATTCTCTATCTTAGAAATTGGATTTGGTATACAAAATCAGTCCTTGATGGTTTACTATAAGAAACCTCAAAACCAAGAGTATAATTTTGTCCCATGGAATATGTAACAGATAAAGCTTATTCTTGCATTCACAGAAGAAAAGAAACACACACACACACACAGACACACACACACAGACAGACACACACAGAGTGAGTGCGAGAGCAAGCAAGCATTAAGTACCGTTGTTCTTAGAGGCCTGTCAGCTTTCCATTTCCTGCTTGCTTTTCATAGTTCTGGTTGCTCTTTTGACTTTGATTAGTGAAGTGTACAACTGTAAATCTTTGTAACAATTACTCTTTGTGTTGTTTAAGCTATTTTAAGTTGTTTCTGTTACTTTGAACTAAAGTGCTGAAATGAAAATCAATGGATATGGCACTTGGCATCTTTTTAAATCTCCTGTATACACATTAATTTCTTCCTAATGTCTACTAATTTATTTTTAAAGGCCAATTATAGCTTTCCTTTAATGAATAGTTTGTGAGTATAGATATATATTATATATACCTATATAAGTATATATATATTTATATATTCCTATACTTATACCTATATAAGTATATATATGTATATAATATATAAGTACATATATACTATCTCATTTTTTAGGGTGCTTTGGATGTGCCGAGATGAAAAGAATGTTTGTACCCCAGTATATTTACTCAGGGTAAAGTATGTGTAAATGACTACATTTTATGTTGATGTTAGGCAAAGAGGAAATAAGTCACCAAGTGGTTAGATCTTTAACCTACTTAAGGCCTTTGAAGTTTTTCTTTTCTTTTGTCATTGACCATTGTTTAGGTCCTTACTTTCTATTTGACCTAGCATTTTTGTCTGTTCTTCTGAGCATTGCTAGTTGGCCAGCCAGTTGGGCACTGTAGACATTTCTTTATTGAAGTAGCTGCAAAAAAATTGCAATAATATAAGCAAAATTGAAATAAGCAAACAAGCTAAGTGGTGGCAGCACACACTTTCAACCCTAGTACTCAGAGGGCAGAGCAGGGAATATCTGTGAAGTTGAGGTCAGCCTGGTCTACAAGGCAAGTTCCAGGACAACCAGGTCTGTTACACAGAGAAACCCTGTCTTGAAAAACAAAACAAAATAAAACAAAGCAGCAGCAGCAGCAGCAGCAACAGCTACAACAATAACAGCAACAAAAAGCCAAAACAAAAGAAAATGTTAAACTTTTTTACAGATTTTTTTCAATAATCTTGGCTAGCAAGCCATCTCAAGATGACTAATATATCCTTACCTATGCATGATTTGAATGCTTATTTCCACATTTAATTTTGACCTTAGCAGAAGTTTTCATTTTTTCTCTATGTCTTGTGTCATGCATAGAAAGGACACTTACAGTTTTTGCATTATACAGTAGAAATGGTATCTTCCCATAAGTGTGCTGTGTTCCTTGCATGACATAGTAAAGTGGGTGCTTAGTTGGAAACCAGTCACACATGGTTAACTGGAGAGGACTAATGAACCACATTTTCTTAACCTGGAGCTTTTGTAGGTTATGTGTTTTACTGGCTCCTGTAACTCTTCAAAATGAGTTCCGAATGACATTCAACTCTCAGCTGATTGAAATGGACATTAGTAGAAAATCCTTTGAGAATTTATGAGGCAATTAATTTTTCCTCCTGGTAATCTCATTCTTTTTAATAATAAAAATTTTATTATTAGAATTTTGGAAAAATATATTAAGATTTCCATTACTGCTAAAGAAATATAGGACATATTTATATTTTTTAAAGAATAAAAGGAAATAGTCTTGTTTGTAAAATATCATTAGAGAAAGCAATAGAATTAAGGAGTAAAAGCAAAGAAAGGCCAAATTGTTTGTTTTCTATAATCCCTCTAGGCATTAATTTTGGAAACCTCATAGTGTGGTGAAACTTACTGGCTTAGCTATTGTGTTTCATCATACACCTACTGGGAGCTACCAGCTTTTCCTTATAGATTTCTGCATATTTGGTGTTTGTTGTGTGTAAGTTATGAACATAGACGCATGTATTTTTTAGAAGATATTTTTATTTATTTTATGTATATGTGTGCTCTGTCTGCATGTACACCTGCATGCTAGAAGAAGGCACCAGATCCCAGTATAGATGGTTATGAGCCACCACATGGTTGCCAGGAATTGAACTGAGGACCTCTGGAAGAGCAGTCATTGTTCTTAACCACTCAGCCATCTCTCCAGTCCCTTCCCTCCCCCAACATATGAATATTTTTAAGGCAAGTACTTTCAGGTAATAAGCTCATTGATATACCTATGAGACTGTGATACCATTATGTGCCCTCTTCCTAGTGTTGTCCTGGCTCTAAAAGGTACTTAGTCTTTGTTGAATGGATGAAGGAATATTTTGTTTATATAATGTTTTCTCCTATTAACTATCTGGAGAAGGCATGCTGAAAATATTTATAATGACATTATTCTAGGCTGTCAGAATTCTTTAAATTAGATAAATTTAGGCACTATAAATATGGTCAAATAAGTAATATTTATTAATTAATAACTATGATAATAATACCTTTCATTTGGACTGAAATTGAAGAGAACAGGGAGACGGTTGTTGGGATTTCATTTCCAAGCTTCAACCACGACACACAAAAGATTGCTATGATTCCTTCGGGACAGCATTGTTCACGTAGGTACAACATGTAGTACCTATGTTGGTGAGCCCATAGAAGACATTAAAGGAATTCTCAAGGCTTTTATCAGACTCATTGGTGGCCAAAAATCCACAGAGGGACAAATGGTATTATCTTAAAGCTTGAGCACAGGAGAGGGGAGGCAGTGTCATGGTGTACGGTGAGTAAGACATACCAGCTATCAAACTGTGTATACGGAAGATACAATGAAAACAGTGAGCTAAATAGCCAGGGAAGCATTAGGGGATACAGTAAGATAGCAGAAAGTTACAGGAAAAAGGACTGAGAAATTGGTTGCTGGAATGGATTATCAGCAATCTCTGCCCTATAACTTTCTCCTTCTTGTTCTTGACACCTTTGGCACTGAGTGTGTCACTGGTATGACATGCCTGCTCCCATAGAAGTATTCAGAGACTTCTGCCTTGCCAGCTGCTTGCTAAATTTTGATATGTTGATGTCACTCCTCAGTTGGGGTTTTGTCACTCAGTACCACAGTCAGAGTCCTGTGTTATGCCTGAACATGGCTCTGAGTCTGTCAGGGAAGGAGCAAGATAAATATTTTCTTATGAATATGAAACGAAGAGTTAAACAGTTATTGTCTAGAAACCAGGCTGATAATCATATTACATTGTCTGAGACCTGAGCAATAAGCAAATTAATTCTGTTGTCAAATAACTGTTGCTTGTAAAATGTGGAATAAAAATAGCACCTATTTAAATGTTTATGACAAGTTTATTTACATGGCACAGTTTTATGATAATTTTACTGTGAAAAATAATAACTATTGGTATCTTTTTTTTTAATTGCTAAATGTATTGAAAAATCACTCTATTTGTCCATCTTTGGCAAGCCAAAAACAATAGTAAAGATTGTGAATGGTAAAGAAAAGATGTGTGCTATAGGATTTGTCTACCTTAATCACATGGTTGCCATCATTACCACTATTAACATATGGGTTCTTATTGTTGAAGATTATATTAATTTTCCTATGAACATGTTTTGATGTCAGCTTCTTGGTGAGCCTCAGACAGCTTCTTCTCTTAAGGTAAAGACAGCTAGAAGCTTATGCAGCCGCTGTGCGGGGTGATGAGCAACTTGGACTCTGATTTCAGGGGTGGCCTGCCATTTACTGAGCGCCTCCCCATTTGTGGACAGGGGCCTTTCAGCTCTGTTGTGGCATTCCTATTTTGTTGTGGTTATATGTTTCTGGAAATATGTTAGAGACAATGAGTTCTTTTCTTTCTTCTTCTGGGTTATTACATGGATTGTGTGTTAGGGACTTTGTAATTATTATGATAGGAAGTAGTTTTGCTTTTTGTTTTTTGTTTTTTTTACGTACCACTTTGGACGGTGGATTTACTCACTGTGAGTCTTCTTCCATAGGGTGAAACACTGTTTGATAGGTTTGTTTACTGTTTTATTAAGTCTCAGGCATTTATGTCACCTGTAGGCATTTCATCAGTAATCCAGACATTTACACAATTATTTGGAAAATATTATGGAATACCAGACACTATAGTTAATCATTTGTTAACAGAACCAGAAGTAGAACGGAAATGGACTTTTGAATTTTAACCTAAAATTTAAAGGGAAAAACAGGACATTTATACATAGGATTTGTTTGTTTCAATTGTTCTCTAATGTAGGGATCCCCTTAAAATTGGATTATCCAACCATAGAGCTTAACATCTTGCCTCTGGAGATCATTTTGCCAGCCCTGTCCATTGATTGCCATGTGGAAATCAGTATTTTGGATGCTAGTGGTCAAATATTTTATTAATATATTTTTAAAGAGCAAGTGTAGCTTCTGTTCCATTGTTCTTTCAGTTAGAAGTTCCCAGGTAGAGAAATTATATTACCTGTAATAATTCTGGCTAAGCGGAGGAGAAAAGTCAGTTGGTAGATTTTGAGGCAAGAATCTATTTTCTTATTATAGAAAAAGATAAGAGACATAACTACCTAGTGTTTTCATTATTTGCTTTCAGTCTGTGATGCTTTCAAGAGTTTGAGAAATAGGGTATTTAACTTCTCAACTTATGACTGATAGGATCATAGTAAAAGTGCTCTAGTCTAATGGAAGCTTAAAATGCAGTGCTCAGAATTGCTGGATCGCACTTGACAGTGATTTGTATGTCTATGGATTATTAAACCTCAGCATAGAGAAGGTCCTGATTTAAAAAATTCTGTTTTATTCACTCAGTCTGATGTGAGAACAGTGATGCTTTCTTTTTTTCATTATTACTTTTAACATTTTTATTTTATATTATTCACAGGTTATGTACTTTGTATCCCAGCCATAGCCCCCTCCCCCATTCCCTCCCTATCCTCCCCATTCCTCCCTCATGTCCTCCCTGTCCCTTTCCAAGTCCACTGATAGGGGAGGACCTCCTCCCCTTCCATCTAACTCTAGCTTATCAGGTCTCTTCAGGACTGGCTGCAATTTCCTCTTCTGCGGCCTAGCAAGGCTGTTCCTCCCTCGGGGGGGTAGGGCAGGGGTCGAAGAGCCAGCCATTGAGTTCATGTCCAAAATAGTCCCTGTTCCCCTTACTAGGGTACCCACTTGGATATTGAGCTACCATTTGCTACATTCAAGCAGGGGTTCTAGGTTATATCCATACATGGTCCTTAGTTGGAGAAACAGTCTCATTAAAGGCCCCTGTGCCCTGATATATTTGGTCCTTGCAGAGTTCCTGTCCTCTCCAGGTCATACTAACTCCCCCTTCTTTCATATGATTCCCTGCACTCTGCCAAAGGGTTGGTTATGTGCCTTAACATTTGCTTTGATACCCTGCTAGGTAGAGTCTTTCTGAGGCCCTCTGTGGTAGGCTCTTGTCCTGCTACTTGTTTTCTCCTACATCCAATGTCCATCCCATTTGTCTTTCTAAGTGAGGATCAATCCTCTTACCCCAGGTCCTCTTTCTTGTTTATCTTCTTTAGGT
>CM053763.1:11915156-11933848 GCA_028658305.1 Pachyuromys duprasi
GACGGTTTCTACAATCAAGGACCATGTGTGGATGTGGCCTGGAACCCCCACTCAGATGGAGCCCATGATAGCTCGGTATAGGACTGAAGACCCTAGTGAGGGAAACAGGGACTGTTTCCATCATGATCTTGATGGCTGACTCTTTGACCCTCCCCCATACAAGCCGGGGAGTGACAGACTGGCTAGATCCCAGGGGAGGACATTGCAGCCAGCCCTGAGGAGACAGGATAAGCTGGGGTTGGATGGAAGGGGAGGAGGTCCTCCCCTGTTGGTGGACTTGGAGTGGGTGGGGAGGAGGGAAGATGAGGGAGGGAGTGGGAGGGCAGGAGGGAATGAGGGTGGGGGCTACGCCTGGGATTCAAAGTACCTAACCTGTGATTGATATAAAAATAAATAAATTAAAAATAAAATTTAAAAAAGTACTAAAATAATATTTCTGAGTTGTATAAAAATGACTGCCATAAGGAAAGCAATGTCTGAGCTTTTGCTTGTCATGACCAGAATCCTCACTGTGTTCATTTCTGTATCTCTAGTGTACAAGATAGAAACTTGGATCCACATAGCCATTCTTGGGCAAAGAGCTTCAAGAGGCTGATATTATGGTATCTCCTGACAGATGTGTTCACTTATTTGTAGGCTGAGTTCATGTAAATATATACTTAGACTATGCATACTTTTTGTAAGACTAAAAACCTATAGTGGCCTCTTAACCTCCTGAGTGACTTTTAACACCCTGCTCCAAATGTTTGTTTTCCTTCTTTGCTTCTAAAGCTAGTAACTTCTTCACCCTTTTAACAAGGTGAGGTTGAACTACATGTTGAAAATGGCGACGTTTCATGGATAACACTTATTTTAAAGGATGCTAGGAGGACGTGCTGATTTCCATTAATACAGCACTTTGGAAATATAGTGTACAAATCCTAAATGATGTTTTAACCTTTACAAATTGTAATTAAAATATAATAAGCACTTAAATTTCACTTTATGTTCTCTAATCAGTTTCCAGATGCTAATTAAGTCATAAAGCATCTACTCAAATATATGTTAATATTTCTATTGGAAATCAAGTCATCTAGTTAGGGCTTCGTGAAAGGAACTAAAGGTAATCCAGTTTTGGTTTCTTTGGTTTTGTTTTCATTTTTTGAGGTTCTTTCTTTATCTTTCAAAAGTCAGTTAAGAAGTGGAATTTATTAAAATATACCAAATAGTACAATACAAATTCAACTTTGTAGTTCTGACTTCAGCTCTCATTCTGTAAGACTGACTTAACAAAAGATTACCAAAGAGAATCTGAAAAGGAAAAGTTAATAATCTAAAGATGTGACCCTCCCCCTGTACACTACAATAAAAGCCTACACTAAAATTCTAGCCTCAAATGAATAAAATAAAATGAAGCTAACACTGAACATGATGAAATAAGCCCATTTGCTATATATGTATAAGGGCTCTAAGATCCCACACTAAGAACAGAGATGCAAGTCATCACCTGCCTGACTTGTACATGGCCTTGGGCTCAGTCTCTAGCACTGTAAAGAAGGAAAATAAGATCTTAGACTGCAAGGTCTTGCTGAAATAGCAGAATGAATGAAGGCTATAGCCATGCCACCATCAACATGTGCACAGAATCAATTGCCCAGGACACATGGGAACTTGCAGGTAGCTTAGAGAGGTCTAACCTAGGGTCTCTGCATGTGTATTATGGCTAAGAAGCTTGGTGTTCTTGTGAAAATCCTAACAGTGGGAGTGGGGGCTGTCCCTGAGTCTTTTACCTACTTGTGAGACCCTTTACCCTCTACCAGGTTGCCTTGTCCAGTCCTGATTTGACGGTATGTGACTGGTCTTATTGTAGCTTTTTATGCCCTGTTTGGTTGATGTCCTTGAGAAGCCTGGTCTTCTCTGAGGGGAGGGGGAGAGGGAGCTTGGTAAAGGGAGAGGAAGGAGAGGAAACTGGTTGGGAGGTAGAAGGAAAGGGAAAAAAAGAGGAAGATACTGCCTACAGATCTAGTTAGAAACAGCTAGAAAAGCTCTAGGACAGCTCCAGACTGGTTAAAAGGCTAAATGAATCAAGTCTTGAGACAGACAGAACCAGGACTGTAAAAGGAACTGGGAAAATCAAAACACTGTTTCATATTTCAGGCTTGCAGTGGGCTGCTAAACAAAATAAGCAGGAAAGGGTGAGCAATCCCACTTGGCTCACAATGAAAGCAGATAGCAAGCAAAATGTGGCAATGAGTGTCTATAATCCTAGAATGAGATTATGAGAGAATGAAGTAGAGGGGATTGTATTCTGGGCAAAGGATTCCCAGACCCTCCTAAGCTACATAGTGAAATCCTGACTTAAAAATAAACAAAAAAATTAGTAAAAGATGGTGGCTAATAGTCTTACAACATCATTATTAATAAAGCCAAATTACAGCTCTTGCACTAAGAAAGGACAATGTCACTCTTGAAAGTCACTCTACTGTAAGGCTTTTCCAGTGGGACAAAGGAACCTTGCTACAGAATAGGTAGCATGCTACTGATCTAAGTAATCAAGACCCACAGATGATAGGCAGTTCGGTGAGAAAAAAAGTTGGCTAGACAAATAGAAGGTTTGGGCAGAACTGGGGGCAAGTGAGTTGTATGTTCATACTGTAAATTGCTCTTGACAACACCTTTTGGCTGGACCGCTTTAGAAGCCTTCCTAGTGGGTTGGAAACCGAGTTGTAAAGTCTCAAAAATAGTCACTTTAAATCATTCTTCTCAAAATCTTCCTGTTCAACAGCCTGGCTCAGATGTGTACCAACACAATGTCACCACAAAAGAACAAAAGAATAAATATAAAGTTCCCAAAAGGGTTGGAAAAGCAGAAGGAAAAAATACATGTAAAGCTTGGCCCAGGTCACATTCACTACCACAAGCCTGAATGACGTTTTCTGAAATAACACTAGCATTTCTTTACTCCAGTCTAGTGGTGACTTCTGTGTCCTACAGCCACAGATTGTTAAACACAGATTGCAGAGCCCCAGCCTCCATACTGTTTCTCTGCCAGTAAGCTGAGCTAGAATGTGAACATTTGCATTTCTAACTTGTTTCTTACTGATGCAGATACTGCTGGTCTGGGAAATAACACTCTGAAAATCACCAGTCTGTCAAAAGTCACTCCTGATGATACCTTAAGAATTTTTCATACTAAGACATAAGAATGAACTTCTCCCATAGTCAGAAAAGGCTAACAAAATATATATATGGAAAAATCATATTTTCATGTGGAAGTGTGGTAGAAAGGGATGGAGCGAGAAAGGGAGGGAGCAGTAAGTGAAAAGAAAGCACAACAATCCCTAAAGGGAAAGTTTTAGTTGTCCCCACTCTTTCTCATATAGTACAGTATTGGTACAAGTTTCTTCTTCAGAATCCAAAATGATTCACTGTCAGATTACGTCTCCACAGAAATGAGAAATGCAGACAGAATGAGCAAATGGCCTTTCCCTTTCTAAAGTGTGTGTGTGTGTGTGTGTGTGTGTGATATATACAGGTTTCCTGTTTTTTTCTTATGTAGTGAGAGCACTAAACTGTCCCTAGCATTTTCAAGGACCTAAACCTAGTCTCAGTAAGTTCAGAGCTGCCATCTGGGGGTTCCAATTACCTGCTCCATTTGATACTGTGCCACGTTAGTGCCCTATTGGCATCCCAGTGGCCATAGATGAAGGGAGATATAGTAGATATAAAACTAAGAGAACAACAGAGAAAATGGATATGTTCCTGTTCTTCTGGCTATCCGTAAGTGTTTACTTCAAAGGAAAGAACCCTGCTTGTCACTGCGTTCCTATCTTGTCACTCTGACCCTGATAATGTACTGGAATGAACTGCTTTACCCACATAGTGAGGTGGAATTTACGTACGGGTTCTAGAAATTTACAAAATTCTTTTTTACATTTAAAATACAACGTTCTCCTATAATGAGTACTTTAAACGGCCCTATCGCTATTCAGGAAGTTTGTCCTTTCCCATCTACAAGGAAAAAAACTTTTCATCATCTTCAACAGGTAAGGAAAAAAGGTGAATGTACCTCTGCCTAATCAACAACAATGTAAATTCAAAGATTATTATAATTCCAATTTCAACAGCCACACAGGCTCATGTGTTTAAACACCTGATGCCTAGCTGCTGGCATTGTCTAGGGAGATTGTGAATTGCAGTTGGTGTTGGGCGTGTGGAGGCAGGGAAACAAGTGGCATGGCTGGAGGTGTAAGTCACGTCAGGCAGGACTCTGAAGGCTATAGCCCAATCACTTGCAACAATGCTTTCTGCTTCCTGATAAACCAAACTGTAAATAAGCCACATTGCAAGTTCCTATGGTCACAACCCAGGCCTTTGTCATCTGCATTTCTTCTCATCACAGTAGCCTGTACATCTGAAACTGTGAGCCAAAATAAACCTCTATTCCCTCAAGCTACTTCTGTAACAGCAACAAGAACCATGTCAAAATTATTAATTAACTAAGGCTAAGCCAGCAGCTTTAAACTTAGGCCTCAGAAATAAGTTACCAGAATAAAGTAATCCAATTCTAGCAATTTTTGTTTCATACACTAACAATTTGTTTTTCCAGTTCTCCCTGTCTCCACAGTGCTAGCATTTAGGAAGAACACTTTTAGTAGATGCATTTTATGTTACATCATTTGTAACATTCACTTCAAGCCTGAAATTAAAAATTCCTTACCTTAGTCCCTTCCCGTTTGGCAAACATCCTTTTGATTCCTGCAAATCTAATGGAGCTGAAAATTAATGTGACTTTTTGTTTAATTCTTTGACTTTGCAAGAGAACCACCAATGATGTTAGCATGGTCTGTCCAGTCAGCCAGGATATAATAAAAGCCTTACGTTTTCATAGCATCTGACCTCTCAGAGGAGCACAACACCCTTTGTAAACCACAATGAGAAGACCTCTACACCATTCACCAGCAGCTGTCTCCTGTGAAATGAATGCTCTAATTAATTAATAGACTCCAAAGAACTACAGAATAGAAACTCCAAAGGTTCTAAAGAAAAATTGAGCCCTGAAGACTGCAAATACATTACTGAAAGAAATGGATTAAATTTAGTACTAGTGATTTTATGGCAAGATTTAAAAAAAAATTATAGTAAATATTTTAAAAAGATCAAAATTTTAAATATTTTTCTAAAGAATAAATGCAAATCTTGAATACTTATTTTAGTCTAACTCACTTCCAAATGTTTCAGTATCTTTCCAAGCATGTTGTCTTAATCACGATGAAAATTATGCTTACCCATGACTGAACATCAGTTACACAGCAATGATGGTATGACAGTCTCAAGCTAGGCTGCCTAGCCAGCAGAGCCTTCACAGAAAAGTTTAATTGCAGTCCAGTCTAAGAGAAAGCAGGAGAAAGTGGCCTCCTACAGCACATCACACTTTCAGTTTTATGATTCTTGTGCTATGTATTTTTAAGTCTACAAAGTACACCACATTTAAAAGGCATTCCCAACTCAATTTCATCTTTGTTTGGAAAACTATAACAAAATACAATATACTGGGTAGCTCATAAACGATAGAAATGTAGTTCATTATTTTTGGAAGCTAGAAAACCCAAGATCAAAACAGTAGCAAATTTGATATTTTGGTAAGGCCTGCTTCCTGGTTCATGGCCAACCACATTCCATCTGTGGCGCCAATTGGCAGAAAGAGATCTCCCAGGCCTGGGAAAGGACAATGATTGCATTCTTGATGGCTCTACTCTCAAATGCCTAATTCCTTCATGAAAGCTTCCACCTCCCAGTGCCATCACATTAAGAACTAGAACTGATCAGCTGTGCATGGTAGTACACGCCTTTAATTCCAGCACTTGGGGAGGCAGAGGCAGGCCGATCTCTTATGAGTTCCTGGCCAGCCTGGCCTACAAAGAAAGTACAGGATGGCCAAGGCTACACAAAGAAACCCTGTCTCAAAAAAAACAAAAACAAACAAACAAAAAAGAAAACTAGAACTGATCATATGAATATAAGGGGAATAAAAACACAGTCTGTTGTAAATCTTCAACCAACCAATCATAGTTAAGTTTTAAGCATCTACTACTCATTCACCAATTCAGTATTTATTGCACATATTGCACAATTCAGCATATTGTACATAACAACCTGTGTCAAAATCAGGTGGTAAATAAAATAAATTAATTATATTCTCTTCTTTCAAATGACCAACTGGTTTATTAACAGCTGACAAGTGTCCATTGTTCCAGCAAAGCAAGAGTTTTATTTTAGAGGTTTTGGTCTCTCGTTAATGATGGTTGATTCTTCAGCCCCAGATGACCAAACACCACAGACACTTCTCTCTGAAACTTTACAAGCCAGGCCTCCATCATCTACATTGCTCTTAACATTCATATCTTCCAAGCTCTTAAAGAACAGCTCACTGAGCTCTCACCATTCAATAGCCTTTCTCTCCCAAAGTTCCAAAGTCCTTCCACCATCCTCCCTAAAAAACATGGTCAGGTCATCACAGCAATATCCCACTATCCTGGTACCAACTTGTCTAGTTAGGGTTTCTATTGCTGCAGTGAAACACCAAGACCAAACAACAAGTTGAGGAGGAAAGGGTTTCTTCCACTTACACTTCCAGATCACTGTTCATCATTGAAGGAAGTCAAGACAGGAGCTTAAACAGGGCATGATCCTGGAGGCAGGAGCTGATACATAGGCCATGGAGGGGTGCTGCTTATTGCCTTGCTCCCCATGACTTGCTCACCCTGCTTTCTTATAGAACCAGCCCAGGGAAGGCCCCAACTACAATGGGCTGCTTACCCCCACCCCCAATCAATCACTAGTTAAGAAAATACTTACAGGCTTGCTTACAGCGTGATCTTATGAAAGCATTTTCTTAATTGAAGTCTCCTCCTCTCAGCTTACTTTAGCCTGTGTCAAGTTGACATAAAATCATCCAGCACACCCAATGAGAAATTAAAAGATATAAAATGACCATGGTCCTGGGTGGAGGTGACAACCTTTAATCTGATTAAATTTTCTTAAAGGAAGGGAAACAGAAATATGTCAATTGATTGCATTGCCAAAAACAAAAAGTTCATTGAGTTCCTCCTAAAAGTAACTGAATGGCTTAGGTAAAAAAGAGTATTGGATCATATGAGAAAAGATGCTCAGATAGGAGGGGAAAAACAGTAGAACAGATAGAGTAGAAACAAAAGAAAAGACAGAGCTGTATTAAAGAAACAGAAGGAAAAAATTATTTATTTTGAATACAGCTGTACTACATAGAATGTGCAGGTAGGCCTGATAATAGACTATGCAAACTATGGAGATACTGAATGCTGAGCTAAGAAAATACAGGGCTCCAAATAGATTGGTTTAATACAAAGAAGCAGAGTATATGCAGTGAAAATAAAGTTCAGTTTGCACTGTCAGTTTCCCAATTTAATAGACAACGTTAGCAGTCTGGATACATGTCATCACCACATGGGAAGGAGACCAGAAAAAATAAAATGACCACACTTTCACACAAGGGAGTCTAGGAACCCTTCCTCCTGAAAGCAATGTCCTAGGCAAAAGGAAGAAAATAAGAGTCTCAATCACCTCCCCCCTTCAAAGACCTCTAGATGGCAATGCATCAATGGAAGAGTGGGGAGCAGTCCCATTAGACTATGAGCTATCTTTGAAAAAGACTCTGCCTAATACATACCACCCCATTCTATTACATTTAGCCCCCTAACACTGTATGCAGATAGAGGGTGTTACGCCATAAAATCAGAGTAGAGGCTGCCAGCTCAATTAAATAGTAATGAACTTTCATTCTTTTAAGCCCATGTCAACTGGGAAAATTATGTGGAATATGCCTGTGTATACAAAAAGTAAGATGTGAAATTTCTTTCATACCATGTAACAAGATCAACAGAGAATCAGAGAAAAGGTAAGTGAAAGCTGCCTAGAGGAACATTCAGCCGATTTATCTATAACACACATTCAGTCCGTCAAAATAAAAAAAATCCAACAAAATTCAACTGCATTTTGATAGGAGGATACTCTATCGTCCAATACTTTTGCTACAGAGATACACCCTGACATTCCACTTGCATTCTGCATTCCTTAATTTCTTTTTGCTGAACAGGTTTATCCTATTGTGGGAAGTAAATCATTTCTCCATCTCATATTTGAATTTCCACAGACTACCACAAAGAACTATTTAGTCTCTATTATTCACAAGTTCATCTCATGTATTTAAATGTCCCAACAAAACCTCCAGACCTTTATCACCTTTTGTTTTGTGTCCCTCTTATTATCCTAGCCACCATGACCAATGCTGATGGTCTTCTGACCAGAACAGAGCTGACCATAAGAAGTCCCTATTTTATAACTTGCTGTATGTGAAAGTGTATTTGTGGTCTCTGTGAGCACACTATATTAAATATATTCAAACTAGTGAGGAGTCAAAGCTCTCTTTAGTGAACAACATTACAATGGCACTATCCCATCACCATCTCGCTTTCTCTGAAAAGGTTAACACATTTTAATAGCACACACACTCCCAAATGTGCCAATTCCTCTAAAAGGCAATAGACCATGTTCTATCTCAGGTCCACAGTTACTGCCAATGCTATGAACTGGGACTCTCACCCGTCTGCCTATCTTCCAGGGTCACACATGCCCAGTGCTGGAAGCAGCTGCCCAGATGCCACTTCCTGAGGACTGGAAGAAAGAGATGATCAGCCTTGCTCAGTGATGACATGTTATTTGGTACATCATAGCCAGAAATAGTGCTGACCTTTTTCGTTGCCACATCACGCTGCTAACACATATCTAAGTGTTATCATTCACCACCCCCCATAAGGGTGGCTACTTGGTGCTAAGCCGTCATCATCTGTTGTACTCCATTCTCCTATAGGCCTCATCTCCCAATAGAATCACATCCAAAGCATGGACTTTGCTGCTCTTCATTTTATATTTTCAAATCCTTTATATTTTAAATCCTTTAAGTAGCTAATCTAAAAATGTGTATTTCACTCTGTTATATGAACAATTCCTTGAAATTACCAACAAATGATTATGAGAAGCTCAGAATGAGATAAGGGGAAAAAGTTATACTTTAAATGTCATATTTTCTATATAATCTTGCTGAGGATTTAAAAAAATGAAGATTGATTTGGACACAACTCTAAAGAAGGATCACCCTTCTTTACACTTTGAATTCTTTGTGTAGAACTGGTGACAAAAATCTCTCCTGCCATCTTTATCCCACAGTCCAAAGGCATCTAAAGATGGAGGAGGAAGAAAACGCTGTTAAGCAGCTTAAGAGGTATTTTGAAAGAATATGTTTTCCTAGAATCCTTTTAGTTAGTGGTGAAATGTTTCACAATTTCTAAATTCTGGCAGAACAAGAGAGGACATCAAGAAACCTGTGGTCTCACTAACAGGTACTTGGACACAGGGATAAAGAACACTAGAGGAAGCATATCCAGTCCAGTCCCCCAGGAATAGTGCCTCATGTGCGTTCTGTCTTCTCAGCACTTGCAGGCTCACTTATAGATCTAGCATGACCTCCTCCAACAAGGGCCACTCTAGATATCCAAAGAAAGCACCAGCTCCTGGAAGACACTACCCCTAACCTGAGTGGCATCTACATCCATGTTCCATATCACTGCTTATGACAGAGCACCTGCTTTGACAACCCCACAGAGCTGAGTCCACAGACCACCTGAGGCAGTGCATCCTTACTCAGCCCTTCCATTCTAACATGCCCAGTTGTACAATTTCAGCTATGCAGACAGGCCCCAAAATTGTCTCTTACCTCGGACTACCATGTCCAATCAAGCTGCTTACAACAACTCTACAGCTGTTAACACCACAACATTATCACGTACAAGCCAACATCTTTCTGACCCTAATTCTCAATTGTTTCGGTTTAAATTTTCACTCTGGCTTGGGAAGCTTCATGTGTTAGAATTCTTGAAAGGTTTTGAAAAGCCATTTGTTTTTCACAAATGTCTCTAATCTCTATCTTCTTTCTTTTTACTGCTCAGCTTTTAGTGTCAACACACTAACTGGATTTACCTTCTGATTGTTATCTCTCAATCTATTTCCTTCTCCACCAATAAAATCTAAACATTATTGCCAGATTAATCATCAAAAAATATTATTTTAGCCATATTAGTCCTTTAACAAAAAAACAAGAGTATCTATAGCCATCTGTGAAGTAAATGTGATAACTCAAATCCATTTAAATCTGATCAAGCCTTACCTTCAAGTTACAAAGCAAAAGAAAAAAGTAAATGGCACTAATCAATCAACAAAAACTAGGCTACAAAAAGTTTTGCAGACTGAATGATCAAGTTTCACTGATAAACATCAGGAAATAAAAAATAAAATAGATTGAAAGGAGAGTATATAGACTGAAAAGTCTTAAGAAACTCAACAAACCATATTTCAGCTTCATCTGGATCCTGAATCACACAAATGGAAAAGCATATAATTAACACATGTGAACAACTGAAAATATAAACAATCCTGAATATTTGATGAGGAAAATTTGGCTTTAGCTATGGTTAGGTTTTTTTTTAATAAAAATAGTTATCTTTTAAAGCTACATATTGAAATAGAAACAAAACAATAATTATCTTTAAGACTGCTTCAAAACAAGGGAAAGAATACAGGTAGGAAAGAAATTAACAGTCTTGGCCATAAAATGGTAACTGTGAACCTGGATAATGGGTGGGTGGAAATCCATTACACTATGTCTGAACATATTTGAAATTTTTTATAATGTAGAAAAATAGAGAAACAATAATAGCACATGGTGCAAAATTGTTCTGTCCTGTGTTTATTGGTTGTTGGTTGGTAGCTGGTAGTTTTAAGTGGTGGTTGTTAGCAAATAGGCGGGCCCAATAGCCCACCTCTAGGTTGCTTACCAATCTCTGAGGTCACCACCTGATGCCTCTACCAGGAGGGAGGGGGGCCCAGGATAAAAGACCCTCCAGTGGCCTATTACCTCTCTCTTACTTACCCCTTACTACCCTGTTACTACTCTCTTACTGTCTGTCTCTCTGTCTCTGTCTCTCTGCCCTCACAGCTTACTCAGGCCCTAAGTCCCCTCCCCTTCCCTTCTTTCAAATAAATCTTATACCATACATGTTGCCTAGCAACACATCTTTATATATTATAACAGTGGCAATATTTTCTTAGAGAACAAACTAACTACAACCCTCCATGTCGCCAGGCCCAACAGTCTATTCACATATATATTCACCTCTATTTTAAAATGTTCCAATGCCCACCTCAATGATCAATTCACATACTTTGACCTGCACTGATTTCATCCTTCTATGGTCCTTCCAATATTTGTGTACATACTGAACATTCTTCCATGACACCATCACTGTTCTCAACTATTCTTCATTTGCTTTAACTACCTTACAGATCAAAATTATTTCTGAAATTATTTCATAAAAAAATGTTAGGAAAAAAAAAACACCTTTTTACCACAATCACCTGAAATGGAAGGTGGAGAAATGCCCACTGATATATTAATAGAAAAAAAAAAAAAACCATGCAAGAGGTGGGAATTAAGAGAAAGAAACAACCTGAAAAACATCCATTTCAAAAAAAAAAAAAAGAGAAGACAAAAACTATTAACACTGGGGTACTGTTTTCCAGTCAAAAGCTGTCTTGGATGAAAGAATGTATTTGTCAACACTTTTAATTATTCAGATCAGAAACAAAAAGTACCTATGCTCATTATCTTTAGACTGCTACTATAAAACTGACCAAAATATTCAAATGGAAATCAGTTATAACACAGCAGCCTAGCTTTTCTTAGTCCTATTAAGCGCATATATTGATTCTCTGCCCCACCTCCAAGGAGTTTCCTCATGCTATCATTTTGCTAGGGTATAGAAGCTTTCACAAATGTACAACACTGAATATTTTTCAAAAATAACCCATTCATTTTTTTATGTTTTTTCATTGTCAAAACTGTTGTTCCTAAGTGTAATGTAGCTATTTCTTCTATAAAGGACATTACTGTTACAAGGGCAATGACAACTCCACACAGGACAATCTCATGAGATCAGGACTCTTCATTCCCTTCTAGAAAATGGGTGTCATGTGGCTCATGAAGATCAAGATCAGGAGGCTTTTAGGAGATCTGGTTTCTCCAAGAGTTGTGTTAATCAGTACCATGTAAGAGTTAAACAACAGATTGAGATTGAAGTAGGAGCTTTTGGAGGTATAGTTGCCCATGAGTTGTCCATACTAACATAACTTACAATAAATTCATTGGGCTATAAATGGTCTCTGTACAGGGCAAATGCACATTTAACATCACCCAGGAAAGTCTCAAATCACCTGTCTTGATTTTAATATAATTGAACTTATAGCATTTGCTAATCCTATCTCTGAACCAGAAGTATACATAATAGAACTGGTTAGAATTTGGGGGTGGAGGGTGATTTTTAAAAAATAGTCCGCAGATAATTGTAGCTCTGAACCCCTAAAAATAACTGCTTTAAAAGTGTAGATGAAACACATAATAGCCATGACTAAAACATAATTCAGAAGAATCCAGCAATTCATATATTTAAAACACCCCAAATAATGGGACTCAGTAGAATATGGGCACATCTCCAGCTACAGCATCTATGTTTCTTGCCAGTCTTTAACTATAGCAACAGTGTACTACCTACACAGCAGAGCTTTAGAAAAAGGTCTGTGCTTCGAGTATCTTATTCATTAGCACCCACAGAGATTTTATAGGCCACTATCAAATGAAATTTTTAAAAAAGCAGGTTCTGTATCACCTCTCACCTCATATCTAAGGCTAAGAACTCTTTAACTTCCATTCACTTTTAAATTAAACATTACATCTACTCACAATATAGCAAGTACATCAATAATATCCTTCCATTGTATATTCCACCATGACTCCAGAACAAGAGCATAAGCAGGGGAACCATCATGGTTGTTCAGGGGCTGGTTATCCCTACACCAGAAGAAACACTTAAGAAACAAAAGATATGCATCCTGGAAGGAAAGCTGACTACCAACAGCTGCTCTGCATTCTGCCAATAACAAATTAATGAAAGTATGATATGCAAAGAAAACAATTTCCTCTAAAACTGAAGGGAGAAAGTCACAGCTGTCCTGGTGACCAGTCAGTCTAGAGAGGGCAAGAGGATGGAAGGAAGGCTAGAGAGCACTGGGATTACCAAAAAAATTCAGAATATTCAAGTGACATCATCAAATCTGTAGCCCAATCCATCAATGACCCCACAAGTAATGTGAAAGCTCAAACCAATGTAATGGTAACTATTCTGTTACTGTTCTCTTTTCTCTTGAACCAAACCACACTATGAACTTAAAGAAAGTAGCTGATATCGTGACCAGTGGAGAGCTTAAAAAGATCTCCAACCTAACACTGCAGAACAGTCCACTGGAAGCCAACAATCATGTTAAGAGCCCAACAGTCCTGAGACCAGCATCCTGTAGAGTCATACAGAGGAAGGGGCTGTATAGAAAGACAAAGGTACTAGTCTACGTTGAAGCTGGATCAGCCAGGCAAACGATCAGAACTGGCAGCGTGGAATGCAGAATCACAATATAGCTGCACCCTCATGGCATCCTAACTCAACGAACTGCTGGAAATGAAATGTGAATGATTGAAACCACAAAGTTTGCAAATAATTCTGTCTGCACCAACAGAGAATTATCACAACTATCAAGAAATCAGATATACCTGTTTCTTCAACAATTCAATACATTTAAGAAAAAATTTTAAAGGTTAACCAACCAGTTCTATAAATCTCTGATAGACATCATCATTGTCAGTGAAGATCATGGCTGTTGGCTCACTTCACACAAATCACAATGAAACTACTATAGCACAGTATTTCAGCTATTACTGTCAGTCAGTCACAGGCACATACTGTTGATCAGGCTCAAGCACACTAAAACTTGATGAGCACATACCAAGTAGCTATGCCAACAGGACAGGGACACAACTTGGCTTCAAATAGTTCATCCTCTAAAAATCTCAGATAAAACTAGACAAGTGTAGTTTGGGCACAGATGGTTAGTAGACCTGTTATTTCTACATGTGGTTCCATAAGTTAAAATCAGACAATAGGTCTTTGTGGGCATCTAAAAATTCAAGAACAGACTTACGATTATATCTACCAACTCCATGGGTCCCCTGCCAAGTTTGTATTTTCCAAAGTCTGGCTCTGTGTATTAATTGTCCCCATTAACACCATGCTTCTCTGAGCATTGAATTACCTAGTACTTTACCTTGGGTATCTGCATATGTGCAAGGCCCTGAGCCATCTCCTTGGCTGCCCATCCTTTGTGTGATAAGAATTAGTTGCAAACATGAAACAGAACAGGGGCACTCTTAGCGCTATTCAAATTGACTGCAATTTAGAGGAAAATGTGTGAACTGTCTTTCAAATGTTCACTGAATTCTACTTGTTGTATGCCACTCTACCCACTGCAAAACAGAACAAGACTTTGAAAAAGAAGCACCATTCTGAAGGACCAGTCACTGACTTCACCACACTATCTAAATGAGCAGGCAGCTAAAACTTTTAAGTCTGAAAAATGAGGAAGCACACTTCTGAAGAATTTGTTTGTAAGTTATGTAGCAAAAATACTCTGAAAGGCTAGTTTCACTTTAATGATTGGAATCCTCAGTGAGCAAAAATATTGACTACAACAAAACCTAAGAATAACCCAGTTCCAGCCCTAGACTCAAAGTAGAATCAGTACGTCTCCTTGAAAACTCCCCACTAGGTCATGATCAGTACCAATAATTTCTTCAATTTTTTCCCTGACAGCAAGTGCACACTCTCTCAATCTCTCTCTCTTTCTCTCTGTCTCTCTCTCCATGAAGACAATTTTATCACTATTTAAACATTAATGCAGCAGGTACCACAGTAAAATGACTTTACATTCGCTAGAAAACATCAAGACACTAAAAAATTAATGGCATGTTCAGGAGTAACCATTAGTTATAAACAGAGTAGTTGGGATCCACTGCCTCAGTCTGTGGACACTATTAAGTACAACAAAGAATTATACATTTCAGATAACAATGGATAAATGGACAATTTTGTTTGGAAACCAGAGATTTAAAAATTACGTCTTTTCAGAATCATACAGCTGGGAGGCTGAGGTTGTTCAAAATGACCTCTTATCTCCTCTGTTACACAGAGCTTGGTAAGAAATGAATACTTTTGTGTTTTTAGTGGTCCCCAGTCTTACACACTTGAAAATGTGCAGCCATGGGTATGACAGGCATATCACTAAGTAGGTGACATTTTGGAAGGAGCAGTTCTGCTGCTCATAAAGGTAAAAGCATGTATTTCTATTATTACAGTTTCAAAAAACTGCAAAGCTGAAAAAGGAGTGCAACACTGTGTGGTCACAGGCTGACACCTTGTTACTATGATAGCAATGGCTTTGTCTCCTCACTGTCTGTCTCCAGACACAAACATGCTAAGACAAATAAGCTTCCAACTAAAAGATGAGATGGGTATTGCCTGCAGGCCAAGCCTGGGCTCCAACGGAAAGCAACTGCCAACATATTCCAAAGCTAAGAATTGTCTTTTTCTTCAAGTTTTAATGTTTAAAAATGCTTTGAAATTTTTAGCAAGAAACATTTTCCATGTAAAGAAACACTATGAATTGAACTCCACTTATAACTCCATTCATCAAGTCATCTTACTTTCATTCATGCTTAAATGCAGGTGTCTGCTATTTTCAATTATTCCATGCTTCAACAATAAATTTTAACCTAATGAACAATCTTCCAAGAAGCATATGGAAACTAAATTGCCTCTATACACAAAACTCTACACGTAAATTAAGTGAAAACTCTTCCTTGTTGTAAACCTGCCATTTCCCACCCAGGTCTTCTGTGGTAATGCTTGAACAAAATCATTCAGACAGTATGATATATGCTACTAGAGGCTCTCTTTGGCTTTGTCAGAGTCCATGGACTACCATATATTCATTTTTACAAACTAGTATTTAACAGATAGTTAGTCTCAATAATCATTAATCCACATAGCCTGCTGAAACTGAAGCTTGACAGGTCAACCACATCATATTACAGGTTTCTGAAGACATGATCAAAAAGCTGACACATTCTTTCTTCTTTGTATTCTCTTAGCATTGTTCACGATCAAAGCCTACATTTATTTCACATTAGGCAATATCTAAAGTAATATAAGCCACAAACTTCCAGCATCCTCCAAAATAGTTTTTTCTGTCTTATTCTGCAGCCTTCCTCTTGTCTTTTTTTCTGCTGCCTGGTTAACGTTCCTTTATCTTATCATAACCCAATTAAAATTGCTACAGATCCAATAATGCCTAAGCAAAAAACTCACCCTGCTCTCAAGTCTCAAGTTCAGTAGAGTGAATGTGAGAATTAATATGTTTCTGAGTATTGTTGGTGCTGGTGCAAAGAGCATTTTAATACCCAATATCCTTAATGATCACAAAAATAGGTTATTAAATGAATATATCTATATGAACTGGGGGGTGGTTAAAAAGCATAGAATCTATGAATTATCCACAGTGACACTCATTCAAAGGTTTAGATAGGGCTAAGTCATTCCCTAAGGGAATCTGATAGTCTTCAGAAGCCATTAAACTACATACAGCTCAAAAACCAACCAGAGGTCTTCCTTAACATCACCAAATCAAAGCTTTGTTTCTACTCCACAAAATAAGCCTTATATTATGCTACAATGTTCTCTTTGTATCCCTGAATGATCTGTCCACTTGTCCCTTTTGTGTTATTTACTGACAGATATCACACATAAGCTTTGGACCAGTGGTGCAATTGGTGCTGTGAGGCACAGCTCCCCACAGTCTCTACCCTAGGGGATCTACATGGACACAGTACCATCATCATAATAAGAACATTCTAAACAGAAATAACACGCAAGTGATACCTTTATAGCGTCATTTCTTGTCAAATCTTGCACATTTTTTTATTAAACTAAAATTTTGAAAGATCTATACTAAAGAAAATAAAAAGACCAAACGGCTCAGGGTCCATGATAAAAATAAGCCATTTATATGGAAATCAATGTGACTGTGTGAGAGTGGAGAATGGGAAGTGACTTCTAATAGATTCAAGATTTCCTTTTGGAGTAAGACAATGTTGCAAAATTAGACTGTGATTATGGTTCCACAATTCCATAAACACACTGTAAAAACTGTTCTTTATACTTGACCTCAGCCACCAGGCTGAACAGCAATAAAACCTGTACTTTCATTGAGTTTTTAAAAGTATAAGAACTATATACATTTGTTAAAGCAACTGTAAATAAAGGAAGACAGGATAGCTTATTTGTACTGTTCATAACTATAATCAGTTCCTCATCATGACAGAATTAGGATCATTTCACTAATGATTGGAACTTAGAAAAATTATTCTAAATTATGCAAAGACAGAACCTATTTTCTGCAGGAGCAGAAGAATTGCTGCATATGCACGTATGACAATGTCATGCTTGAATATTCTATTCTGAACAATTGCTACAAATAAAAATAAATAGTTCTACTATCTACATTATTAAATAAAATTAGAGTATATCCAGAATGTTTCATACATTGCTTTAAGTTTTCCAAAAAACAGTATGTGTATATGCTTTATATGCAAAAAATGATAAAGTAAAACAATGTTAGCAAAAGTCATATTTCAACAAAGAGGAATATGGGCAGTCTTATTATCCTTAAAACTTTTGAAATTGTTTAAACATTCAAAAATTAATAAAATAAAATGCATCTAATAAGACTGCATATATGGGTCTTATTTTTGTTCATCTTTAATCCAGTATGATCTTTGCCACTTAACTGGAATATTTAGTCATTTATATTTAATATAATTGTATAGTTAGTATAAACCTTTTTATTTGTTTCCTAGCCATATCATCTTGGCTTTGTTCTTTATCTTTTCTTTCTCCTTTGTTCTTTTTTCTTCCTTTCCTGATTTCGTTTAAATTAATCAATTACTCAGGGACCAATTTTATCTCCTCTGGCAAGCTTTTTTGCTATATATTCATTCTACTGTTTTAGTGACCTAGGGATTAAATTATACATTCTAAACTTATAATAGTTTATTCTAAACATTATATATCTTAACAAATTCTGTTACGCTAACAGATTTGTTTACCAGAAATATAATCTTTTTGAAATAATTGTTATATAATTAACTTGATTATATGCTATAGAATTATCATATATACTTACTAGTTTTCCTCTAAACATAAATGAAGAAACATCATCAAAAGATACAGAAATCTGGCATACTCAACAACTATAGAAAATTGATAGAAATTGTTGGCCATGGGGATAGTGGCCATTTATTAAATGGCATTGCAGCATGTATGAATTATATCAAACTTAGAATATATGAATTATAATCTTCTGTGGTCTGGGATACATGTTTACAATTCTTTGTAATTACAAGTATTTGGCAAATAGCTTAGGTAGTGTAATTTCACTTTTATGAGTTTCTATTTCGGGAGCTGTTTATTACCATAACAAACACATTAATAGATATAGTGCTTGTCTTATATGATCCTTTGTGGAAGTTATATTTTGAGAAATAAATAGTTGTGCTGTGGAAATGTTTTTAAAAAAATACAGAAATCAATAAATAAAGAAAATGATTTTTCACTGTTACCCAA
>CM053763.1:11934348-11980035 GCA_028658305.1 Pachyuromys duprasi
AAAGAAACTAGATCAGGAAGATTATTTTGTTGTCCCTATAGTAGATTAGCCTGTTGTCACTCTGTACTTTGGTTTGAATGGGTTAAAGCTATCTATGATCAGGTTCACT
This sequence comes from Pachyuromys duprasi, assembly GCA_028658305.1. Lineage (NCBI taxonomy): Eukaryota > Metazoa > Chordata > Mammalia > Rodentia > Muridae > Pachyuromys > Pachyuromys duprasi. The sequence continues at coordinate 11,934,458 of CM053763.1, forward strand.
GATCCTCTCTAGGGTATACAATTTACCACTTACTCCATTTGGTGATGTTTTTATCTCAGATACTAATTTTTGTCCACTTTTATTCTGCTTATGTGTCACATGTTCACACTTTTGCAGAAGCATTATAAGTACATGCTAGACATTGAGGGTGTGCATCATTATTGGAATCTTACTTTATAGAAAGTTGAGAACATCAGTCAATTATTAACAAGTGGATCAGCTCAATTCAGGAGGGACTTCGGGGGTTTCCTGTTTGGGAGGTGAACCACTGCTCTATGATTAAAAGGGCTATGCTCCTAAAACATAAAGTCACATCTGAAACCACAGGATACTTTGGCATGTTCTCTACCCATTCCCAAACATTTGCATATCCTTTCAAAATCTCCAATCAGCAATCAGTACAATAGTGGTTGTTTTCTCTAAGACTTGTGGTATGTGTTTGACCAAGGGGTGAAGCAATTCTGCTTTAAATTTTCTAAGCCTCCTTTTACATGCAATTTCCTTCTCTCTAGTACCCTAACTCACAAGTTTCAGAAGCCTCTACCTCCCTGAACTCTGATCTCTTGATTCCTCTGCAAAGATAGTCTTTTAGACTTTACTTCACTATGGCAGTAGCTTGAAAATCACCCATCAAGAGCTGCAAGAAGCAAGTGGAACAAACCTCATTTTCTGCTAACCATTTTACCTGAGTCCACTCAGATTTATAGTGCTTACTGCAAGAGGTAATTTCAACATGGCCAAAACTATGAGTCCAGAATTCCAGCAATATTTGAAAATACTTTAACATGTTATTTTATATAATGAAAAGCATATTTCATATCATGTGGCAAACATTTCTATAAGCAAACCAGGATGGAAAGTCCAACCCATAAAGATATTTGATTCAATACAAAAGTTGAGGATTGTTCTCATGCCAGCCCTCAAGATCTGGTTAAACCTATCCTTGTTGTGTAAACCTGCCTAAGTCATTATATTCTGATTGGTTGATTAAATAGCCTATACCTGGGCAGGACAGGGTAGATGTAGCTAAGTTTCTTGGGCTGTGGACAGTAGAATCACTGGAGACAAATGAAGGGGAAGAAAGAGGACACCATGATGGGTTAGCATGGAGAAGAAACCACGTGGACTAGGAGAAAGGACTCCAATAATGGTGAAAAGGGGCCTAGATGAAGAATACAAGCAAGTATCATGGGACTCTGAATAGAAGATAGTTCAGACAGGGATGGAAAGGAGGATGGCATTGAATGGGGGCTGGGAGATGGACGGAGCGGTTATTGAGAAAGTGTAGGTGAAATGCCTGCCTGGCCCAAGATAAATAAGGCAATTATAAATCTAACAGGTGTCTGTGTTTTATTATTTGAGATAGTGGGTTAACTAATACTGCCATGATAATCTTAGAGCTAATAATAAACATTACATAGCCCAACACTTAATTTTTATTTACTACAATATATTTCTCAAGCGTCTATTACAAGTACATAGTAACTGCATATTACTAAAAAGAAACCAGAAAAAGTAGATTCAATCCACATAAACAGAACAAATGCAGTTCACCATTCTTCCAAAAATAAGTATAGAAAATGAGTTACTAAGAATCAATCTTATTCAATCTACCAGAAGCATGCATAGCATAAATTCTCAAAAATGACTACAATTTGCATTCATGATTTATTTACCACTGCAAACATGCCTATTTTCTGTGCAAGTGATTTTATTTCAACATAGTTACATTTTTCAGTTCTCTACATGTACTTATCCTTTTTAATACTAAGTACATATTACCATTTCTACTTAGCTATGTCAAACTTGTTTCAGCTAACTCTTAACTGCATAACTAATTTTCATCTGGACAAATCAAATATATTTTTCTGGCAAAGAGAAAAACATAATACACTTTCAAAATGCCATGTAAGCGGTATAATATCAAACAGTAATGTAATTCCTTTGATCTTCAACAAATGAAAGTGATACATTTGTAACTACATATTTATTATCATCTCACAGAATAAGCTCCTGACCTGCCTGGAAAAGGTGATTGTAAGAAAATAGTGAAATTAAGCTCAGCCATAGTCATAAAATAGTTTTAAAACATTTTAGTATTTATTATCTCTCCCACCCACACACACTTCTCTTTCTTTTACAACAGGGTCTCATTTCATAGCAATGGCCAGCAATTAACTCTCTATAAATCCCAGAATGGCCACAAACTTATGATCTTCCTCTATTAACCACCCAAGTTATTTATTAGCTAAACATATGACTAATTTCAATGAAATAAAGAACAAATAAATAGAAATCCTGATAGTATATATCTTTGATTGCTGCACATTGAGAATCTGCTCTTCTGCTTCTTAAAGCCTGACCCCCCAAAATCATAATAATAATAAATAATATTAATCATAAAAGTTCATTAGACGTCCTTTTAAAGATGGTAGAAAATAACATCATCCCCTTTTACTGAAAGCATTACTTCCTCATCCAGCTTGTGCTTCTTAAGGTAATAATTTGGGTGCCTGCTTTCTATTGCTCTCCACTGTTATCGCCATTCAAGATAATATCTTTATATAAAGAGCCCTTACCTGCAGCACATCTTGGATCTTCACCCACACATCTGCCATGTCATATAGTTTGATGTCTTCCTGCTGTGTTGGCTGGGTCCCAACAGAGTCCTGCAGGTACCCCAACACCACAGAGTGTGCAGCAGCTACAGCGTTAAACTTATCAAACAACAGTTCCAGCAGTTCTAGAAGTAACCTGTGGAAAAGGAAACCAACAAACAAATAATACTTACATAAATACATACAACATACATGAATGGTTTACAACTTGCCTGCAAGAAAAAAAATATCACCTCCAGTGAAAAGTCCATCATAATGGGAACAGTAAAACTTCACATTCCAACAGATTTGATTTTGAACAGCTGCTCAATCTAAGCAATTTTCTATGCCTATCTAGTCTCAGATTACTGTCACTAAATGAAGATGACTTAAGAATTTATGAATCTATTGTAAAGTCCCTAAACCAGCAGCCTAATAAACACAGTGCCTTTTCAGCATCTTTGAGATTATAGAATCACAACTATTCTGTATTCATATAGGTGGTTTCCAATGAATTCTGACACATTTTTCAGACAGCAGTTCAGATGCTACACAGAATATGCTATTTTCTAGCAATAAATGGAGTGCTTTGGTAAGGGCACTAATCCTGTTAGTCATGGGAAGCTGTGCTTACTATCATTCAAATGTGTGGCCTAAGGTGTCTGGAAAAAAAAAAATAGACACCTGCTAAGCAATCTGACTTTCACTACAGGGAGCAGCTTAGGCATCCGCATTATCTCATTTATCATAGTGAGATATGCTGGACACATATTATTACGTTAATTCTATATACTCAAGGACACAAAATGAGGTTGCAAAGCAGCTGGTCTGAGAATAAGAGTTGATTTTCAAGCCAGTGCATTTAGCCACCTCCCTCTCACTGCCATTCTAGAATACAGATGTGTGTTTAGAAAGCACAGTGCTTTCTGTCAGGGATACAAAGTAATTCCTCTACCACAGAGCATTACAACTTTACTGAGCCCTCTCAACTTGGAGAGTAGTTCAACCTAGTTGAACTACCACATGTGGCTGAACAAATACGAGTCACATTTAACGTTATACAGGTATTCTGCCTCCCTCTCCATTATTTCTTTTTCAGAGTAGATTCTACAATATATATTTCTATACTCAACAGCACTTGGAAGATGGTTAGCAAATATTTGCTGAATAAATTTAATGACTATATCATAAATGAAGATTAAAGAACTGGGAATGTGAGCCTCATTGTAAGTTTTTCAGTTCTAGATCCTAAGCAAACTGATGAGCCAACCTGCAAAGTAGAACAATAAAGCAAAGGTGTTTTATGGCAGCGTCAATTAACAAGACTTTATTGCCATAAGTGGAGGACACAACCATCACCTCACAAGGACGCATATTATCTATTCCTATGGCTTTTTTATTGCCCAATTGTTATTATTAATGTACCAATGTGACAGCACATGACTACTCTATGATAAAACTCTATTTGACATTGCAATTTCAACAAAAGAGAATCAATAGTATTTATGTTGTGTTTCAAGACTGCAGTATACTTGCATAATCTAAAAATTACAGATTGATTAAGTAAACAGGAGCCATTTTACCTTTTGAAAGATAACTTTATCTTTCAATGTCTGCTGAGACTTATACCTACATATGTCATACTTTATTTTTATTCTGGAAATCCTCACAAATACCAGCAGAGAGAAGACTTAGCTAACTAAGCATAACAGCTAGAGCAGTTAATTCAGCATTAAGAAAAAAAACTGGTATAAAACTTATAACTGAGATCACACACAGTAAATACTAAAAAACTGAAGTTTCTACTTAAAAATGCTATTTGGTAGGTGAGAATATGGCTCCAAAGTATGAGTCTGTATGCAAATTTTCACAGATAGCAAAATAAAAAACATTAAAGCAAGTTAACTGGTTTTTTAAACTCTATTGATAATGAGCTCTCAGGGTTGCTATATTGCTGTTATTACTTCTGTCATAATGGTAAATATATCATCCAATGTCCTTTCTGACAAAAGTGAATCTTTAATGGCTGTTTCACTTAGCACTGTTTGAAAATACATTAATTGAAGACATTCAAAAGCCAAGAGGATACTGTGGTCCAACCTTCCAGTATCTTGAAGCTCTGGCTCTGGGTTCAGAGCTGTGAACTAGCAAGTGAGCAGAAACATAGGAAGTGAGGCAGCTCCTCTAAGAAGAATGATTGTCTCCAAGAATGCTGCCCACCACCGCTGTGCATCTTATCTGCCAGTTACCAGAGCACCTTACTGAGCAGAAGCAGGGTTTCTTAATAGAGGCCCAGGTGAAGAAATGAGGTGAAATATCACATTCAGAGTCTCTATTTACACAGAAGAAATGGAAACCCTTAATAAACTGAGTTCTGACACAAGGCCAGCTTCAGCTACTCCTGTAGGATCCAGGTCAAGGCAAGCCTGCCATTATAGTATGCACAGCTCCAAAGAGCGAGAAAGTGGAGCATTAGCTGGAAGAAGATGGAGCAGAACTGTAAAGGCTCTACTGGCCGCTCCACCTGCTTGGAGCTATGAATCTACTCAAGGGAGGACAGCTCAGCTATGTTTTACAGCTATACCGCTATAAATAGCAACACACCTGCAACTACAAGAGAAAACCTTACTGTTTGGTTGGTTCTTACATGTCAAGTGATATAATTAAGGATGAAAAAGCTTGATCCACAAAATGAAAAACAAAACTCTAAACCACAACTTCATAGGACTTGTACCTAGAATATCTTAAAAAAAAAAAACTCCAGTATGCCAGTGTCCCTTGTAATTATATATACATTTGTGTAATTACATATTTTATACACATATATAATTATTTTATGTAACGAGAAAAACTTTAAAGACATATTGTTGTGGATTAAATACGTATCAATGGCCACTGAGCAACACAAAGATGTGCAATATCATTATCAGTAAAATAAAGTAAAAAATGAGGAAACATTTGGATCTACCAGAATAAAACAATAAATAAAAGCAAACAGAAAGTGCTGTAGTTGTCATACAATATCAGTCAGACTATAACCTGGCACTTCCTCCTCAGAATAAGCTTCCCAGAGACTGCATTTTTAGAATATGCACATAACTGAATAGAAACATAGGCATACAAAAGCGTGAATAAAAATGTTCACAGTACCATTAGTAACAGCAAGCAAAAAATCAAAATAATCCAATGTCTATTTAATGATACACAAATTAAAGTGTACTAAATTGGATACTACATAAGAAATGAAACAATCTGTAGGACAAGACAAACTTCGAAAATATTCTTGCAAAGAAAATGCAGAAGATGACAACCTATTTATATAAGACATCTCAAGGACACAAAAAGTCACAGACACACTAGTGGGCTTTAGAGCAAGAAGAAATTAACTCATAAAGACAGACTGACAGCTGGAGCCACACAGTGGTGATAGTGGTCAGACCCCACCATTATTCTACATTCTAGGAATCACTGACAGAATGCCTGATATTAAAAATTAAGTGTTGATTCATTCTGACTCAGTTTTAGAGGGTTCATCCAGTGTTGTGTGGACCCATGAGCATGGGCAAAACTTGGTAGGGAAAAGTACCCACCAATGAAAGACATGCATCTGGTGAGACACAGCATTCAGCCTATAGCTGCATCACCACTCAACAATATCTTCATATTATGACTCCATCAAAGATGAATCCATTGTTCAGGCCACTTGAACTTAACTCTTGAAACTTAAATCCAGTATATCCAGAAGATACTTTACTAATTGTCTAGGTATTTTTTAGTCTTATCAAAATTAATGTCTGCATATATTCAAGAAGTGAAATGTAAGATATCTGAATTACATTCCAAAATAGATTAAGATCTAACAGCAGCAGCTATGTCTTGGGTGACAGAATACTGAATGTCTACAATTCTACCGTGGTAAATAAAAAATACACAGAGCAGTGAAGAAGGGAACCCAGTAACTCAAAAAGAAAACTATAGTGAAAGCTTATTCCTCTAAATTCTGCCTGCTGAGAAAAAAAATTAACTTTTTCTTTTGACTCATTTGGATTTTTTTATCCTTCTTTCATAAACATAAGATATAAAATATTTCTAGCATGGAGGCTCCTCCAAAAAGAGTAACCACCAACCATATGATCCAACTACACTACAATTAGAATATAATGGAAGGGACGTAAATCAGCACACAACAGATATATTAGTATATCCACACTTCTTATGACACTATTCACAAAAGCTAAATTGTTAAACCACCATATATGCCCATCAATGACTGAGTGGATAAAGAAAATACAGTATATATACACAATTAAAGTTTTTTTTAATTTTTTCATTGTGTGTGTGTGTACATGTAAGGCATGCTCATGCCATGGTATAAGTGTGGAGATAAGAAAACTTGGTGTAAATATCTCCTAAAAGCTTTTTGTGGGTTCCAGGAATCAAAAACAGGTTACTAGGGATTCAAAGCAAGTGCTCTAACCTACTTAGTTATAGCATCAGCATCTGTAATGTACCTTTACTCAACCATAAGGAATGAAATTATACAATTTCTAGAAAAATGAATGAAAACCTTAAGTGAAATAAGTCAGACTCAGAAAGACAACTATTAGATGTGTTCTCTCACATGAAGAATTCAGAATTTATTCTACACACAGAGAGAGAATGAAAATTCAGCTTCTCCAAAAATCTCCAACTGTAAGACCAAGAATTATTACATGATCTAGGAGCCTGAAGGGAGATGCTAGAAGGATCAAATCAGAACACAAACAGAGTAAGCTGAAGTAACTGTACAGCAATAAAGAAAACAAAAGGCCCCAGGTTCTTCTGTCTGGGATTCTGACTTGAGTAGAACGAATGATGCTTTATTTTCTTTTGAAAGAGAAGAGAGGGGAAGATATGGAAAAGGGGAAGAGGTGAGGAAGTGCATTTGAAGGTTTAAACTTACAAGTAAAATTGTTGGGATATATCTGGATATGTTAAGTTTAATGGGTTATTCCTTAGGTATTTAATATGAAAGTTGGAAGCTCAGGAGACAAGCAGATATTGTAAATGTAATGAACATAAATATTTGAAAGGTGCCATGGGGCAGAGATACTTGGAAGGGTTAGATATGCAAGGGAGGACAGAGCCAACACTCCTGGGAAAAGCATCATTGAAAAGCAGTGATTAGAAAGATGCCAGAGAGGAAGGAGGCCAGAGATATTTTTATAAGACAAAGGAAGAGAGCATTATCAACACAGTCAAGGGCTTCAGAGAGGTCAGATAAAGGGAAGAGAAATGTACAACCTATAGGTTACCCAGGTTTTCAGGGAGACAGGGAAGGTGACCTCAGGAGTGAACAGTTCACAAAGAAGGCACATTCCTTACCAGCATGCATTCTCTTTAAAATAGAAAAATATTAAAAAATAAGAGGATGCTCCCATTGGGCACCAATGAACAAAAAGAGACAAGGAGTTGCCCCATGAACAGTGCATGAGTCTGTGCTAATCTTCACAATTTAAAATTACCAGAAATAAGTATGCTGCTAATATCCACATGCACTCTTCACTACCCACACAGGATTGGGAAAAAGACACTGGGCATGAAGGTAACAACCAACAAAGCCCCAATAAAAACTGACTACAAAAAGCTTAGAGGAAGAAATAAAACATATGCAGTTAGCTTAGCTGCACACTACAGTTTGGCTCTCCAGACTTCCACCATAGATATAATATACAATATGGCAAATAAGATGGTTAAACTACCTGATTCCTCTTACTAAACTAAACTCTTTAAGGAGAGACCACAGAAACTTAAAAAATTACATTTCAATTAACTACAACTTCCAATACTCAGAAAAAAGAATAGTTTCACAGTTTTATTTTCCTAGAGCACTGCATTATGCCTATAGAATAGAATGCGCATGAAAGTAAATGCGAACCGAGAGACAGGATAGCACCAAGATAGAGTACTCACATGAGAATGCTAGAATTTAATACCAGCTATCTACAGATTAGCCATGAGACTTTCACTCAAGCTTCTCAACCAAAATTCCCTGCCTGCAAAGAGATTAAGCTAGTAGAATTTGGTCTCTGGCATTTGGCCAAAAGAAAACTGATATAATAGAAGTTAGTTCTCTCATTCCTCTGTATTCCTGAAGTCTTTCCAAACAAAATAATTATAAATGGCATTCATTCATTCATTCATCTCATCCATTCTTCTCTCTCACCCACAAACAGAAACACACGCTAAATAAGTAAATAAATAAATAACTGCACATATACCAAAAACAATCAAATGAACAAAAACAGTGGTATGTGCAGTCACCTGAATAGCCAACACTGTACCAGAAATGAAGACCTATTTTTGCAATTTATTGTAGCCACACCTTACTGTCAACACAAGGCCCAAATGTCCAGGATATAGAAACTGGTCAATTTTTGTGTCATCTGAAATCACAAGGAAAACAGTGAAAATGTAGGACTGGAATTTTATCAAATGTCTAGGATTCAAGATACCAACCTGGGGTCTTTCCTCAACTTGTGGCAAGAAGCAAAGCTGTCCACATATATGAGAATCTTGAGCTCATATATTGAGATGATATTGGTGCTGACATGCAGATGACAAACATGATGACACTGATGATGCTGACCAAGAAGAACAGCGATGAGTTCTGCCCTAACAGCATCCTCTACTCACCACTCTCAATGTGCTAGGACTACACTAAAGGTTCCCTCTGAAGCATCTCACTTCATAATCTAAGCCCACTTACTTAGTGGTCTAAAACTCATAAAAAAAAATAATAGAACAGGGGTTCTAAGATAGCAGCAACCAGTGTGTACCATATCTGAGGAGCAGAAGATCAGAGATTGTGAAACCTGTGAGTAAACAGGCAGCTGGCTCCAAAACATAAACTTTGTGCTTCCCAGACAAGAGGGGTCATCCCAGAACTTGGGGACAATCAGATCCAGGCACCTCCCACACCCAGGCCATCTCCTGGATCCAGCACTCACAAACTTTGAGTTCTCTGGCCTTTCTGTATACTGCAGGTCCCCAGTTCCAGAGACTCTCAGCTCCAGCAGCCAGACATCAGACCCCACCCTCCACACTCCTTCCTCCACACCCACACCCACCTCCAAGGGCAGCATCTGGATGCCAGGAATAGGATTGGAACATCCAAAACAGAGTTCTACCAGTCCCCTGTGGAGAACAGGTGCACAATAAAATCAGACGGAACCCCAGATCCAAGATGGTAGAGTCCAGATGAATCTGAGTCCTAGGAGCACAGTGTCTGGAAAGCTTGTAAGCCATAGCTCAGCTGCCTTCTAAGACATGGGAACCCCAGCACCCCAGAGGCTGCTACCTGAGGCAGCAAACTCTCACAGATGCCACCTGAGGTTCCCATGCCTTGTCTTTCAAGGCACCAACACCTATACCCACTCCCTGCCTTCAAAGCACTCGTATCTTCATCCTTACCCCTGCCCATCAAGGAACCCAGGCCTTTGCTCATGCCCCTGCCCTTCAAGACACCTGTGCCCAAGCTATGCCTTCCAAAACATTCACCCCAGCATGGCTACATCTGAAATGCCAGCACCCATTTGTGTTCCCCTAGACCTCTCTCATCATCCTAAAGACTACTCCAGACTCCAGAGCTTGGCAGATCCAGACTAGAGTGCACATTCCAGGAACAAACAGCCAAGACTACAGAAAACAAAACCACTAAAAGCCAGCATAAGAATACAATCAACAAAAAACAGGACATCATAGCTCCACCAGAAACCAAAAAAAAAAAACAAACAAACAATGGATCTTCTTATGCCAATGGACCTTCAAATGCAGCTGACACACAGGAAAATGACCTCTAATCTATGCTTATACAGTTATTAGAGGTATATAAAGAGTAAATGAATAAATATCTCAAAAAAATACAGAAAAATACAACCAAACAAATGGAGGTCAACAAGGACAGACAGGAAAACACGAAGTGAGAAAACCATGGAGACTGAGAACTTAGAGAAGAGATCAGAAACCACAGAAGCAAGCATCACCAACAGAATACAAGAGATGAAGGAGTGAATCTCAGACAAGATACAATTGAAGGAATCAATGTATCTCTCAAAGAAAATATTAAAAAGAAAAATTACTGACACAAAACACTGAGGAATTCAGGGACACCATGAGAAGATGAAACCTAAGAATAATAGGAATAGATGAAAAAGAAGATTCCAGGCTCCAAGGTCCAGGAAATATTTTCATGAAAATCATAGAAGAAAATTTCCCCAACCTAAAGAAAGAGATGCCCTTAAACAGAGGCCTACTGAACACCAAATACTAGACCAGAAAAGAAATCTCACATAATAATCAAAATACTAAATCTATAGAACAAAGAAAATATTAAGAGGAGCAAGAAAAAATAAAACCAAGTAACATATGAAGGTACACCTATAAGAATCACACCTGACTTCTCAACAGAGACCATAAGCCAGAAGGGCCTGGGCAGATGTCATGTAGATACTAAGAGACCACAGATACCAACCAAGACTACTATACCCAGCAAAATGTTCGATCATCATAGATGGAGAGAACAAGATATTCCATGACAAAACTAAATTTAAACAATATCTATGCATCAACCCAACCCTACAGAAGATACTAGGGGGAAAAAAATCAAAAAACAAAAAAAAACCTCAACCCAATGAGGTCAACTACACCCAAGAAAACAAAACATATAGATACCTTCACAACAGCAAAACCAAAAGACAACAAGCAAACAAACATACAATCACCACCAACTACACAATAAAATGAACTATCAATATCAACGGACTCAATTCTCAAATACAAAGACACAGGCTAACAGAATGTTTGCAGAAACGGGATGCAACATTCTGCTGCATTCAGGGAACACACCCCAGCAAAAAAGACACTACCTCAGAGTAAAGGACTAGAAAAGGGTTTTCCAAGAAAACAGACCCAAGAAGCAAGCTGGAGTAGCCATTCTATTGAATAAAATAGACTTTCAACCAAAATTAATCAAAAGAGATGGGGAAGGACACTTCATTCTCATCAAAGGAAAAGTCCACCAAGAGGATATCACAATCCTTAACATCTATGCCCCAAATACAAGAGCACCTGCATTTGTACTAGAAATGTTATTACACTTTAAATCACACATTCCTTACAATACAGGGAGACTTTAAGACTGCACTGTCACCAATGGACAGATCAGAGACAGAAGCCAAATAGAAAAATAATGAAGCTAACAAAGGTCATGAATCAAATGGACCTAATAGATGTCTACAAAACTTTTCACCCAAACCGAAAATCTATATACTTTTTCTCAGCACCACATGCAACATTCTCCCAAATTGACCATATAGTTGGTCACAAAGCAAACCTCAACCAACAAATAAAAATTAAATTAACACATTGTTCTTTATCAGATCACCATGGATTAGAGCTGGACTTCAACAACACAAAGAGCAAAAAACCATATACACTCATGGAAACTGAAAAACTCCCTGCTCAATGATCACTGTGTAAGGGAAAAAAATAAAGAAACAAATTATAGACTTCCTAGAATTCATTGAAAACAAGGGCACAACTTAACCAAACTTAGGTGACACCATGAAGGCAGTGCTAAAAGGAAAGATCATAGCACTAAGTGCCTTCATGAAGAAATTGGAGAGATCCAATATCAGCAACTTAACAGCTCACCTAAAAGCTTTAGAAAAACAGAAGCAAACACACCCAAGAAAAGTAGATGTCAGGAAATAATCAAACTCAGAGCTGAAATCAATAAATCAGAAACAAAGAGAGCAAAGAATCATCAAAACCAAGAGAGTTTTTTTGAGAAAAATCAACAAGATAAACAAACCCGAAGACAAACTAACTAAAAGACAGACAGGGCCCAATTTAAAAAAATCAGAAATGAAAAGTGGTACATAACAACAGACACTGAGGAAATCCAAAGAATCATTAGATCTTACTTCAAAAACCTGTACACCACAAATTCAAAAACATAAACAAAATGGATGATTTCCTTCATAGATACCATTTAGCAAAGTTAAATCAAGAGCAGGTAAACAGTTTAACCATTCCTATAACCACTAAGGAAAGAGAAGCAGCCATCAAAGTCTCCCAACCAAAAATGTCCACGGCCAGATGGTTTTAGTAGGGAATTCTACCAGACTTTCAAGGAAGAGCTAACTATTCCACAAAATACTAACAGAAGGAACATTACCAAACTCATTCTGTGAGGCTACAGTCACCCTGATACTTAAACCACACAAAGACCCAAAAAAAAGAAAATTTCAGACCAATCTCCCTTATGAACACTGATGCAAAAAATACTCAAAAAGATACTTGCAAACCAAATTCAAGAACACAGCAAATTTCTTCCACCATGATCAAGTAGGTTTCATCCCAGGGATGCAGGGATGGTTCAACACATGAAAATCCATCAATGTAATTCACCATATAAACAAATTGTAAGAAAAAAAATCAGATGATCATCTCATTACATGCAGAAAAAGCCTTTGACAAAATCTAACACCCTTTCGTAATAAAGGTCTTAGAGATATCAGGGATACACAGTCCATACCTAAACATGATAAAGGCAATGTACAGCAAGCAGATAGCCGACATCAAACTAAATGGAGAGAAACTCGAAGCAATTTGACTTAAATCAGGGACAAGACCAGGTTGCCCATTCTCTCCATATCTCTTCAATATAGTACTTGAAGTTCTAGCTAGAGCAATAAGATAACTAAAGGAGATCAAAGGGATATAAATTGGGAAGGAAGAACTTAAAGTATCACTATTTACAAATGATATGATAGTACATAAACGTGAACCCAAATTTCCATGCGAGAACTCCTGCAGCTGGTAAACTCTTTCAGCAAGGGGGCTAGATTCATTACAAATTACAAATTACAAAATTAACTGTATAACCCTCCTGCCTGCAAATGACAAATGTGCTGAAAAAGAAAGTAGGTAAACAACACCTTTCACAATAGCCACAAATAATATAAAGTATCTAGGGGTAACTCTGACCAAGGAAGTCAAAGACCTGTATGATAAGAAGTTCAAGTCTCTGAAGAAAGAAACTGAAGAAGATACCAGAAGATGGAAAGATCTTCCATGCTCATGGATTGGTTGAAGTAACACATTTAAAAACAACCATCTTATCAAAGGCAATCTACAGATTCAATGCAATCCCCATCAAAATAACAACACAATTTTTTCACAGACGTTGAAAGAACAATTCTAAGCTTCATCCAAAAAAACAAAAATCCAGAAGAGCTAAAACAATCCTATACAATAACAGAACTTCTGGAGGTATATCCTTACATGACCTATACTACAGAGCAATAGAAATAAAAAATCCATGGTACTGGCATAAAAACATGCTGGCTGTTCAATGGAATCTGGTAGAAGATCCAAAAATACACCCACACACCTATGCACACTTGATTTTTTGACAAAGGAGACAAAATCGTACAGTTGAAAAGAAGACAGCATCTTCAACAAATGATGCTGGTCTAACTGGATATCTCTATGTAGAAAAATGCAAATAGATCCATATTCATCACTCTGCACAAAACTCAAGACCAACATAAAACTAGACACACTACACCTGCTAGAGGAGAAAGTAGGTAAGAGCTTTGAACTCATTGGCACAAGAGACAACTTCCTGAACAGGACAGTTCAGGCTCTAAGATCTACAATTAATAAATGGGATCTATTGAAACTGAAAAGCTTCTGTAAAGGAAAGGACACTATCAATCAAACAAAACAGCCTACAGATTGAGAAAAGATCTTCACCAATCCTACATCTGAAAAAGGGATAATATCTAGAATATATAAAGGACTCAAGAAATTAAACACCACAAACCAAATAATCCAATGGGATACAGAGCTACACAGTCAATTTCAACAGAGGACTCTTCAATGGTAGAGAAGCACTTAAAGAAATGCTCAATGTTCTTAGTCATCAGGGAATTGCAAATCAAAACATTTCTCATATTCCATCTTATACCTGTCAGAATGGCTAATACCAAAAACTCAAGTGACAACATATGCTGGAAAGGATGTGGAGAAAGGGAAAAACTCCTACATTGCTGGTGGGATTGCAAACTTGTTCAAACTCTCTGGAAATCAATCTGGCACATTCTCAGGAAATTGGGAATAGCCCTACCTCAAGACCCAGTTCCTGAGTATACACCCAAAAGATGCTCCATCATTCAATAAGGACATTTCCTCAACCATGTTCATAGCAGCTTTATTCGTAATAGCCAGAAACTAGAAACAACCTAGATGTCCCTCAACAAAGAATGGATAAAGAAACTGTGGTACATTAACACAATGGCATTACTCCACCATTAAAAACAAGGAAATCATGAAATTTACTAACAAATGGATGGAACTAGAAAAGATTGTCCTGACTGAGATAACTCAGACCTAGAAATACACTTGTGGCATATAGTCACTTATAAGCAGATATTAGCCATTTAGTACACGATAGACATACTACATTGCATAGACACGGAGAAGTTAAGTCCGATGGGCATCTTAAGCATCATATGGGGCCACTAATTAGGGTAATGGGGATATCTCTGAATGGACTATGTTGCCTGTTTTTTGATCACTTCCCCTTGATGGGACTGCCCTACCAGGCCACAGGGGAAGAAGAGGAACTCAGTCCTTATGTGAACAGATGAGCTGAGGTGTCTGGGTAGGGAGGGCTCTCCTACTCTGAGGAATAGGGGAGAGGGGATGCAGGAGGGAGGGTGGGACTGGGAGGAGAAGAAGGAGGGCCCCATGACAGAGATATAAATTCAATTAATTACTTTTTTAAAAGATAAAAAAAATAAGAGATCAACGGAAATTATTTATCCTGATCCTTCTTTCTAGGTGAATAAGGAAATAATTTATCAGATAATTATTATTACAATAATAATTATTATAATAATTTGGTCAGAGAGATATTTAGACTACAATTCCAAGGAACCAAGGCTAGCAAGAGTGCCAGGAAAATTACCTATGCTGCCTCTGCCTTCTTCTTACATGCGGGATCTCACTGCTTGTCAGCTACTAAAACACCTCTTCCTAAAACAGTAGTAATGGTTTGTTCCTTACAATAGACAGTCTTTACTCAATGAGATGCAGCAACTGCTTCCACTGGCCAAGGAGAAGGTCTCCCCTCAAAAATGTCTCCTACTAGTCCCACATTCCACAGCTGCTGCTTTCCTCTCCCATCACGTCATCTCAAAGGCTTCCTCTATATATGGCATGAGCTCTTCCCTATCCTCAGGTCTATTAGTAAGTGAGTCATGCATCACAGTGATTTCAGTATCATCTGCAAGGACCTGCCTGCATACTTCCTGGATCACTCTCATAAGTGAGCAACATACCTAAGGTTTAAGATGACCTAAATGAACTCATCATATCCTCCACAAAACCTAATTCTCCATGTTACATCAGTACTCACATTTGCCCTGAGAAACAACTTTCACCTCTTCTCCCTCAGATCTCAGTATCCACTGAGTCTCTGAACTTCTAACCTGTCTACTCTCATAAAAGAAAGACTTTTCACTCTACTGTCACTATTACTCTGCTACCTTCTTAAAATCTCTCATCTCAGAATTATGAGAACAGCCCCAGTATATTTTCTTCTAACCCTGTCTCTTCTCTTCTAGACTATTAACTCAGTACAGATGGAACTGCTTCTGATCTGTGACTGATTACTAGCTGTCATGTAGAACCCATGTAAAAAATTAACATGATGAAAGAAGTCACTTCTAGACTTTTTAGTCTACCACCAGCAAGCTTTCTGACTTACCAAATTATTTTAGATTGTACATTTCCTTGGATAAATTTGGGATTAGTAATTAAGCCCCTCCAGTAATGAAGACAGTTGTGAGACTCATGCCAGTGAGATACCAGGTGGCAATCTGCTTCGCAAACCCGAGTACATAAGAGTCCTATGCACTGTGACCACATTCTAATTTATTCACTCCCATTTCCTATTAAAATACTACCTTCTTCTCCTCCTTATCATAGCTATTTATTTGTTAAAAGTTTTGGGCATGATCCTAAACCACAAACACAAAGTTAATCCCCATCTAACAAGAAAGCAGGCCAACAGCCAAAAGGGTCCAGATAGCCTGAACTATAAGTTAAATATAAGTGAAGTGAAGGGGTGTTAATCATACTGATATCACTCCAGACATCACCCAGAAGAAATTCTCACTTGATAAGAATGTTTGTCTGTCTGCCTGTCTGTGAGGTGACCTTGATAAAGCATGAGAAGTGACATTGAAATAAAGTTACAACAATCCATAAAACATTATTCTCTTAACTAGTCCAATCTCTAATTTAAACCTGATATATAAGAGACAACAGGAGCAGGCTGGTTTTAGACTCTGTAAACTGCAAAACAAAGCTTTAATAAATTTATTCTTCAGCACTAACTTCAGCCCACTCAATCACAAGCCTTTTTTTCTAGAGACTATAAGCAAATGACAATATACAACTGCAGAGACAGCTATCCAACTTCATGTTTACAAATAATTGTGAACACACATACTGATGTAAATAACTCACTTTATCTATTACAGAGCTGTTAGTACTTTATTTATTCAAGTCCTCCTAAAGTACAGAGACTCCATAGTAATGAATTACCTACCTTAGTCAATGTTAAGTCCCACACTAAATCAACTTTTTCCTTTCATTTGTTTAAAAAAAAATTAAACAATACATTCATGAGTAATACATCGTTAAAGCATGGTGGTGTATCTTCACTATCTCCCTGGTTCATTCTTCATACCCTTCGATATTTAATAGCTGGTTGTATTTAAAGCATTTCTCAGTGATATATGTAATCAAAAGTAGAGATTCAATCAAATAGAATCATAATCACTGAAGTTCAATTTACTTGCTTTGCGCTTGCTTTGATTTGAATCAACTCTTCATCTAAATCATATCGAGGCCCTTCCTGATTCCAAGCATGTCCAGGTGCTACATGCAGTGCCTGGGAATGGCTACAGGAAGCCCACAAGGACAAATGCCTGACCTTGCTTCAAAGCTGCTCTTAAATGACTTTTCTGTAAAGTAAAGTGACCAATTTCTACCAAGTATTGCACTTTAGATACTCTAGAGAACAGTAACTAATACAGAGAGAAGAAAAGAAAGAAAATGCTATTATTTGAAAAGAAAACACATTCCTTGGCTAGAACCTGATTCCAGCCACAAGTCTGAAGGAGATCAGGAAGACTATCTCATTTCTTTCTCCTTCCACAAGCACTGCACTTGTACTACAAAGTTACCCTTGGTGTATGAGCATCTGCGACTTCCTCATATTTCAAACCACTTTACAAAAACACCTTTTTACAATAGTAGGTCCTCCTACTGAGTTCCAGACTCTAGATTTTAAAAACATTGTAAAGGTGCACATTTTAAACTGTATAGGAATAATCCAAATGCAGTTTTGAAAATCCTATAGCCTTCACAGATGAGACAGAGGTGGGGGAGGTGATAGTAAATGAGACAAATACTACCCTTGAAAAAAACTTAACCTATAAAATGAATAATGATCAATGTTAGAATTCTGCAGCAAGTAAAAAGATACCCTACCATCAATTACAGGATACACACATAGAAGGCAGAAATAAAAAGAATGAACAGCACGCTACAATCCAGCACAATGAGAGTGCTCTGATTCAATGTATGTGGCCTTCCTTCAACACCATGTATACATAAAGTAGTCCTCACACATCTGATGTTCCTTCTATGATATTAGTTATACATTGACAACTGCAATCCTCAAACATTAAACAGAATATTTGAGAAATGATTCAAGAGTTTTAAATCAATGTGCCATTTCGGAGTAGCAAGACCCCTGGTCTATAATACCTACTATGTTTAAAAACTATCTGCTACTCACTTAGTAGCTGTGTATAATCTGTGTGGCCTCTGAATACATACAAGGAAAACATCAAAAATTGAAGTAACAAGATAATGAGCCACCCTTAAACCAGCAACCTGCTTCAGTAAATATCCTTTGTCTGACTTTGTTTTCTGCACCTATTTTTGGCACAGTTTATTCTAAAGCATTACATTCAGACATAATCCAGGATATCACAACAATTTATTGTTATACAAATGAAAACTAAACCTCACTCATATCAAGAAATAGCAAACCCAAACCACACTAGAAATATCAGTTTTTTTTTTAGTTTTTTAAATTTTTTATTAATTACACTTTATTCACTTTGTATCTCCCCTGTAGTGCTCTCCCTTCTCCCTTCCCAACCCTACCCTTCCTCCCCTTATCCATGCATGCCCCTTCTCAAATCCACTGATAGTGGAGGACTTCTTTTCCTTCCTTCTGATCCTAGTCAATTAGGTCTCATCAGGAGTGGCTGCATTGTCTTCCTCTGTGGCCTGGTAAGGCAGCTCCCCCGTCAGGGGGAGGTGATCAAAGAGCAGGCCAATCAGTTCATGTCAGAGGCAGTCCCTGTTCCCATTACTATGGAACCCACTTGGAGGCTGAACTGCCATGGGCTACCTCTGTGCAGGGGTCCTAGGTTATCTCCATGCATGGTACTTGGTTGGAGTATCAGTCTCAGGAAAGACCCCTGTGCTCAGATTTTTTGATTCTGTTGCTCTCCTGTGGAGCTTCTGTTCTCTCCAGATCTTACTGCAGACTACCAAAGCAGATGCTAAGACTTATGGCCAACCTTTAGGCAGAAGGCAGAGAATCTTATGAAAGAAGTGGGAAATTGTAAGCTCTGAAATATCAGTTTTTACCTCTCAGACTGGCAAATGCAAAAGTACCAGACAATATAATGTATTGGCAAGGGAATATGGCAACTCTGAAACAGTATTCATAACATGAAAATGTGCATCTCTAAGAAAAGTACACTTGGCAATACTCATCAAAATTTAATAAGCCACTGGGGTCAGTGTAAACTGTGAAAATGACTAGGCAAGGGTCTGGTAATTTTCCTTCTCACATTTAAAATGTTGATGTCATGCTAATTGAACAGCTAGAAAAACAAGTTGGTGCTATCAAATAAATGAGTTTGACAACTACAACTAGAAAAAGAATGAACTTACCTTACTTTAATTTCAAAATAACAGTGAAGGAAGCCATTTCCTGATATGGACCTACGCATATGCTTATATGCTACCTTCACCTTGTCTCTTACATCTTTTACTATAATTTACAAATTATACTAATCTGAGCATTCCCATCTTCCCCTTTAAACTCTATGATGACAGCGCCATGTCTCACTTATTTGGCATTTTAGTTTCGCATCTAATCCATAGCAGATACTCACTAGTGTGAAATTCATTCTTGTATTCAATAGCTATTATAAGCTTGCTGAGACTGATTGTCCAACCAGGGACCATGCATGGAAATAACCTAGAAGCCCTGCTCAGAGGTAGCCCATGGCAGCTCAGTTTCCAGGTGGCTTCCCTAGTAAGGAGAACAGGGACTGTCTCTGGCATGAACTCTATGTCTAGCTCCTTGACCTCCCCAGCCCCTCATGGGAGGAGCAGCCTAGCTAGGCCACAGAGGAGGACATTGCAGCCAGTCCAGGTAAGACCTGATAAGCTAGGGTCAGATGGGACGGGAGGAGGACCTCCCCTATAAGTGGAATTAGATAGGGGCAAGGAGGAGATGAGGGAGGGAGAGTGGGATGGGGAGGGAACAAGAGAAGGGGTTACAGCTGGGACACAAAGTAAATAAACTTTAATTAATATAAAAAATTAAAAAATATATTAAAAAACACATTATACAAAACATGTAATGTTCTTTGCTTTTCTCACTTTCTTTACATTAAAGGTCTACGAAGACTGCAAAATGGTTTCTTCCTGTCCTCTCCTACACCCAGTTTACCAGTACAGCAGGGCTTTTGCCTTCAGATATACACCTAATGAAGTAGCTGTCATATGCATTCTAATTACCACCCCCTCCTATGGCTCACTTAACTTAATCTTGACATGATTTAGTATCTATCAGAACATTTTTTCCTTTAATGTTTTCCTCTTGTTTTTAGAACTTCTTCTGGCTCTTTGACATAAAAATGATACATAAATCTCACTGGATAGCTTTTTGGAAATAATCAATGTTAAGACAGCAAAAACTGATGGAATTGGTATTAAACTACAGAGGCTGCAGGCCACACTTGTCATCTTGAAGACACTGCCTTGCCTTTGAGGTGGAACAATGGTTTTGTGAGGTTAGCAAGGCACATATCCTGAGTTACTATTTACCAAGTTTGTAACAGCAGCCTAACAGCTTTTGAGCATTTCCCTTTAATAATGTGCAAAAGCTTATAAACACTGAAGGTAATGACAGAATTGAAAAGATAAAATATTTCTCCAATGAATTGAAAATGAATAGTTTGAAAAATAAAAATATGAAATAAAAAGGTCACCAAAATGTTTTTTTTTAAGCTGATGAAAGAAGTATTGTGGCTTTGCAGAAATTAAAGCAAAATGGAATTCAACAGCATCATTCAATCTCCATTTCCAGCAAAATATCACACAACATTAACTCTCTTTGCATAAGACAAATGAACAAGGCTTGCAATGCATCACAACTATAATATATTTCACAAAATGGAGATGAACAAGAAACTTCTAGGCAAACTCAGAGTACTGATGTCTTGCCTCATAGTTGCATTTGAACATAAATGTTTTAGAATAAGTTGTTTTATGAGGGTTAGACCAGAGAATGTGCATGTTGGAAATGGGTGGAGACTTTTGCCTATTTTCCAGCTTTGCTTAGGGAAAGTAGATTCTTCTATCTGCAGCCATAACAATCTTGAAGTATAAAATAACAGTGATAATGGCACTAATAATGCTACTCTGGTTCTACTTCCTCCTCAAACAGATGTCACTAAAGTTTCAAACACATGAACATCATGAATGCCTTAAAGAATAATTTGATAATATCCTTTTTAACATTCCAACCCTCTAGAAACAACAATGCTAATTATTTTTGAATGACTGTGATTAACTCAAGGAAATTAATTCTTGAGATGTTTTTAAGGCACCTTATAACTATCAGAAACCAACTACCAGCCGTCAGCTCAGAATTATCAGTCGTTTGAAATCCCAGTCCAAAAACTGAGTCTTTGATCTAATATCGTTTAGCCTAAATAACTGTTTTCTCGGTGGTATTTTATTTCATATTAAAGGATTCTACCCACAAATATGTAGATTTCAGATTTCATACAATGGGATTTTATAAAGTGGAAAAAACATTAAAAAAAGCAGAATATGAACCACTGGTTTGCTTCTGAATAACCAATGTGAAGGAAGGAAGAAAGGAAGGAAGGAAGGAAGGAAGGAAGGAATAGAGGGACAGAGGAGGGAAGGAGAAAAAGAAGGGAGAAATGTGGAAGGGATGAAGGAGGGAGGGAGAAAGGGAAGGAGAGAGGGAAGACAGAAGGAAGAAGAAGGAAAGAGAGGGAAGAAAGGAGGAGAAAAAAAGAGAAGAAAAATGAAGGGGAGGAGAAAGAGGAAGGGAGGGAGGAAGAAAGAGAGAGAGAGAGACATAACACCCTGCTCCTGACTCCTTCCTCATAGGAAACTGCTTAGAATTTCCCAGGGCAAGAAACAAACTTTCATGTTCTGCTGCTGTAATCTGCAGTCTTGAATTCTGGAAAAAGCTGAGACAACAGAAGAGGAAGAGGTCAAAATCCTATGAAAGACACAATGTTTTTAGGGCAACTATTAGAAGAGCTGCAGGAAAGTTAGTGATCTGTGCCCTTTGCTTTATTTCCAGCATATTTTATAGTAATGGAATTTCCCTATGAAAATTAGGCCTGGGCACTTGGAACAACAGAGCAAATAGCAAAAAGTAGAATTTTCAAGTATTCATTAGCAAAGAGTCAAAAGGTCTTTGCAGGAATCCAGGCACCAAGCAAAGAATAAAAGTAAAGTTCCATTCTAGATTATCCCCTAGCTTCTCCAAACTAGATGAGTGACGAAAAGCATGAAGACTGACAAAGCCATCAATAATAGACGTTTGTTAGTACGCAGATGCATGTGTGGGATTTTACTAGGCATCATAACTACTAGCCTCATCTAAAGCAAGCAACCCTGTAAGAAAGCAGGAGCTCCAACACTATCAGAGCAATACAAAATACATGTTCTTCCACCATGTTTTCATATATTCCAAAGGTAGACACATACTAGTTTCAGGCTTCTCTTTTTCTTTTTTTTTTTAACTATTTCTTTTTAATTTGATTGTTTTAATTAAATTTTTATTTTTATATTAATGAAAGTTTATTCATTTTTCATGGCAGCTGTAGCAGCCTCCTTCATTCCCTCCAAATCCCACCCTCCCTCTCTCATCTCCTCTTCAAGTACACTGATAGGGAGGTCCTCTCCCCTTCCATATACCCTAGCTTGTCAGGTCTCATCAGGACTGGCTACACTATCCTCCTCTGTGGCCTGGCAGAGCTGCTCCTCCTAAGGGAGAGATAATCAAAGAGGCAGCCACTGAGTTCATTATCAGAGACAGTTCCTGTTCCCCTCACTAGGGAACCCACTTGGAGACTGAGTTGCCATGGACTATATCTGAGCAGGAGATCTCGGTTATCTAGGTTATATCTATGAATGGACCTTGGTTACAGTATCAGTCTCAGAAAAGACCCCTGGGCCCAGATTTTTTGGTTTTGTTGCTTTCCTTGTGGAGTTCCTGTCCTCTCCAGATCTCACTATCTACCCCTTCTTTCATAAGATTCTCTGTACTCTGCCCAAAGTTTGGTTATGAGTCTCAGCACCTGCTTTGATACACTGCTGGGTAGAGTCTTTCAAAGGCCCTCTATGGTAGACTTCTGTTTCCTGTTTTCTCATTCTTCCTTTGCCCATCCCATTTGTCTTTCTAAGGAAGGCTTGAGACTCTTAGCTTCTAACAGGTTTAATGTGTCTGGTTTTATGTTCCGGTCTCTTATCCACTAAGACTTTAGTTTTGTACAGGGTGATAAATATGAATCTATTTGCATTTTTCTACATATAGACATCCAGTCAGACCAGCACCATTGGTTTGACGATGTTATCTTTTTTTCCATTGTATTGTTTCAGCTTCTTTGTCAAAAATCAGGTGTCTATAGGTATGTGGGTTTATTTCTGGGTTGTCAATTCCATTGACCTCCAGACTGTTTCTCTGCCAGTACCATGCAGTTTTTATTACTTTTGCTCTATAGTACAGCTTGAGATCAGGATGGAGCGCACTCCAGACGATCTGCTACTATACAAGATTGTTTTGGCAATTCTGGTCTTTTTATTTTTCCATATGAAATTGGGAATTGTTATTTCAAGGTCTGTAAAGAATTGTGTTGGTATTTGATGGAATTACACTGAATCTATAGATTGCTTTTGGTAGAGTGGTCATATTCACTGTTAATCCTACCAATCCATGAACATGGGAGATCTTTCCATCTTCTGATTATCTTTGTCAATTTCTTTCTTCAGAGACTTGAAGATTTTCTCAAACAGGTCTTTCACTTGCTTGGTTAGAGTCACACCAAGGTACTTTGTTTTTGGTAGCTATTGTGAAGGGAGTTGTTTCCCTAATTTCTTTCTCAACCCCTTTGTCTTTTGTATATAGGAGGGCTGCTGATTTTTTTTTTTTTTAGTTAATGTTGTATCAAGCCTCTTTGTTGAAAGTGTTTATCAAAAATTCTCTGGTTGAATTTTTGGGGTCACTCATGTAATACTATTATATCATCTGCAAATAGTGATGCTTTAACTTCTTCCTTTCCAATTGTGTATACCCTTGATCTCCTTTAGTTGTCTTATTGCTCTAGCTAGAACTGCAAATACTAGGTTAAAGAGATATGGAGAGAGTGGGTAGCCTTGCCTTGGCCCTGATTTCAGTTTCTCTCCATTGAGTTTGATGTTGACTATAGGCTTTCTGTATGTTGCTTTTACTATGTTTAGGTATGTGCCTTGTATCCCTGATCTCTCCAAGACTTCAAACACTAATGGGTGTTGGATTTTGTCAAATGCTTTTTCAGAATCTAAGGAGATGATAAATGTAGTTTTTCTCATTCCGTTTTTTTATATTGTGGATTACATTAATGGATCTCCATATATTGCACCACCCCGGTATGCCTGGGATGAAGCCTACTTGGTCATGGTGGATGATACCTTTTATGTGTTCTTGGATTCGGTTTGCAAGTATTTTACTGAGTATTTTTGCTTCAATGTTCACAAGAGAGACAGGTCTGAAGTTCTCTTTTTATGTTGGGTCTTTGTGTAATTTAGATATCAAGGTGACGGTGACTTCATAGAATGAGTTTGGTAATGTTCCTTCTATTTCTATTTTGTGGAATAGTTTAAAGAAAATTGAAGTTAGCTCTTCTTTGAAGGTCTGGTAGAATTCTACACAGAAACCATCTGGCCCTGGGCTTTATTTGGAATGGAGATTTTGATGACTGCCTTCATTTCTTTAGGGGATATAGGAATATTCAATCTGTTTACCTGATCTTGATTTAATCTTGGTAAACAGAGTCTATCAAGAAGATTGTCCATTTCATTTAGATTTTCAAATTTTATGGTATATAGGCTCTTGTAGTAAGACCTAATGATTGTTTGGATTTCCTCAGTGTCTGTTATGTCCCCATTTTCGTTTTTAATTTTGCTGATTTGGATACTTTCTCTCTGCCTTTTAGTTTGGCTAACAGTTTCTTTATCTCCTTGATTTTCCCTAAGAACCAGATCTTGGTTTCATTAATTCTTTGAAGTATTTTATTTGTTTCTAATGTATTGATTTCAGCCCTGAGTTTGATTATTTCCAGCCATCTACTGCTCTTGGGTGTATCTGCTTCTTTTTTTTCTAGGGCTTTCAGGTGAGCCATTAAGTTGCTTATATGAGATATTTCAAATTTCTTCTTCAAGGCACTTAGTGCTATGAATTTTCCTCTAACACTGCTTTCATTGTGTCCCATAAGTGTGGGGACATTGTACCTTCATTTTCATTGAATTCTAGGAAATCCTTAATTTCTTTCTTTATTTGTTCCCTGTCCCAGATGTCATTGAGGACTGACTTGTTCAGTTTCCTGTGCATGTCGGCTTTTTGCTTTTTCCATTGTTGTTGAGGTCCAGCTTTTAGTCCATGGTGGTCAGATAGGATACAAGAGATTATTCCAATCTTCTTGTATCTGTTGAGGTTTGCTTTGTAACCAGCTATATGGTCAGAACTGTGATGTCCTCATGGTGGATTTTTCCTTTGATGAGAATGAAGTGCCCCTCCTCATCTTTTTTGATTAATTTTGGTTGAAAGTCTATTTTATTAGATATTAGGATAGCTATCCCAGATTGTTTTCTGGGTCCATTTGCTTCAAAAACATTTTTCCAGCCCTTTACTCTGAGGTAGTGTTTATCTTTGTTGCAAAGGTGTGTTTCTTGGATGCAGCAGAATGTTGGATCCTGTTTCCACAACCATTCTGGTAGTCTGTGTCTTTTTATTGGAGAGTTGAGTCCATTGATGTTGATAGATAATAGTGACCAACGAATGTTAGTTCCTTTCATTGTGGAGTTGATGGTGTTATTGTTTTTCATTGCTTGTTTTCTTTGAATTTTTTGTTGTGAAGTTATCTATATCCTGTGTTTTCTAGGGTATAGTTGTTTTCGTTGGATTGGAGTTTTTCTTCTAGTATCTTCTGTAGGGCTGGGTTGTTGTGTACATATTGTTTAACCTTAGTTTTGTCATGGAAAATTTTGTTTTCTCCATCTATGTTGATTGAAAGCTTTGCTGGGTATAGTAGTCTGGGTTGGCATCTGTGGTCCCTTAAAGTCAGCATGACATTTGCCCAGGCCCTTTCTAGATTTTATAGTTTCTGTTGAGAAGTCTAGTGTGATTCTGATCAGTCTACCTTTATATGTTACTTGGCCTTTTTTCCATTGCTGCCTTTAATATTTTTCTTTGTTCTGTAGATTTAGTGTTTTAACTATGATGTGACATGAGGAGTTTCTTTTCTGGTCTAGTCTAATTAGTGTTCTGTAGGCCTCTTGTATGTTTATGGACATCTCTTTAAGTTGGGAAATTTTTCTTCTATAATTTTCTTGCAATTTTCTGGAACTTGGCGTCTAGAATCTTCTCTTTGATATATTCTTTTTATTCCCAGGTTTGTCTTTTCATGGCATCATTGATTTCTTGTATGTTTTGTGCTTCCAAAGAATTGAAATATCCACTGATTTCGGGGGTTGCTGGTGAAGCCACGGTGTGCTGATTTTTGTTGGGTGTGTTCTTAAACTAACCTCTGGTCATCTGCTTCTCAGTAATCTTTACTGTTTGTTCCTAGAGTCAGTACTTCAGGCTGGGTCCGTCTTTCTCTGGTGTCTGAAGTATTCTTCAGGAAGATGAAAGGGGTCCGCTGGTTTGAGAATGTGTGTTGTTTTTTCAGCTTTACCTAATGGAGGTAGGGCCACAGGCACAGATGCACAAATACATACAGGCAATCATGTGTTTGTGTGTGAAAGTGTGCCTTGAAGTACAGGGTGCTAGAGAGTGTAGACGCTTGGAATGTGGGAGGAGGAGAGGGGTGCACGTACAGGAAGGAATATAGATACTTATTGGTCTCAATGAACATGCGCAGATTCCCTGAATACCTCAGTGGCCTACAGGCCTATCATACTGTCCTTCTGATATTTAGATCTGTCTGTGCTCCAGGAACTGTTTGCTTGGTCTCGACTGGCAGACCCACAGAACAGGGGCTTCAATGTTGAGAATGCTGTCCCAAGAATCCTTATGTTGTCCACAATGGGTGTGTGGGTGGGAGGAATCTGATGTCTGGCTGCTATCATAGAGGGACCCTGGATTTGGGGCTCTGCAAGTACTCACTTGAAGGAACACTCACTCTATAGAAGGTCTAACAGGAAAGCACAGGGGTTCCCCCTGTTCTCTACTCTCAGATTTGAGCCTGCCAGGGCAAATGCGAGTATAGGCGATCTGTCAGCTCAGTGGAGCTACAGCTACAGAACATGAAGGCTGCTATAGCAATCCACTGGGAGTCCAGTCCAGTCACAGCGGCAGAACTCGGAGGCCACCAATCCAGATGCCTTCTGGAAGGCCCTAGGGAGCCGTGGACCTGGTTGGCCTGGTGGACCTGGGTGGACCATAGAGCTGGTAGCCAGCCACTGAGGGAATGGGAGACCTGCCTTCTCTCTCTCAGATACTGAGCAGGGAGTTCTGTGCTAGGAGCCAATGAGGAGGGAAGAGGGAGACCCATCAAGGGGAAGAGAAAAGGAATCAAATGTTTGCTACTCTCAGTCCCCAGAGAAGTCTGCGGGTGACCTGGGTCCAAATGGTCTCAGCTTACAGGTTGTCCCCTCTCACCCTGGATACCTTAATGATGTTCTGACCTCAGCTGCTCCTCCACTCACCAATTTCGAAGGTTCAGATTTTCTGCCCCTCAGATACAGATACGGCACACGCTGGTGGCCGCCATCTTGAATTGCTCCCTTTGTTTGCCTTTTATCAATTATAGAACTTTTAAATGAAGTTCATAAGAGGATAATTTTTTAGGGGTTTTTAAGACAGTATAAGCGTTACTTGTATATATAAAAAGAATTCAAAAAATGAATAGAATATATCAGCTTTTCCAAAATATTAAAATCTGAGAAAGTCTAGACTTTGTTATTAGTCTTTTTTCTTAATTTTGCATAATGTCTGTTCTTAAAATGTGTGCATGTTAAGTTAAAACAGTAGAATCTCTATAGCGGCACATTAAAAAAAGCATCACCTATCCCTCACACATCTATTCAAACAAATGAGAAAATTACTTTTTCCTTATGTGACTTTTTTCCTTGAGACAGTATCTCCTATGTAACTGAGGCTGGCCATGAACTCCAGATCATCCTGACTGAGACTGCTGAGCACTGAGATTATAATTATACAGCACCATATCTACTTGCCTTCTGTTATCCAATGAAATTGAAATTTTCACTGATGTTTTTCTCCCATGCCATTACAGCCTTATATACCTGGTATGTGTGTTGGGGGAGAAGGGTAGAAACTTAAAATGGAGGAATTAAAAAAGATCACTTTATAATCAATCTTATTTGTTTAACTAAGTCCTAATTTCAAATACTATCACACAGTACAAACATGTTCTCCCAGTATATAACAGCCACAGCTTAGGGTCAGAATACAATTGCCATGTTCTCCTATGAAGTAAAAACTTCAAAATTCAAACCTATTTCTTGTTTTAAGAAAATGCAGAAATTTCTGATATTTTCCTATTCAAAAATATCACCACAAGATGAAAAGAAAAACACAAGACAAAAGAAAGACCATAGACTTCAGAATCAATGTAGCCTTGAATTCAAGTTCATGAACCAGTCAGCCACTAACCATAAGCTTGGGCTAATTATTATCTCTGAGTCTTGGTTCTGCTAATTATAAGATATGGACATTAACAACTAGCGCACAGAGTAGCACTGAAAAAAATAAAAAAATTAAGTAAAATACATAAAAAAATCTCAAAAAGAGCTTGGTAACTAGCATATGTTTTATAACTGCTTCATTCTTCCTTGCTGTTGATTTATTACAATATGTGATAATAAACGTTCTTCATTACAAACAGGTTTGTATCTCTCATTCATTGTCTATGGATATGAATATTACCATATTCATATTCATATTCACAGGCTAAATTTTCCCAATGAATCAAAAACAAGACAGATCATGCCTGGCTTGAGTATGTTTGGAATACAGTATCCTCAGCTCAAGAAAATAATCCCAACTGAAGATAACTATTTACTCCCCACCCTAGAAAGTATACAATAAAAAGAGAGCAACCCCAGACTACACCCTTATCTACCTTGGCTGGTTGTCCACCGTGAGGCTCTCTCCTCTCTGATAGCTACTGTCTGCCACCTGGGTAGTTGACCTCTTCACAATCTGCTTTAGCTCCTGCTCCAAACGATCTTTAATAGCTTTTACTGTCTCAGGAATCTTCTTTAGTCTGGCCAGCCCCTGAATAAGAATTCCCATGAAAAGTGTGCTGTTCTCCTCTGGATCACACTCCAAATCCTCCTTGATGTCTTGCAGGCTCATCTCCCGTGCTGTAAAAGAAAAGAACAGCAGAAACATCAGATCCAGTTTCTACATCGATTCAACAACACAGCAGACTAGTAAAGAACACTGCTTTGATTATTCACTTAAAGTAATCAGAGAAATTTTTTATTAAGTTACACAGAAATACACAGCAAACCTCAATTCAAACCAATTGGTTAGTAAGCAATTGTACAGGAAGACATAAATGTCCAGTTTTACACAGACTACTTTGACCCAAGTCTGCTGATAAATTAAATACATGTTATCTCTAAAATACAATACGTGGTGTTCAGGCTCAAACTGAAGCCTCAACTTCCTATTCATTATTTAGAAGTGATAAACAGCAGGAATAAAAGATTTTATATAAATACGTAGGGGCAAAGCTACATGAGTAAAAAACTAAAAAAGAAATGAAAAAATGTAAAACACACATGAGAAGAGTTCGATGAAAAAAAAAACAATAGTGAAGAGGGATTAAAGAACCAAAAAGGCCTCACACTTTTCTTTTAAAACATGTGTGAGTTGGCATGGTGACCATACTAGTAATCCCAGCAACTAGGGAGTTGAGACATAGGGACAACAAAATCTCAGCCTGGCTAAACTGCAAATTCCAGCCTAGCAGACATAATGATGCCTCGCTTATAAAAGTGAGTGAGAAAAGAATACACTGTGTGTGTGTATGTGTGTGTTATTATCTCTGAAAAACCTTTGTAATAATCAACTAAAACCTTCTGATAAGTTATATGCCAAGTTTTAATATCCCTATAGATATTTGTACCCAAACCATCTGGTCTCAAAAAGGAGGAACTAGCCTAAAACAGAAGCAGTTCTTAACCCCCTTTATCAGTTGGGAAAAGAATTAGCTGATGATTAGAGAACGTTTTCCCTACTAACACCACATTATAAAAGCCACATTACGGCTGGAGAGGTGGCGCTTCAATCACGAGGACTGTAGTCTATGTTCTGGCATCCATGTAACCTATATACCCTGCAAATGCCTATAAGCCAAACAAAGTCAACACAACAAAGCTCCAAATTAAGCCAGCATCTATTATGAGCATACTTCTCAACTACTCATCTATATAACCATAAAGGTTCTTTATTCATAGCATTAACTATTACAATGGCAGCATTATCCGCAATCACCAAATTTAGAAGCAACCCAGGTGCTCAACAACACATGAACAGACTAGTGAGCTATATCAACAGTGGCATGTCACTCCGCTTTAAAACTAGGAAAACCTGACACACTACAATATGGATGAATCTTGAATACATCATGCTAAGTAAAATAAAACTGTCATAAAAGACAAACACTTAATAATCTGACTTATAATGAGATACTTAGGGTGGTCAAATTCCTAGAAACAGAGTAGAAGGTAGATTGTCAGAGGAAAGAAGAAAGAAGAAAAAAGACTACTTACTTTTTAATAGATAATGAGTTTGAGTATTAGAAAAATGAAAAGTTAGGCAGATGGATGAGGATATTGCCTGCACACACTACAAATATACCTAGTACTACTGATGTATACATTTTAAATGACTAAAATGCTAGCTTAATGATGTGTATATTTTAACATAGGATATTCACTTAAACATGAACCAAAGGTCTTTTATTAACATGTAAAATACAATTACTTACACAAGCTCACTCTTATGATAAATCCTCTACATATTTATGCAAAATGTCTTATTAGACTCCCTGAAAGTCAGAGAAACTACATTCATAGGACTTCCTTACAATAGAGTGCTTGATGACACAGTACTCAATAAGCATACTGTTTAATACTAATGAAACTGCAAGTAAAACCCAAAGGCTTAGCATTGAAAGATGAAGATCTAAAGACAAGTTTTAAAACATCAATACTTCCAAACATAATGTTATAAAAACAACATTTCAGCTACTGATTTTGTTTTATATGTGAAGTAGGTTACCTCAGGCCACAGAAATACTCTATGTAGCAAATCCAACCTCACAGCAAAGCTACGAAAGTACTCAGCAGCAGGGAGCCACCTCAATTCAGCAAGGAATAAGAGGAAATAAAGCTGAACTACAAGAGCTTCAGGCAAGAAGAAAAGTAATAGAAATTTACCTGCTCAAAATGCTCTTTGTAAAAAGTGCACCTATCAGTCACAAATAGGACACATACAAAATGCCACATAATCATAACAGCTACCTGCCCAGGGTGGCTGATGATGAGGTAAACATAGTTTAGGTCAAATGACTGCAATAACTATTTGAATGCACACTAATATATGAGCTGTATCATTAAAAAGCAACATATAATCAAGATTTAAATAATGAAATGCAATGGCAACAAATAGCCCATCTCTTTAAAAAAAATGAAGCTTTCTAGATGCTGAGACTCACAGCCAAACTTTGGGCAGAGTACAGGGAATCTTATGAAAGAAGTGGGAGATAATAAGACCTAGAGGAGACAGGAGCTCCACAAAGAGAGCAACAGAACCAAAATATCTGGGCACAGGTATCTTTTCTGAGACTGATACTGCAACCAAGGACCGTGCAAGGAGATAACCCAGAACCCCTGCACAGATGTAGCCCATGGCAGTTCAGTGTCCAAGTGGGTTCCATAGTAATGGGAACTGGGGCTGTCTCTGACATGAACTCAGTAGCTGGGTCTCTGACCACCTACCCCTGATGGGGGAGCAGCCTTACCAGGCCACAGAGGAAGACAGTACAGCCAGTCCTGATGAGACCTGGTAAGTTAGGGTCAATGAAAAAGGGAGAAAGACCTCCCCTATCAGTGTTCTTGGGACAGGGCATGGGTGGAGATGAGGGAGGGTGGGTGGGATTGGGAATGAATGAGGGAGGGGGCTACAGCTGGGATACAAAGTAAATAAACTATAATTAATAAAAATAAATTAATCAAAAATTAAAATATAAAGCTTTCTGTTTTCTCCTAAATATCTTAGAGTATAAGCACTTAATAGATCGAATATTAAATGGTTTATATTACCTATTTCACTTATGTCAGCTGAAAATTAAAAGGCAATTTAAAAGGGCAATCTAACTAACCATGACTAGTGAAATATTCACAAACATCTATAGGTCAAAGAGCATTGCTAGGAAAAAAAAAATGTAGGAATAATTTAACTGAAATTCAATAAAGCTTCACACAACAATCAAAACAGACCAGTGCATCTTTCCAAATTCCTGAAGTCCACATCAGTCCCAAGCAGCTGATTTGCTTTTGTGGCTATCCAATTTATAGGTATTAGACATATTAAAGGTAGAAATATTTTACACTCATCTCCAACTCTCCCCTTAATTATATTTTGTTCTAAAGATCCTAGCAACTGAAGATGAATCAAATATAGTTTTAAGACTCTTACCACCTGATAGGATAATGCTACATACTAAACATTGGGATGACTTTTACATTATTGGTTCTATAATCCTGCTGGTTCCAGTATTTATTATCCATACCACTTTGTTTATTCAGACCTATGTGAGTATAGATATCAATACCTGAAGGGCAAACCTAGATTTGTGGAAGGGTGGTTTCACTCAACTGGATTGGTAAAAGGATTAAGGAGTAAATATCTAAGACTTTTTCAAGCTCTAGAATTCCACATTTACATTGACTATGCACCTTTGGTCACATGGTTTAGAGCCAGTTATACCTGTATTACAGGCAGCACACTTAAATAAATAAATAGATAGATAGATAGATAGATAGATAGATAGATAGATAGATAGATAGATAGATAGATAAATAGATAGATAAATAAATAAATAGAATTAAACAGGTAAATCCCAGACATGATGGCTACCCAGGGGTATACAGAAAAACACTATGCCAAAAAAAAAAATTGAACAAAAAAATAACAAGTCAACAAGGTGAATAATCATGATGCTAAAGACTTTTGTTTAATGGCTCTGCAAATGAGTACAGAAAACAATCTAGACAATCAATCTATGGCTGCTGTAGGTCTTCAACATTTGTAAGATAAAATTAGTAATTTGTATCATGGCTTACCACACACAACACAAAAACTGCAATAGCAAGGCCCTTTCATTCACTGTTGAATATGCCATATCACATCATTTAGCACTGCTGTTTATACATGTTAATTAGAGCATGATATAATGGTAGTGTTTACTATAGGAACTCTTGACAGATGCCACTCATGAAATTTCGATCCATGTCATTTGAATTATATGTTATATTTATACAATATAAATTCCATGTAATAACTGTCTGCCAGTATTGAGCAGAATTCAATATAAAAAGGAGTCTTTGTAACAATAATTTTTTTAAAAGGAGGGGCTTGAACTTGAAAGAGAGAAATAAGCATACACAAGAGTGTTGGAAGGAGTAAGAAAAGAAGGAAATTACAATTATAGTATGATCTCAAAAGATAAAAGAAAAATAGTATGACATCAAAATTTAACAAATAAAATATTCAAAATGTATAGATTAAAAAACTCCTAGCTTTGTGAACTGCCAAATCAACAATGTGATAGGTAGCTTGAAAAGAGAAACTGCTCCAAATTCAAAACAACTGTAATTAAAAATAACAGCCACACCTACTCCTAGGAAGCAGTATCTCATACTCAGCCCCGCCTTTACATTCCCACAGTCTGTGACTGCCTGCTTTCATGCAAGTGTTCATGATATTGGGGACACACACCTTCATTGGGAATATGGAGGTCAAAATGCAACTTTGTGGAGTCTGATAACTCCTTCCACTTCTCTGTGGGGTCCAGGTTGACAGGTCTGCACCACAGATGCCTTCACCTAAACTATCTCATAAGCCTTGCACAGGATTTGTAGCAAGCAAAATTACAGGGTAAATAACTAAAACAGAAAGAATTAATGATATCAAGTATGACAGAAAATCACTGCAAAGTCATCATCACAAAACATCTACATGTGATTGTATACTACTAAAAACTTATCCACACAGATTGATTCTAGGAAAGGGATTTAAAGACAAGCACAATCCAAAATAGAGATATAGATATAGATTTTAAAGCATAGCTTCTAGGAGAGGGAAATAAGACAAAGAGGGAGAGAGAAATGCCCTTTAACTCCTGGACAGTTGGGAAATAATTTTAAATTTTAAATGGGCACTTATACTAGAAAGCCAAAATTCAGACAATATATAACCCTTCCCAACCACCAAAATATTTTTTAATCCACAAATATATCTAGACTTCGTTATACTAACAGAAGAAGGAGCCAATGAACAGAAAAGTCTTTAAAGTACCCCTATACCACAAAAAAAAACAAGAAAAAAATGATTAACAAATTTATACTGATGTACCATATAACAGAGAACCCAACAAACATCAACACACATAAATGAAAGGGGAAAAAAAACATGATACACAAGAAAACAAGAAGGTAACATCTTAAATGTAAATGATATAATCAAATAAAAATTTGAAGATCTGAAAAGCTTCCTTTTGCCAAAAATTAAAAATCTATACATAGACATGAATAAGAAATATAGGAAAATGTGAAAAATGAACAAAGAAAAAGGTGAAAGGAAAAGACAGTTCAAAATGTCCATGAGAAAATTAAAATGATATTTCATAAAAATGATTCAGAAAATATAGGTAAAACATAGAAGAATAAGAGATTTTTAAAGATCAAAAGAGAAAGTAGATTAACAGGAAACAAAGGACAGAAAAAATAACATTAGCATGAGAAAATAAAACACTCACATATAAAATTACAAACCAAGATTTTACCAAAAACTTTAAATTTTTTTAATTAAAAAAAAAGCCTATTGGGTATCTGGGAAAATCTTACCAAAATAATCAGCTCTAAAACATATCTAGATGAAAGAAATAAATGTCTCAAATTATAAAGAAAATCTATCAGATTACATCAACGCAATCCTGTGGTCCCAGGTATTCAGAAGGCTGAAGCAGGAGGTAAGACAGGAGCTGTTCAACACACTATTTTCCACCTATTAGATTAAAAAAGTGGAAAGCGTGGCAGATGTTATGTTAGAAAGGCTGCTGGGAAACAAACTCCCTATACACACACTGGTGAAAGGAAAGCAACAAGGCACTGTTCTGCTAAAAAAATGATTTCACACACCACCTAAACTACGGACATGTCCCTTACCTGGTGCCACGTACAGTTACTCTACATAGATCAGAGCCTTAAGCATAAGATCTAAAATGATACAACTCATAGATGAAAATGGGGCAAAAGCCTCAGCAGTGTATTTAACAAGGATTCCCTGCATATGATACTAAAAGCACAAGCAAAAAAGGAAAGACAAATTGTACTTTACCAAAATTTGAACAAAGGTCCACAATAGACACAACCAGCATAATAAAAAGGCAATCTATTTTTCAAACATGAGAAAGTACTTGAAATTCACATATCCAAAGAAGAGTTAAGATCTAAAATAAGAAACATAATTTGATAATAAGAGAACAAATAACCCAATTACAAAGTAGGCAAAGGACATGAGTAAACATTTTTCAAAAATGACAAACAAATAGGCAATAAGTAGATAAAAAGATGTTCAACATCACTAATCATTAGGGAAATGCAAATTAAAACTATAATCAGATATAACCTCAGACCAATTAAGATGTCTACTATGAAAAAAGAAAATGACAAGTGTGAAGAAACATAGCCCATATGCACTGTTGATGAGAACATTAAAAAAAATAGTGTAACTGCAGTAAAAACAGTGCAACTATTCCTCAAAAAACTTAAAAATAGAATCACCATATGATCCAGCAAGTCTACTTCTGGATACAAAGTCAAAAGATTGAAAAGGAGGATGGCAAAGAAAATATTGACAGCACAATACTGTTACCTTAGCCATGGGGTAGAAGCAGCCCAGGAGTCTATTAGAAGGTGAATGGACAAACACACCTAGCCTCTGAGAATACAAGTGTTTAGCCTTGAGGAGGAAGGACATTCTGACACAAGTTACAATTTGGTTTTACCTTAACAGATTATGTTGAGCAAAACTAGCTAGTCACAAAGGACAAGCACTGTGATTCCACTGGCATGCAGTGTCCAGAGAAGTCAGATTCACAGAAACAGCGAGCTCAATGCTAGCTGCCAGCGGTAAACAGAGGAGGAAAAGAGATATTGCTCAACAGATACAGACTTTCAGTTCTGAAAGATGAACAAATTCTAGAGAAAAGCTACACAACAGTGTAAATACATGTGACACTGCTGAATTTATAAATGATGATGATAGTAAATTAGTATGATTAGCAAAATTTAAGATATGTAATGCTTTAAAACAAAAACACCCTACACACAGATTTAACTCCTGATTGAGCTTCCCTTTTAAATTTATTGAATCAAAGAAAGTACTGACAACAATATGAAAACAGATATGCAGATTTTCCTTGCACCCCTGCTAGGGTAATTTCCAAAAGATATGCTGAAATTATAGAGAAGATTCTACCCTTTGTAAAAGAAAGGCCATAAGAAATGATAAATTTATCTGCTTGTCTTTAAAAAAAACAATACAAAAAGATAAAGGAGAAATGAATAGACTAGCAGCAGAAGAAATAGTGATGGGGAAGAGGGTTTTTTTTTTCTATAGTTGTAATGTATAGGATATACTTCCTGTGACCCTAAAATAAACAAAGTTACATGAAAGTAAACATGATCTAAAAGAATTGTAGTGAAATAAAAAGTATCTCTTAGGATGTTTGCAAACTGCTCAGGTGAGAGTTTGAATGAAAAGAGTCTTCATGGCCTGAGATGTTTGAACACTTAGTCCAGGTGGTGGGACTGTTAAGTAGTTTTAGGAAGTGTGACCTTGATGGAGGAAGCATGTCATAGGAAGTCTGCTTTGACAGCATCAAGATTAGCCGCATTTCAAGTTTGCTGTCTCTATTTCCTGCTTATGGCTCAACGTACAAGCTGTCTGTTCTGGGCAACATGTCTACCTGCTGCCACATTTCCCTGCTGTGATGGTGACAGACTTGCACCTCCAGCTCTGTAAGTCCAAAAGCCCTTCCTTCTCCAAGTTCCCTTTGTTACACTGTATTATCATGCCAAAAGAAAAGTAACTAATACATTTTCTAAGCCATATAGCAGGCAATTTAAGAGACTCCTAATGACATACTGCCATACCCATACATCAGTACCTTACTCAAACAACATCAGAGATGCTTTATGTAGTCAATGGAAATTAACACAGACCCAAAATTGGACAATGTGAGGAGAATGAGAGACTTTGAAGCACTCAGTCCTAAATGAAATGACTTCATCAACTTTTCCCCAGCCAAAGGTTCAGGGATCCATGCAAAATAGGAGGCAAAAAGATTGTAAGAGCCTGAGATGATAGATGACTCCACATAAACCATGTCCTCCACACACAATAAAACACCACACTCTAGAAAAGACTGCCTAAGAAGAGACAATGTAAGGTAGGACACAGATAATCAGTTCACAGAAGACGGCCTCAACACACAATGGAACTCGCGAAGACTGTGGCAGCAGCACAGGGCCTGCACAGGTTCAAGCCAACCCTGTATGCTCAGTCCCAGCACTGAGGGTGCAAGTAGACACAGGGTCCCACCCCTTATCAAAATGCTAGTTGCAACTGATACTCTAGAAAAAGTGTTTTCCAATTGAGTGCCACTGGGTATGTCAATACTCTAGGACAGACCCCACAAAATGAACTCCATGATTTTTTTGTGAACTTCTTGTTTTGGTTTGCTTGGACATATTTGTTGCTGTTGTTTGTCTTATTGGTCTTATGTTTGTTTTGATTTTTCTTTTTGTTTCTGTGGGTGGTATTTGGTTTTTGGCTATGTCTGGAGTGAGAGAAAATGAATGAACATGAAATTAAGTGGATATGAAAGTGGAAGGATCTGATATTAGTTGGCAGAGGGGTGAACATGATCCAAATATAGTATATGAAAAAAAAATTCAAATAAGGAAAAGAAAAAGAAAAGTAATACATACTCTAAGTTGTTGCATAATATTTGATCCCATTGTGAATCCCAAGATTGTGAGCTGGAAAGATCTGTCTCTAACTGTCCTGTGGCTCAGCCTTTGATACTAGAGCTTTCTGTTTACTGTAAATAAGTACTTGTAGTGTGACTCAACCATAGCACATACCTTTAATCCAAGAGTTTTCTGTACACAGGATTAAATAAAGGTAACCCTAGGTCAAGAAGCTGGGCAAACAACCAGTTGAGACGGGGATTTAACAAGAAAGAGGAACATTGAGTTGAAGGGTATTTAAGAAAGTGTGAAGAAGGAGCTTTTACTTATGGGACACTGGCTGAGTAGGAAGGAGGTCAGAGGCTTTCACCCCTACATTTGTTTTCTGAGTCTTCATTGGTAAAAATCAAATGACTGGGATTTTCCTCTATTTATAACAATACTAAGCCTTATACTTTGCAATAAAAAATCTTTACACTGTAGTTAATAAATTTGTTTTTCACTGTGTCATGAATTGACTTTCATAGTTATTCTTAACTTAATTTATAGACATATTATTAAATAATTAAAATGTAAAATAAGTACCTCATTGTTGTAGATATAAGGAAGAACTAGAACTGCAGTGGGTTTACTTCAGTTAGAATTGAATTAAGGTTTTAACATAAATGTACACACCCATACACAGAAATAAATGAATATAGATCTGTACTTGTATGTACCTGTATTTATACGTGCATGTGTACATGTATATACATGTAAATATAAATATACATATATACACATTATAAATATGTTTTCTATCTTTCTCAAATAAGAGTGGCTACGGCAATGACACACTAGCAGAAATGTGTACAACTGGAACAAGATCTCAATTTTGAAATGTTATTTTCTAAGAAACCAGAGTTCCTTAGAGAGACCACTAATTGTCAGATAAGGCCAAGGTCAACAGAAGGTGAATTCCAAGTGCCTTGTACTTTGGGAATGTAAGAAAGTATTAAAACAGTGATGGCTGTATGTACTTGAGGGCAAGTGAATGAACAAATGAATGAATGAGTAGATAGATAGATAGATAGATAGATAGATAGATAGATAGATAGATAGATAGATACAGAGGGGCAATGCTTTGTTACAACAGAATTATAATTATTTCATGAAGTATGAATACAGAAAAAGAAAATACAGATTTGTAAATTACCTTTTAAAGCTGCAGACAAGAATTGGGTGGAATAAATGTTGCATTTGAAATAATAAAAAAAAAACTGGATGGTGGTAAAGTTAAAATATAGAAAAGGTAGCATACAGAAGAGGTACAGTAAGATTAAGCTTAAAGTCTAAAACACTTTTAGAAACACAATCTATAATTTCACATCCACTATAAGTAGATGAGTCACTAAAAGAGGGGTATGGAGAAATGGCTGGCTGGGGAGGGTGGGGCTACACAGCTGAGCCAGTATGAAACTTCTGGATCACCATCGTCCACACCAAACGCAGGGAGTGCCCATCTAGCTGCTTTTACCAAGCACTGGAATGAGGTGGAACAGACAGGATGTTGCCTGGAGGATCCTGGGCTGTGATCAACCTAGCTGAAACAAACAAGCAAAGGTATGCTCCCCATGTCACTAGAAACCTTGTCTCAAGAGAATAAGGTGCAGACCAACAGAGGAGGACCCTCAACATCCTGGTCTCTGGCCACAGGTACAGCTGTGCATACACATGCACATACACATGTCTAAAGCCACACACACATATGTACTTAATAACTAAAAAGTGAAAAAAATCCTATTGGTGATTGCATATTACAAGCATGTCCACTACAAGCAAGACTTTTTCTTTCACTCAAAAGTATATTGCATATTCCCAGCCAAGTAAAATTAAAAACAAAACATGAAAAAGGGAGGCGGGGCAAATGAGATTTCAATTTTTAACTGAGACAAACTTTACTTAGCTATAAAACTGTATTTACATTCAAAGTTAAGGAAAATTTCTGCAAATTTAGTCTTCAAATACCCTTTTTTAGGATTTTTTAAAATTATTTAGCAAAATTGTAAGATACAAGATGAACATGAAAAAATTTTAACTTTTTATTGATTATTTGTGAATTTCACTTCATGTATCCCAACTCCATTTATCTCCATGTCCCTTCCTATCCTGCCTCTGGCCGGGCAACCTTCCTCCCAAAAGAAAATAAAAAATTAAAGAAAACAAAACAAAGCATGGAAAACATCTAACCCTGGCTAGCTCACACCATGTCGCAGCCAGCAAGGGCAAGGGCAGCTCTCCAGCTCTCGTGCCCTCGGGGTTGGCTCACCCGGGCCTTCGCCATCCTGGGCCAGCTCTGCTGTGCTGCTCAGGTGAGGTACAGGGCCCCACTCTCCCAAGCCCCTGTCCAGCACTGCCTGGGGCCAGCCTTCCCACTCTCAGGACCTAGGCCAGCTCTACTAACTGCCTCAGGTGGAATATAAAAATTTTTAAGCCTCCCACGAGTATAGCAAAATAAAAAATGTAACAGAAAAAAAATTCAAAATAGTCAATAAAAACAAAGAACTCCAGCAGCACCTAATAAAAGATGAACAAGACACTGAAAAACTATAAAGTTAAATGAAGAAGTTATCTCAAGATTAAGGATGGGAGTACTCAATAGAAGATACACATTGGACCTAATTCTATAAATTAAATAAATTACTGAACAAAATCCTAAGAGGGCTCTTAATAGAAACTTACATCCTGGTTCTAAAATGTAGAAAGAGGGTAAAGCCATGAAAAGCCCTGCTAATTGTGAAGATGAAAGAAGTCAATAATTCCATTGCCAGCTATTAAAATAAGAAATAACCTACAGTCATGAAAATAGTATGGTATTAGTCCAGAAAGGGGCAATGGTATAGCAGAACAGAAGAGTGGCTGATTAAAAATCTTTGGGGCTCTTTGCATTGTCTGCCATTTTTTTTTATCACCTAACTATAATAAAATAAGAAACCCACCCTAAAATGTCTTTCAGTCATTAGGAAAAGGATATCTTATCACTAAGTGCTACAACAACTGGATACTAGTAAGAAAACAATAAAACTTAATTGCTAATGAAATAAATTTTTAAAGTATTCCAAATAGCTTATTAGAGTCACGTTTAAAAGGCAAGTCTAGAGGGCCTCTGAAAGATTCTACCCAGCAGTGTATCAGAGCAGATGCTGAGACTCAAAACCAAACTTTGGGCAGAGTGCAGGGAGTCTTATCAAAGAAGGGGGGGATAGTAAGACCTGGAGAGGACAGGAGCTCCACAAGGAGAGCAACAGAACCAAAATATCTGGGCACAGGGGTCTTTTCTGAGACTGATAGTCCAACCAAGGACCATTCATGGAGATAACCTAGAATCTCTGCAAAGATGTAGCCCATGGCAGCTCAGTCTCCAAGTGTGTTTCCTAATAAGGGGAACAGGGACTGTCTCTGACATGAACTCAGTGGCCTGCTCTTTGATCACCTCCCCCTGAGGGGAGGAGCAGCCTTTCCAGGCCACAGAGGAGGACAATGCAGCCACTCCTGATGAGACCTGATAAGCTAGGGTCAGGTGGAAGGGGAGGAGGACCTCCCCTATCAGTGGACTTGGAGAGGGGCATGGGAGGAGATGAGGGAGGGAGGATGGGATTAGGAGGGAATAAGAGAGGGGCTATAGCAGGGACACAGGTGAATAAACTAATTAATATAAAAAATTAAAATGTAATAAAAAAGGCAAGTCTATGAACCACTCATTCCTAACACTCAGAGTGGGACGAATTTCTTAAGTCAAGGGTCCAGATTCCAAAACACAGTAAGTAAATGAATAAATAGCTAGTTTAACAACTTTAAAATAAAATATTAAGTAGTATAACAGAACATAAAGAGAAATCGTAGCTACACGAAGTAGGCAAGGGATCCATTCTCAGGAAAGAATGAGCATCCACTCCTCTCCCTATACGTTCAGTAGAACAAGAAGTAACCTAAGCAAACACAGACAGTAGACAGAAGAGATTGGGGCAGATCTCAATAGAAAAATGCTCAACACCATTAAAAACACTAAATTAACACAGCACCTACCAGACATTAAAATAAAAAATCAACATGTGAAAATTACAATCTAACAAAAACAAACAAAGTGACAGCCAAGAAATAAAAGCTCATTACTATGAATGTCATCTATCAATCTTGGTAAAATCACTTTACAAAGAAACTGGCATGGTAACACACGCCTATAATCCTATGTAGAAGTAAAGTGTTTAGCACAAGTTCAAAGCCAGCCTGATCAACCAACAAAGACCCAAGACAGCCAGGACTTCACAGGGAGACCCTATGTCAAAAGAGAAGAGAAAAGGGAAGGAGGGAGGGAGGGAAGGAGGGAAAGAAGAAGAGAAAGAGATTGAAGTTAGAAGAGTTTTGAATGAATTTTTCACTACACAAAAAAGACAA
The DNA here is from genome assembly GCA_028658305.1 of Pachyuromys duprasi. Taxonomy (NCBI): domain Eukaryota; kingdom Metazoa; phylum Chordata; class Mammalia; order Rodentia; family Muridae; genus Pachyuromys; species Pachyuromys duprasi. The sequence continues at coordinate 11,977,468 of CM053763.1, forward strand.
TTCTTTTTTTGGAATATACTAGTTTAAGCTAAACTGATGTATATTTTTTATGTTTTCTGTATTAGACTAAAAAACCATTTTTTTTTAAAAAAAAAGCATGGCACACGTATAAAATATGCAACATTCCTTTAAGCACAAGCTAATCTCATACCCGAAAAACAGGGTTTACCTATCTTTGAGGCATTGTGCATATATGGAAAATAAGAACACGTATGAAATGCGACAACACCACTGGGTACACAAAAGTACCTACACCTGCTTGGGTCATGGAGCTGGGATTCTGACTACATCAACGGTTGAAGAAGTTAGGACCTCAGTTATACTAGAAGCAGAGAGGTCAGTGGTCGGGAAACTATAGAAATTGATGATGATGATGACGACGACAATGATGGTAGTGTGTGTGTATGTGTGTGTGTGGTCATGTATGCCATGTTGCACTATGAAGGTTAGAAAACAACTCTGTGGAGCTTGTTTCCTACTACCTTTACATGAGTCCCACTGATTAAACTCAGGTTGCTAAGCTTACATAGCAAGCATCTTTACCCATTGAGCCATCCTATTAACCTCTATTATAAGATTAATACTGAAAACCAGATATATTTTTATTTATATATAGTAAATGGATAAGCTGTGGTCTATAAGAAACATAGGTAATTTGGGACCTAATGAAATAATAAATAGTAACCAAAATTAATCAATCAGCTACACTGTCACATGATAAAAAAATTATTCTATAAAACCTAAAAATCCAAGCTAAAGAATGATACATCATTATATACAACTTCTTCAGCCTAAAAAGAACAATTATACAGCTTGTACTCATATAAACAATATATATATATATATATGTGTGTGTGTGAACATGTAAACTATATATTGCTTCACACACATATAACATATACATATATATACACAGCAAAAGTTGAAAAAATGTCAGAACCATAAAGAACAATTTAAAAATAATAATCACATCAGTGTTAAAAGAGAAAGGTAAAGGGCTTTTTAAACTAATCAGTCTCAAACCCAGAGAGGAAAGAAGCCTGCTTTCCTACCCCTAGAATGAACTGCAAAATAGAACCCTGGGTCTTCAGGAAGCCACACTCTTACCAGCAAGAAGACTATAGACTGGTGTCATGACATTTGAATCTTTTTCTTTTTTTATTAAATTTTTATTTTTTACATTAGTTACAGTTTATTCACTTTGTATCCCAGCTGTAGCCCCTCCCTCACTCCCTTCCAATCCCACCATCCCTCCCTCACCTCCACCCACGCCCCTCTCCAAGTCCACTGATGGGGAGGACCTCCTCTCCTTCCATCTGACCCTACCTTATCAGGTCTCATCAGGAGTGGCTGCAATGTCCTCCTCTGTGGCCTAGCAAGGCTGCTCCTCCCACAGGGGATGGGGAGGTCAAAGAGCCAGCCACTGAGTTCATGTCAGAGACCATTCCTGTTCCCATTACTAGGGTATCCACTTGGATACCAATTATTTCTTTTATTCTGGTACTTGTGTTACTTGGGTTGCCATTCTGAGCATTCTACAGTTCTCCACACCAGTTCTGTTGTGTGCTTCCTCAATAAGCTTCCCCCTCATTCCCATTTTACTTAAAATTTTCCCTTTCTATCCCCTTCCTCTTTCTATTTATAAAATAGACCTTTAGCTTTAATAATCTATGAATTGATAACTTATCTTACTAGCATCCTAGTGCATTACCATGCTAATCACCTTACTGGAAATACAGAAGTACACGATAGCTTTTTGCTACATTTTGATATCAGGTGTTTTGTCAGACTATTATTTTCAAAAGAAAAATGACCACCAAGACACTTATTTTGTAAAGCAAATGAAAAAAAGAAGAACTGAAAAACATTCATTTTTCACACAGAATTGCCAATATACACAAATACAATGTACCAATAAGAACCTTACAAACTTTCATAAGACAGAGACTGAAAGCAACATCAAAAATCAATATACCTAGCATGTGGAAGGCAAAAGCAAGTGGGTAGTTATTTTGTGTCACACAAATTAGCCAAATCAGTCATAAAATATAAAAGTCACTACATATTAATAAAGATAATAATCAATCAAGAAATAGGACCATTAGGGCTCACAAAATTACTCAACAGGTGAAAGCACTTGCCACAAAGCCAACTGCCCAAGTTCCACCTTAGAATCCACATGGTGAAAAGAGAGAATGAATTCTAACTTCAACACATGTGCCATGGCATTCACATGCTCCATATTCAGGCAATATATATACACGCATGCATACATGCAGGCAGGCATGCACGCACACACATACATACATACATACATACATACATACTTATTTACTTACTTACTTAAAAGAAGATCAAACAAATATGTATCCACCAAATGTTGATGCACTTAATGTCACAGAACAAATACTGTTCACATAAGAAACCAGATATGTCCAGACATATCAAATGCACTTAACAGATATCTACAGTTTATTCCATCCAGAAGGTGTGGAAAAATAGAAAAAACAGATTCTAGTCAGAAGTCTACTGAAGTTTCTTCAAAATAGAACACAGTATAAACCACAA
>CM053763.1:11980135-11994327 GCA_028658305.1 Pachyuromys duprasi
AGGAAGGAAGGAAGGAAGGAAGGAAGGAAGGAAGGAAGGAAGGAAGGAAGGAAGGAAGGAAGGAAGGAAGGAAGGAAGGAAGATAACTAACAATGGGAATAAAGTAGTAATAGTTTCTAAAGTAAAGCTTAAAATTCATTGCTCAAGGATGTTAAAGAACTAACATGAAAGTTCTTAAAAGTGTTGCACTACAAAACCAAAGGAAAGGAATCCTCCTGGACTTACTCTACAAAGTCGGTATTACCCTTACAGCAATACCAGATAAAGACAGAGTAAAATAAATTATAGGTTGACTTCTCTGATAACACAGACGCAAAAATGTTTCAATAAAATTCTTGCAAATCACAGATCAAGAACACATTAAGATTATATGTTATGACCATGCTGGTTTTATCCAAGGCATGTAAAGATGGTTTTAACACATATAAACCAATATGTATAACATAGCACATAAAGTGAAATAAGGACAGAAACCATGTTATCTCAAAACATGCATAAAAGGCCTTTTGACAACATGATAAAACATGTTTTATCATCTCTACATGATAAAAGACCTAAGGAAACTAGGTATAGTAAAAGCAAGACATGGCAAACCTATAGCTAACATTACACTGAATAGGGAACAAATAAAAGCATGACTTCTAAAATCCTGGACTTGCTTTGTAGACCCGGCTAGCCCTGGACTCACAGCAATCTGCCTGTCTCTGCCTCCCAGAGTACTGGAATTAAAGGTGTGCGCCACCATGACCAGCTTCACTATCCTACTCTTAAAAAACCCTAATACTCTACAAGGAAATCCATGTATCTGATTCAGCCAAGTATTAGGATACAAAGTCAGCTATAAAATTCAGTACCACTTATATATAGCAATAATGAATTACTAAAAAAGAAATCAGAAAAAGTTCACAATATTCAATATAAGCTACAGGGAAATGTGAATAAATGTACCCATGGAGATAAGAGAGTTCTACAATATAGAAAATTTTTAAGAAATTGATAAATGTACTTGAGATGTTCATAGAGTAGTAAAGTTCATCCCAAAATCATAAAATAGTAAAATTTATAATGTAAAAATGATTGTAGTGCCCTAATTCCAGCACTCGGTAGGCAGAGGCAGACAGATCTCTGAGTTCAAGGCCAGTCTGGTCTATAAAGCATGTCTAGACAGCCTGGGCTCTGTTACACAGAGAAATCTTGTCTCAAAAAAAAAAGAAAGAAAGAAAAAGGTTGTAGTTACAAAAGCAATCAACAGATTCAATAAATCTCCATCAAATTTCCAATTCCATTCTACACAGAAGTCGAAAAACATCTTAAAATTCATATGGAAGCACAAAATAAATAAATAAATAAATAAATAAATAAATAAATAAATAAATAAATAAATATAGATCTATAAATAGATAAATAAGTAAAAAAAAAAAAAAGAAAAACATTCAACCTAAGGGGAAAGGAGACACTGGAAATATCATAATACCAGGCTTCAATTTATACTACAGAGTAACAAAAACAGCATGACAGTGGCCCAGAAGCCCACATTATGAAACAGAACAGAGGGTCAAGAAATAAATCCATGTATATACAGCCACCGGATTTTTAAAGACACCAGCCTAAATTACTCATCAACAAATAGCAAAAATGTGGTCCGTACATATAATGGAGTTGTATGCAGCCCTAAAGGATACCACAATAATGTTCCTTGAAAGGGAAACAGATGGAACAGGAGGTAATCATATTAAATTAAGAAAAAAGTCAAACTCAGAAACACAAATGCCACACATTTTCTCCTCTATGTGTATTTTAAAATATATGTATAAGACATGAAAGTGGAGGGGGACTATTTGTCAGAAAGAGGGAAACCAGTGAGAAGGAGTAAGGAATGGAAAAGACGCTATTGGGAAATTGACCATGTTCAAAATATGACATGAAATTATATGAAAATATTAAAATGAAAACCTTCATTTTACATAATGGATATTCCATAATAAGAAGAAAAAACAAGAAGCAGGTAAAGCAGGAAGTAATTAACCTAGTGGGACTCAAAGGTTAATGGGTATATTAATCTCTAATATATGAATCATGTATTCTCTTCTTATAATATTTATAGTAAATGTTCATAAAAATAAAATAAGATCTTGCATTTTTTATTTGTATTACTATATGGCCAGTAGTTTACTATTCTATCTTGCCTCCCTTATATTTTTCTTCAGTCGTACGTAAGATTAATCACAGAAGTCAACATAAGCATTTAATAAGAGCAAATACAAAAGGAAGTGGAGATAAACAAAATCAGCCAGACCAAGAAAGACAAAGGGATACTTGATTGATTGAAAAGCCAATGAAGCCCCTAACCTAAGTGTCAAGTCCCAAAGAAACTACAAATAGCTAACTGTGGTGACTATTAGCATGTCAAAGTACATGCTGGTCTCCAGGCTCACTAAGTACCACAGACCCCTCTCAGCTCTTCTCACCCAGCCACAACCCTAACCCTTTCTAGCCAAGGGGCTTCCCTTCTCTCCCTTTCCCCCAGCTCTTCCAGTATAACCCTGCCATTTCACAGGTCCCCTTATTGGTTCTTCTCATGGTCTCCTCAGCTCTCCTCCTGGTCCTGTTGCCTCTCTCTCTCTCTCTCTCTCTCTCTCTCTCTCTCTCTCTCTCTTTTGTCTTTTCCCTTCTCTCTTCCTCCTACTCTCCCCCTTCATGGCCCAGCTCAGTCTGCTGTCATGTTTTTACTCCCTCATTTCTACAATAAAACCTGCTCTTCAACCATACCCAGGAGCAGTCATTCCCTCATTTTGTTCACAAAGGAAAGAAGTAATTTAAAAAGTGTCCTGCAATTTTTGAAAACCAAAACTTCACTGTTTTATACATGTGAGTTCAATGAGGAAACATTTCATGGTCTCCTATATTGGATCAGACAATTCCCACTTCATGTGGAGAGAATTCCTTAAATGCCCTATCTCCAATTCTTAAAATAAATTTTAAGTTTCAGATAAGATTATATGAAATAAAATGCACATCAAGAAAACAGAAGCACTAAGAAATAAAAAATATTTAATTTGCGTTCTCTTTCAGGTTTCATTGACTGACCTACGTTGTACCAAAAGGAAAAGCAGTAAAAAGTCCTGCTTTGCTACAGTCATGATCACAAAAGCACAGCAAAACATGAACAAAATGAATCAAGAAGCCACAAATGAAATGCCTATGTACCCTGGAGAGCTTGCTCAGTCAAAATGTTCCAAAGGCACTTTGCCAAATAGAAGGATATACTGGGAGTCCAAAAGCTTAAACCAACATTTTTACTATAATTGCTGGCTTTTCTCCCAATCTTTCTACCTAATTCTTTAGATAAACTACTACATCTAAAAAAGACATCAATTTTCCCATATGTTACAAACTACGGCAATGACAAGACAGTGGCTTGAAAAATGCACTCCCTATACAAGAGTGGAACCATAAGGTCAAATTCTAGCCATGGCCATCTTGGATAAACTAGACCAACCATCCAATCTCTCTGGAGTTACTTCCTATATTTGTAAAGCGATTTTTGAAATAATAGCTGATTGATATTTTTCTATACATTACTAGTATAAGATTTCCCTTAAGAGAACATGCTCATATTTTCCCTTTATTCTACTAGCTTGTTTTATTTTTTTAACAAGGGTTCATTATATGTCTAGATGCTTAAACTCCACTGGATAACCTATCTTATATACATTCTTTTTTCTTTCAGTTCTTCATTATCTACCCTGTTCTTTATTATGTCGTTTATAAACTAATTAATATGAAGTAGCAAAGCAATGCAAATTCCAATTCTTTGTTTTTAACGTTATTTGCTTCTGCTAACCTGCGCTTCAATTTTGCAATTTATGATACTTTATTTACCCAGCTAACACACAGACACTTATAATTACAGACAACTTTTCTTACATATATAACCTTACACTTAAATATAATGAATATAAAGATGACAATCAAAATAGTAACAATAGCAGCAACAACTAAAATGACTTCAGAGCACTCTTGCATTCATTGAACAACAAAATGCAGCTTGCAAAGCATCACTTAAAGCTCTGACAGGAAACTTCTGCAAGAAAAGACACAATTGTATCTCTAAATAAGGCATCTGCAAAATGACTCATTCACAAACTATCAGAATTCTTATTTAATTAATAATAACCTGAACATTCTCAGGAATCACCTCCAACCTTAATTCATGGCACCCCAATGGGAAATCCGTTCTGCCTGGGGATTCCCTACTGGAACTTCCTCTATAAAAGTGTCAATTCTAATGGATTGCACCCTCGATCCTACTGTTTCACAAGATGAGAGGGGCGTTTAAGAGCCTATGTTAAGTTCCCTGCTGACAATGTCCATTACTTTCTCAGCTGACTTGCAGGGTACTCCACAAGTAGATACTGAATGCTTGCTGTTCAGTACCAACAATTACACGAAATCTTTGCCCTTTATTATGGTATATTTCATCAGCCCCAAGCTTTTATATGTACTTAGTAACATTTTATTTAGTCCCTCAATAATGTATCTCTTCGCTTGTACAATCTCCTTTAATAATGCGATTCAGATTTAATAGAGTACTAAGGACTAGAATGGCAATGACTTAGAAGATTTCACCACATAATTTTCAAAACATCAAATTTTTCCCACATCGTTTCCTAAAGACAACTTAAGACAAGAAATTTGTACTGCAGAACATGGTAAGCAAAATAATGGATCCCCAAATATCCATGTCCAAGGCCTGTGAGGAGATTACCATACATGGCAAAGGAGACTCTAAAGATGAATAACATTAAAGTTACAGATTTTGAGATATCAAGTTCATCTGAGCACCCAGGTGGATCCAATCCTATCAGAGATGTCCATAAAAAGGGCAGAAATGTGAGTCAGAGAAATACAATGAGAAAAGAATATACCTAGCACCATTGCTGGTTTTGAACAGAAAAGGGGCCATGTATAGTGAGAGCCTCCAGAACCTTCAGTAACAGGGTCCTGTAATGCTTTGATCTGTGCCCAACAAGACTTGTGTTATGTTTTGGTTTGGTTTTCCTAACAGTCTCATGTAGACTGGGCTGGGTGTGGATCATTTCATACTTCTGAGCCTCTGATATGTTTCTACCTCCTGAGTGTTAGGATTTACTGCACATGCTTGTGCACCCATGATCGTTAATGTGAAGGGCAGAGGTCAAATCCTATCCCGCACCCCCCGCTTTTTTTTTAAGGCAGAGTATCTCACTAAACCTGGAGCTTGCTAATTGGGTTTGGAACTGCTAGCCAGTAGGCCTCTGGAATCTACCCCTCCATGCCCTTCCTCCCACTCTGGGCAAATGCCGCTGTACCCAGCTTTTATATAGGTGTTCAGGAACCAAACTTGGTTCTTTTGTTTCGGTTTGTTTTGGTTTTGGTTTTGGTTTTCAAGACAGTTTCTCTACTTAGCCCTGGCTGCCCTGGAACTCACTCTGTAGACCAGGCTAGCCTTGAACACTCAGAGATCTATCTGCCTCTACCTCCTGAGTTCTGGGATTATAGGTGTGGACCACCACGACCTCGTCAAACTCAAGTTTTAGTGTTTAGACAGTAAATACTTTACCTGCTGAACTATAAACTTAACTCTACATGATAAATTTCTAACCTACAAAACTGTAAGATAATTAATAAATTTATTTCAGGTGAGCCAAGTCTGTGACCAGAAAACGAACACACAATGCACAGCTTGCTTACCTGCAACAACAACAACAAACTGATTTGAAAAATACCTTCTAGAACTCAGCTCCAGACTGAAATCCAGGGAAATCCAGGGGCTACTTAATCAGCTAGGTAAATTAATTAAACCATTAATTAAACCATTCAATGGAAAAGACAGCATCTTCAACAAATGCTGCTGGTCTAACTGGAGTCTACATGTAAAAAATGCAAATAGATCCATATTATCACCATGAACAAAATTAAAGTCCAAGTGGATCAAAGACCTCAACATAAAACCAAACACACTAAATCGGTTAGAAGAAAAAGTGGGGAAGAACCTAGAACTCATTGGCACAGGAGACAACTTCCTGAACAGAATACTAACAGCACAGGCTCTAAGATCAACAATCAATAAATGGGACCTCATGAAACTGAAAAAGGTTCTGTAAAGCAAAGGAAACTGTCATCAGAACAAAACGACAGCCTACAGACTAGGAAAAGTATATTCCCACCAACCCTATATCTGACAGAGAGCTAGCTAGTATTTAGAATATATAAAGAATTAAAGAAGTTAAAAAGCAACAAATCAAGTAATCCAATTAAAAAATGGGGAACAGAGCTAAACAGAGAATTCCCTGTAGAGGAATACAGAATGGCAAAGAAACACTTCAAGATATATTCAACGTCGTTAGTCATCAGAGAGATGCAAATCAAAAAAACCCTGAGATTTCACCTTACACCCATCAGAATGGCTAAGATCAAAAACTCAAGTGACAATACATGCTGGAGAGGATGTGGAGAAAAGGGAATCTTCCTCCATTGCTGATAGGAATGTAAAGTTGTACAACTACTTTGGAAATCAATCTGGCGCTTTCTCGGACAATTAGGAATAGTGCTTCCTCAAGATCCAGCTATACCACTCCTAGGCATACATCCAAAAGATGCTCAAGTACACAATAAGGACATTAGTTCAACCATGTTTGTAGCAGCTTTATTCGTAATACCAGAACCTGGAAACAACCCAGATGTACCTAAACGAAGGAATGGATACAGAAATTGTGGTATATTTGCACAATGGAATTAAAAACAAGGAAATCATGAAATTTGCAGGAAAATGATGTTATCTAGAAAAGATCATCCTGAATGAGGTATCCTAGAAGCAGAAAGACACACACGGTTTATACTCCCTTATAAGTGGATAGTAAATATACAATATAGGATAAACCTATACAAATCTGTATACCTAAAGAAACCAGGCAAGAAGGAGAACTCTGAGTAGAAATATCAATCCTCACTCAAAAAAACAAACAGGATGGACATTGGAAGTAGGAGAAAACAGGAAACAGGACAGGAGCCTACCACAAAGGACCTCTGAAAGATTCTACCCAGCATCAAAGCACATGCGAGACTCATAACCAAACTTTGGGCAGAGTGCAGGGAATCTTATCAAAGAAGGGGGAAATAGTAAGACCTGGAAAGGACAGGAGCTCCACAAGGAGAGCAACAGAACCAAAATATCTGGGCACAGGTGTCTTTCCTGAGACTGATACTCCAACCAAAGACCATTCATGGACATTACCTAGAATCCCTGGTCAGGTGTAGCACATGGCAGCTCAGTATCCCAGTAAGTTCCCTAGTAATGGTAACAGAGACTGTCTCTGACATGAACTCTGTGGCTGGTTCTTTGACCACCTCCGCCTGAGGGGGTAACAGCCTTGCCAGGTCACAGAGGAAGACAATGCAGTCAGTCCTGTTGAGACCTGATAAACTAGGGTCAGATTGAAGGGGAGGAGGACCTTCCTATCAGTGGACTTGGAGAGGGGCATGGGAAGAGGTAAGGGAGGGTGGGTAGAATTGGGAGGGAATGAAAGAGGGGGCTACAGCTGAGATACAAAGCAAATAAATTATAATTAATATAAAAAATAAAAATAATTTAAAAAATTAAAGTTTAGGAAACTGAACAGGACCACTGAAATAAAACGCATTCAGAGCTAGAATCTGCAGGCAGGCCAATTAGGTGCCAGTTTTTACCTCAGATAAGGCAACAGGTTCAGCCAATGGTTTTATATCTATTTTGTGCGAGGATCCCAAAGGGCACATCGCAGGCTACCAAGGGTCTTTGCCTGCTTTCTAATATACTAAGACTGACCTGAGGCATGTAAAAATAACTTACCATTTGAACTTCCAGAGGCTGAATACTGAGTGGCATCAAGGAATTTGCATGGCGTAGGGATGTTTGTAACATCAATAAGAGGACCAGGAGAGACATCTTTGCTGTGAGAACTGTGGGGAAAGCAAGCAGCAGTTACTAATTTCTCCAAAATCAACTGAAGTCCCATTCAGTGCCCAGACCTCAAACATCTCACCAGTACATTGCCAATGCAGCAGTTGCCACAGCTAGAGGTTTAAAAATGACCTCTAACAGTCCCAATTGTTAACACAGTTATTATAAGAATACTGTGGATTGTCTAGATGACCATCTCATAATAAAATCATAATAAGCAAAGCCAGGCACAGGGGCACACACCTGAAATCCCAGAACTCAAGGAGGCAGAAGCAGTTGGATCTTTGTGAGTTCAGGAACAGCCTGGTCTACAAGTGAGTCCAGAACAGCCAGGACTACACAGAGAAACCCTGTCTCAAAAAAAAAAAATTTACACTAAGCAACCATCTGACCTCTATTGTTACCTATAGTGAAGATTAGTTGTAAGTAAATAAAGTTCAAGTGATACCATGGCTTAACTAAATGAAGGTTTAATAGTATTAAACCCTCATTTAAGCTTATGTTCTTCAAGTTCATTTTTTACTTATTTTTCAGGAGTTTATTCCTTTTCATTATCTTTAAAACAAACTCATAAGTTTTGCTAAGTTAAGAATCACTATAAAGGCTGGCTTAAATAATTTCTCAAACAGATTTATTCAGCATTATTGTTTCAATAAAGCCTGGTCCCTCATCATCTAATTTGAAGATACTAAAATAAATAAGTTTGTTATAGATAAAATAAAGATTATAAATGGCAACTATAATTATATTTTCAAGGGAACTTCTTAATTTCCAAGTGCAGCATGGACCCTAGCCACAACTTCAACCACATTGCCTGGACAGCAAAAGTTTCTCTGCGTCAACCCAAGAGTACAAGCTACAGTTCTCACTTTGCTCCAGCCCAAAACACAGCACAGCAGCAGCAGATCATTCATAAACTAATTCTTTAAAGGGAGAGCAGGCACAAGAGAAGGAAAAAACCAAGCCTACTGGAAAGACTTGAAGATGGAAAGATGGAGAAACAGATCTAATCAAGAGAAACCAGCAGATCTCACCCTTCCTGGTGCTGCGACCCTTTAATACAGTTCTTCATGTTGTGGTGACCCCCAATCATAAAATTATTTTCATTGCTACTTCATAACTAATTTTGCTACTGTTATGAATCATAATGTAAATATCTGATATAAAGCATATCTGATATGCAACTCCTTTGAAAGGGTCATTTGACCTCCAAGAGGATAGGGACCCACCTACATATTACAAACCCCTGATCCATAGTTCCCCACACTCTCACCATGATCCTTCTCGAACCAAAGCACTAGGTCTAAGTGTTAGCTGTATTCTCTTCTTTTCCCCCTTTTAACAATGTTGGTGATCAAAGACCCTGCAGGGTGAGAATGTTAACTCTGAGTTATATCCCTGCATTTTTAACTAAGAAGACAATGCTTTTTAGAAACCTTTGAAAAAAGCTTTGTTAAAGAGTAAAATCATCCCTTACAGTAATATTACTTTTATTCCATGATAATGCCAAATGATCCATTATCCTAGGACTTGAAGACACTGTGACAGTCACTAACTTCTCACTGACTATGGTGAGTAGGAATCATTACCGAGATAATTTCTGTAATGTGTTAGTAGTTGGCACTGTGCTCAATGTTGACTATGAAAGTGTGAATAAGGTAAAGCAAACATCACACATTCTAATGGACACCATCACTCCCAGCTAATGTGAAACTCAATTCAGGTATGTAAGTAACAGGAAATGAATTGGGATAGTTATTTCCACTTAAATCTTCTCTATGGATATAGAAAACATCAAGTTTTTAAGTAGCTAAACCAACCTAAATAAATCCAGCAGTCTATATGTCCAATGAACTGTTGCTCATTATTGTGATTTTGTGAAACAAGGTCCTACTATGTAGCTAGAGTTCCTGCCTCAGCATCCAAATCACAAGCTACAGCCACCCTGTGTACACCACCATATCTCTTTCTATTCTCATTTTTTTACTCATCTCTTCTTCCATCTGCATTTCATTCACAACTACAAGATGAAGTCTGCACACCTCCGTAGTCCCCAGATATGCAGACCACAGAAACAAGATAATCACTGAGGATTACAGTGTTTCTACTGAGCAATTTTTAAAAAGTTAATTTCAGCGTTAAATGACAGGAAAATCATATACATAGTTTACAAATATTTAAAGAACTGAAGGAGTTATTTGTATAGCAGGATAAGTAAAAATATCAATGAGCAGAAAAACAGAGGCTTATGTACACCTGGAATATTGCCCGTCATTTCTAAAAATAAACCAGTACAGGTTAGGCCTGAGTATGGATGCTGGTATGTTTGCACTAAAAATGCAATGGTAGTGCCTGTGTACAAATGCTGGTATGTACCCACTGTGAGTGTAATGGTACATACTTCTATCAACACAGATGACATGGGATTCACTTTAGACCATAATCTACAATTATTTTCTCAGTATAAACCTAAAAGTATATTTTTAATAAACACAAGGTAAAAAATGGCTTACTACTTTAAAAATATAGTTGCCAAACTTCATGGTGAAAGTCAGAAGGACCCTAAAATGCAAACAAAATTTTAGAAAAAGTAATTCACTAAAAAACTCCATTTACACCTAGTATTCTTGTCCTTTCTCTTTCTATCTGTATCTATTTCCCTCTCTCCCTTCTCTCTCTTTCTCACATGCACACACACACTTTCCCTTAGGCCTTAATTTTTCTCCTCTGCAACCATTAATTAAAGGGCAAGTAACTCTGAAATAGTTTCTACGGTATGTCCTGGACTTCTTTTTTATTTTTGGTTTTTTGAGACAGCTCTAGCTGTCCTGGAACTCACTTTGTAGACCAGGCTGGCTTCGCACAGAGATCCACCTGTGTCTGCCTCCCAAGTGCTAGGATTAAAGGTATGCATCCCCACATCTGGCTTTTCCTGGATTTCTATGGAAGAACTTGGTTTCAGAACTTTCAGAGAAAGACTCCACACCTACTCATTACAGACTAGAGACATGGAACTCAGCAGAGAGGTAGGTGCCATTACAGGATAGCACATTAAATGAACCTTAGTTTTTGTTTCAAAAAAGAGAAAAGGCCCCTTCTCACCATGTATCAAAGACAAAATTGAAAAGGTATTAATTTTTTCAAAGGTGTCTGAATTTCTGAGAATTATTTTAGAAAACAAAATAAATAAAAGACTATTATTCTCTTGAAGATTCTAATTAGTAAGAACGTTCTGAATTGTTTTACTTTGAAAGAAATGTGGATAAGAGATATATTTTTAAATACACATGGTAACTTTATTTTTACTGGATTCAAAATAATCCACAGCTCAGTTGATAACACATCAATTATTGATGCATATCAATGTGTATTGTGAGTGCTGTGGGACTGGTAACATAATAAGCAACACAGTGCAAGATGACAAAACTATGTAGCATCCTAGGCAACAGCACGGACACCAAAACCAACTACCACCATAATTTACCCAAATCCCACTACCACTATAACTTATCCAAGGACTTTCTGGCCACAAATTAACCACAAATTAACTTGCTAGGATCTTCTTCAATATGTGTTTGGGTTTCAAATCCATAAAAACTATCCTTCCCTTTTTTTTTTTTTCAAAAGAACAGTTAGAAGTCCTCCATCTTGTAAAAACATTTGTTTTTAATTATAGCATATTTCTGCTCCTTGGATTTTTAAATGCTAATTTATAATCCTTGGATTAGTATAGAAGAGCTCAACTATTTACAAAATTCACAGATACAGCTAATTTGGCAGATCTGATTGTCAAAAGCCAATGGAAGTGAGTTAATTTCTGCACTCTCTAATAACTAATATGTCAGTAACCTCTATAACAATGGCTTGGTACAAAGGCTGCCAAAGAGCAAATGTTCACAAAAGTGGGTTAAATCAGACTGAGCTGCAAAATATCCATCAAAAATAATACAATATAACAATAATCACTGGCACAGTAATTCTATTGAAATCAGAAAATAATGAAGGAAAAGAAAAGAGCCATGTCTTTAGATGACAGATCAAGCGTGAAGATATAATAATATTAAAAAGAGTGGAGTAGCTTGATGGGGTGGTGCACGCCTTTAATCCCAGCACTTGAGAAGCAGAGGCAGGCAGATCTCTGTGAGTTCAAGGCCACCCTGGTCTACAAAGCTAGTTCCAAGCCAAGCGAGGGCTACAAACAGAGAAACCCTGTCTCAAAAGAAAATAGAAAGAAGAAAGAAAAAAAATAAGGAAGGGGGGGCAGAAGCACGGGAGGAAAGGAAGAAAGGAAAGAAAAGAAGGAAGGAAAGAAGGAAAGAAGACAGTAGCGCTAAGCTGTTTACATTTAAGAAAACAGAAAATAAAAATAGACTGGATAATAAAACAAAAATGGATAAACAGGAAAAAATGCAAAGGACAAATACAAATAATATAAAATAACCCACTAAAATACTGGTGTAATGACTATCAAAATACTTTACAGAAGTCTGTCCCTGTATTCCATATGCAAACCTGCACATGCATAACAAAAAAGATACACTGGCAAACATGGTACTATTCATATGTCATTCCAGATTTTCCTTTCAACTGTAAAACTTCATTTTAAGCAAAAAAAAAAAAAAAACCTTCAAATCATCAAGAATAATTATTTTTATTATTAAAGGATGTTCATGGGTACAGAAAAATCCTCTCTTGTTCTTCAGCCCCCACTTCTACTTTCCATAATAATAAATGTTTTGCATAACCTTTCTAGGAGCTTTCTAGATAACTACAAACATTCTCATATTATACATGCTGTTTTCAATTTGATTTAAGGGCCCAATAATTTATATCAGAAATCTTGCCAAATTAGCACATAGAGCTCTTTCTCAATCATTTTACACTTCTGTGTTACATTAAACAGATATATGATTCATCCAGCCATGCTCTTCATGATTAATAGATTGTATTGAGTTTTATAAGGTGATAAGGAAGTTAGTTTAGGGGTTCCTCACTTTTGTGGGGCAGAAGATAGGTCATTTCATTGTTGGGGCAGGATCAATATAGTTAGGATTTTAGGCATGCTCCATCACAACAGGCTTAGTTATGTGGGTATTCATGTTGGTTTTAATCATAATGTCACAACAAACATCCTATAACATCTATTTTCATAAACTAGTAGTATTTTAATTAGGATGTGAACCTACAAACAGAATCCCATGGTTAACAAATACGTAAAATTTTATTTTCCAAAAATGCATACTGGTTAGTAAGCAAGGAGAAGAACTTATTCATTTTCCTCACTCTTACCAAGACAGCATACTATGGAGGTCTTTTGCTATCTGATGATCAAAAAGCCATAAATGATTTGGCAAATCTGTATTCTCTAATCAGGATTCATCTGTATCTATTAAGTTTGTTTAAATCTGTGAATTACATCATTTCCCTTTGATTGTTCTGAGGATTACTTTCACACTTTAGACAGTAAACCTTAACACATATATTTAAGTCTATGTTTAACTTTCTGCTTTACTGTAAATATATTTTCAGTTTTAAAATGGATAATGTATTTAACATTATATTTATGAACTGTTTGATTGCTTAGAAAAGCCTTCTCTATACATATTCTGTTAATGCCTATCAAGTTTGTATCACATCTGGCTAGAACATTTTATATAAAAAATAGGTATGTAAATTTATTTTCTTCAACAATTATCTCAAACGAAACATTCTAAATACTTTTTCTGTCCCATCCTATCCTGACCTGCATTAATGTCAAAATAAATAAATAAGCACTAAAGCCCTGTGAATCATAGGGCTGTTTCAGAACTTTGTCCCAGCAGGGTTCTACTTGCATTCTATACTGTTGTGCTTCGAGCAGCATTATAATATACTTTAATGTCACATGAGAAAAGCTTCCCTCAGAAGTTCCTTTCCTCATTTTTTTTATAACTGATACATACTTATACTCTAAGTAGTCTTCAGATATGACAGTTTCAAACACAGCAGTTGGGTTTAAATGGAACAGGCATCTATGTGCTGAGAGCATGCAGTCTTCCCATTTGTTCATTCTTTCTGAATACAGCTTTTACTATGTCTCTCTCTCCGTCCTTCCCTCCCTCTCTTCCCTTCTCTCCCTCCTTTTCTTCTGTCCTACCCAGCAGAGATCTTTGTTTTTATTTCATTTTATTCTGTGTATATGTAGAATATACTCACCCATGTATGTGAGAAT
>CM053763.1:11994427-12023047 GCA_028658305.1 Pachyuromys duprasi
ATATAGACCTATAGGATAGGAAGGTCATGCTGAAATCTACACACCTAGGGAAGATATACAAGAAGGAGGACCCAGGTTGGTATGATCAACGCTCATTTAGATGAACTAATAGGATGGACATTGAATGGAGGAGAAAACAAGCAACAGGACAGGAGCATACCAAAGAGGACCTATGAAAGAATCACTATAGCAATGTATCAAAACAGATATTAAGACTCACAATTAAGCCCTTGGCAGAGGGCGGGAAGTAATAATAAAAATAGGGGGAGTTAGTAAGACTTGGGGATAACAAGAGCTCCACAAAGATCAAACTGAGCAGGGCACAGGGGTCTTATATGAGACAGTTTCTCCAACTAAGGACCATATACGGATATGGCCTAGAACCCCTGCTCAGATGTTGCCCATGATAACTCATTGGCGAACTGAAGACCCTAGTAAGGGAAACAGGGACTGTTTCAGTCCTGAACTTGATGGCTGACTCTTCGACCCACCCCTATACATGCCAGGGAGTAACAGCCTGGCTAGATCCCAGGGGAGGGCATTGCAGCCAGACCTGAGGAGACAAGATGATCTGGGGTCAGATGGAAGGGGAGGAGGTCCTCCCCTGTTGGTGGACTTGGAGGGGGTGGGGAGGAGATGAGGGAGGGTTGGGGACAGTGGGAGGGAATGAGAGAGGGGGCTACGCATGGGGTATAAAAAACCTAACCTGTGATTGATATAAAAATAAATAAATTTATTTTTTAAAAAACTGCAATATTAAGTTTTCGCAATAATGTAATTATAAAGGCTTTTAAAAGCCTTTTTTAAATATATGCATTAAGAAAATAAAAGCAAAAATAAATGCATTCAGTTATCAACCGTTACCTTTTAAAAAAAATTGTTTCTCTACCTTCTATTTTTTTGAAATAGATCTCTCACTGAACAGAAATATCATTTCTTTGGCTAGGTTAATTGACCAGCCATATTCGTTTCTGTTACAAATGCTGGGTACATACGTACACACATACACACACACGCACACACATACACACCCCTAAGCCTAGTTTTTATATGGATGCTAGGGATTTGAACTTGAGTCCTCTTATTCTTATAGCAAATGTTCTCAGTTACTAAGCTAGTGTTGTTGTTTGGTTTGTTTTTCTTAAACAGTGTTTTTATTCTTTAGCTGGCCTAGAATTCAATATGTAGTCAGCCAGTTTGTGGCCCATTCAAAAATTTAAATTCCTCATACTGATAACAAAGTAGAGATGGAGATACTAGAATGGAAGTAAGGGATAGAAGGAATGAGGAGTTGGAGGCAGAGTTAACCAAAATGAAGACTATATGAAAATCATGAAAATCTATTATTTTATAAGCTAATTTTAAAATAAAAGAAAAAACAATAATGTCTTTATGTGCATTCTAATTACAATCTCTGAACCTCTGATGATTCATTGGTTCAGACTACCAAAACAAAGTGGCACACACTGTGTGGTAAACAATGAAATTGGGCTAACAAGGTGGCTCAGCAGGTAAAGGTAGCCTGTGCCATCAAGCACTGAGCTAAATCCCTAGGACCCACATGTGGAAACAGAACCCACTTCCTTGAGTTGTCCTCTGACCTCCTGACACACACTCACACTCATTCAATTCCTCTCAGTAATGTTTTAAATCAAAACTTTAATTTATTTTCTTGATTTACTTTTTGCTTTTCTGACATTTCACCCATGTTTTTGAACTGTTTAAAATCTCTATTCTGTTCATACAGCACAATGTTTCACAGAAGTTGTTGTATGCTTTCTGCATACTACCATCAAGCTCAGAAATGAGCAAATATTTTGGTGACTCTCTGAGCCAGGCTGGGTAGATCTTGGGTTGGTTCCTCATTCTCCAGGGAACAAGTAGAGCAAAGGAATGGTAGAGAAAAGAGAGACCACGCCCAGCACAAATACGCCTCAAGATTCTGACTGTGTCATTTATCCCAATGACTCACAAAAGCAAGGGTCCCAAACCAAGAGTAGGAAATGCATTTGTCCCACTTAAAAGAGAAGAAGGGGTAGTTGTTTTGAACATTCATTGCTGATCAAAAATCCTAAACCCCCCCCCCTTCCGAAAAACAGTCAACAACGTAAAGGAGGAATGTGTTGCATACAGCTCATGGCTCACAGAGTATAGTCCTTCAGAGCGGAGTCACACAGGTGGGAAAGCATGATGGCAGATGGCTCCAGAGTGGAAAGTGTAGCTAGGACTCCTCACTTCATATCTCAATTAAACATATGCTCGGCTTTCTTTCTCAATGTCCATTTTTATTCTTTCTCAAATCTTAATTTATTTATCCAGCACCAGACACCAGAAAGAAGCTCTCTTGCTCACACTGTCCCCAGGAGAATATTCTACAAAAAAGGTAACTGACAGTTACTCATTCACATCTAGTCTTGAAGTAATTCTGGAGTAAAACTCACTGGCTTAATATGTAGACCTAGTTTGTCTACTACCCATTTGCTAAACAGAAGCAGAAATATCTCTTTCAATGTCTGAGTCTCTGACTATATTGAAGCATCACATATAAAAACATCTTTGTTGTTGTTCACATAGCACAAGACTTGAAAGACTTCATTCCCGCATTCATTAATCCCAGTGCTCTCCTGGTATACAGCTGGATGAAAAGGCATAAACGTGTGTATTTCAGCAGATAGTGCTTGAAAGACCTTCTGAAAAAAATCTTACATTTCCCTCTAGGAATGTGAAAAGGACATCCATTATGTACAGGTACTATATACCTCCAATAATCTACTATCCTAAGATCTAGTTTTAGTCCTCTCCAGGTCTACACTGACTTAATGGCTTTCCTGAGCCTATCTGGACTGTTAAACATAGGGCCATGCTACAACCAGTCAAAAAACCAAAACAAAGTTTATTCCTTAAACCTCTTCTGAGCTATTCCAGAACAAATTTGCTAAAGCTGAGGAGACCATACTAAATCTTGAAACTTCAGTTCTTATAGCTCAGTATTTTTATAATCGCTGACTTCACTGGTCAACTGAAGACGTTCTTTCTCACTTCCTTTTGAGAGCACAAGAGTGTCTCTGATCCATATGTAACAGACCCTAAGGAAATGTTTTTTACATATCCTTACAGGAGAACCATAACAAATATACAATGAATGAATGACCGCACTTTGATGTTAGCCTCTCTGAATATAGCATATTTGCTATTATGAGACCATCTATGAGTTCAGAGACATTACAGGATAAGGAAAATAAATCACAATATTCTGGAATATAAAGAATATTTCTTCAGGTGGCTGCAGAGATAGCTCAGAGGTTAAGAGCACTGGCTGCTTTTCCAGAGGTCCTGAGTTCAATTCCCAGCAACCACACGGTGGCTCACAACTATCTGCAATGAGATCTGGTGCCCTCTTCTGGCATGCAGATATACACGCAAACAGAACATTATATACATAATAAATTAACTGATTAAATTGAATTTTTAAAAAAGAATGTTTCTTCAAATAATGTTACTGCCACAAAACACTGGAGTAGAGGAACTCCTTAACCAACCTCATCTTCCCTTTTTCCTTGTTACGATGCACAACCCGACTAGTGGATTTGATATACAGATGCCGGTGCAGTTCCTCTATGAGAACCAAGTGCAGATTCATCTTCTTGCTGTGAAGTTCCAGCCTGAGGTCACTGAGTCCTTCTACCTGGAGCAATGGGCCCTCTAGAGACTCCACAGCTGACACCTGAAAGGGAGAAGAAGGCCAAGTAAGTACAACTGAAGAGTCTTGCAGAACCACAGAAAAGAAAGAGTGCTATTTAAGCACTATCTAGAGGGAGTTCACAGGAACTTTGTGCAGTGTCAGACTACAGAGCACAGTGTGGATTAGCCTAATCTGGCCCTTCACGATTGGCGAAGATAAATAGAACAAAAGAGAGAAATAAAAAAAAAATTCTTAACAAAAGAATGCATAAAGGCATGTAAGGCACCGTAGCAAAGCTGTAAGTACTATTTACTCCCACACAGATTGCTTGTCCACAGACACATGCTAAATAGTTATATCAATTCATATTTTCACTAGACTCTCAATGCTGATGATTGAAATCAACTTCTTTTGAGGGGGGGGGTTTGTTTGGGTTAGGTTGTTTGCTTTGAGACAGGGTCTCACTATATGGCCCTACGCAGTTTCAAACTCACACACCTCTTGCCTCAGATTTCCTACCACTG
Source organism: Pachyuromys duprasi (assembly GCA_028658305.1). Classification (NCBI taxonomy): domain Eukaryota; kingdom Metazoa; phylum Chordata; class Mammalia; order Rodentia; family Muridae; genus Pachyuromys; species Pachyuromys duprasi. The sequence goes on from CM053763.1 coordinate 11,998,634, forward strand.
AACCACCACATTGGCTTGAACCAACTTTCAATAATTTACTCTTTGAAACCAAGACTGAATCACTGTATGAACCTTTTAATAGTTTATTCTCATGGTGATCATGAGCCAGACAGAGCTTTGTTGGCTAAGGTCATATGTGTATTTATAAAGAATAAGCTTTCTCATTTTTTTCATATTCATATATCTGAAGGTAAATGTGCTTTTGCATGCATAGTAAAGATGGGAAGTAGCAATCAAAACCTCTTAATAACCAGATCCAATCTGATTAAGCAGAGGGAAGTGACATGGACGAAGGAAGACATAGTATAAAGAGCATGAGCTTAAGATGGCTTAAAAGAGTTTAAAGACAAGGACTGAATAAACCAAACCATACAGGAATGCCTACAATAAATAGAGAAGCTAAAAGACCATGGTAACTGTAAGGTAGTAAGGAGCACACATGGTGTGATTACTTCTTTGTGTAAGTACAACTGCTTCTCTATATGATAATGATCTTTTATATTTTGAAAGAAAAAAGTTGAAGGGAATATTCTAAGTATTATTACTTAGGAGTGAAAAAAGGTAAAGAGGAGAACTTGAAAGCTACAAGGAGGAGGGAAAAGATGAGAAAGAAAGAAAAAAGGTAACCTCAAGCAATCCTGAAGAGAAAATAAAAGCACACCAACTCCCGGAGGAATTAAGGTCAATGGCTATTCCCAGCTTAGGTCATGCTTCTACATATTTCAGATGGATGTAGTTAAAGACGATAATAATACCATTTACAACAGGGTGACACCATTAAACCTAATTATGAACACAAATATGACCCTAAAAACTAAATAAATCATATAAAAGCAATACTTAATAAAAGTCATGAAATGGGAGGGGGGGCAATGCACACCTTTAATCCCAATACTCAGAAAGCAGAGGTAGGCAGAACTCTGTGAGTAGGAGGCCAGGCTGGTCTACAGAGTGAGCTCCAGGACAGCAAGAGTTACAGAGAGAAATCCTGTCTCCAAAAAATAAAAAGTAAAATCATGAATGCATTGTTAATCAAAAATATGAATCAGAGAACTACAGTGGTCTAAGGAGTCATCTGGGAATCTGGGCATTTGTAGACAATGAAAACAGAAATGTCTGTGGCTATCAAACACAAACCAGCCCAAAATGACTTTAAAATAGTAGTAATACCATGCAATGGCTCACCCATAAACACATCACTTGTTTCGTGATGTGGTATAATCAAATGTCAGTAGCAAATAAGTTTCCTTAAGTTTAAAGCGAGAAAGAATCAAGGAGTGGAAGATTGACAAGCCCTGGGCCAGCTCTGCCTTCTGAAGCCTGCCCACTCATTTTCACACAGACTAGACTTGCAACTGCCCCTTCTATGACAGCCCTTGGGCCCTGTGCAAGCTGCCAGTAATTCCAAATGGAAAGGCAGACTCGTAAAATGTCCAAAGTGTCCCCAAGGAGAAAAAAACAACAAATTCATTTATACTCATGCCCTAAGATGGATTTAAACTCAAGTCTCTAGTGAAGTAAAAAGGAGACATTAACCTTCAGTGACATCTAGATCCAGAAAATAAAAAATAATTTGGTAAACCACTGGCCCATAGTGCAGCCTTATCCCTTAAGGTAATTAATTCCAGCCAAAATATTTAAGCTTAAAAACTACCCACTGCACAGCTACACTTGACTTGCTTGTAGGAATTCACATGAAGAAATTTAATTCATACTCAAAACACAGAACTACTTAGCAATGACAGCTTCCAAAGCAATTCAATCAAAACAACTTTTAAACTTCAGGTAAAACAACACTATTCCTAGCAAACAGTGTTCACAGAAATTATTTTTAACAGTAGCGACTTATTCTAAGGATAGAGAAAATTCTGAGTAGATTTACACAGTGTTTCAATACAGCACTTGAGCAAGTAAGTGTTTCTCAGCACATTATCATTTAAACAACAAGCTTTCTGACTATGCCTTCTTTGAAACTAAATATAATTTTATACACATACATACACATACATACATACCCACAAGATCAAGGGTAGCCATAGAACTCAGAACTTTGAAAATCTCAACACAAAAGAAAACAGAAAGGCCTCTGTGGTGATCTGAATGAGAACGGCCCCATAGGGTCATATGTGTCAATGCTTGGACTCCAGTCAATGCAGCTGCTTAGGAATGACTACTGTGGTCCTGTTGGAGGAAGTGTGTCACTGTGGAGGCTTTGAGGTTTCAAAGCCCAATGCTAGACTCAATCTTGCTCTGTTTCTCTACCAGAAACTTTTGGATCAGATGTGTTCTGCAGTACCATGCCTGCCTGCCTGCAGCCATGCTCTCTAGTATTCTGGGGTCATGTTGTGCCAGGTTAGACTGCTGTTTGTTGGAATATGAAGATTTGGGGACTTTGGATTAGGAAAACAGCCCAGTGATGTAAACCCCCCTACAGGAACATGGACGATAGTAGTGCTGAGAACAATGTAGATTCTGGAGGCCCAGCTCAAGAGGTTTCAGAGAAGAATATTAGAGACCATTCTTGTGATATTTTGACAAAGAATGCCACTGCTTTTTGCCCTTCTCCTAAAAAATCTAATTAAAGAGTTTTAGATTAGTGGCTTTGGCAGAGGAAATTTCAAGATAGCCTACTACTGACTGTGTCACATGATTATTAGTGATCACTTTTATGCAAATACACAATGAAAAGGATCAAGCATGACAAAGAGAAATACAAAACGTCCAGTTTGAAGAGGAAAAAAAAGCACCAGGAAATACAATGGAGGCGCCAAATCTTGTGCTCAAAAAGACAAGTTTAAACAAAAGCCTGATGCCAAGTGAAATAAAGAGTGGTTATTGAGGCTGGAGAGATGGCTTAGTGGTTATGAGCACTAAGTCTGCTCTTCCAAAGAACCCAGGTTCAACTCCCAGCACCCACATGGCAGCTCACAACTGCCTGTAACTCCAGTTCCAGGTGGTCTGACACCTTCACACAATACGCATATAATAAAATTAAATAAATTATTAAGGGGGTGAGGGTATCTCATGGCCAGACCAGACCTAACTAATCCTAAACCCTATGAAAAGGTCTGAAAATTTCCTAGGGAAAGCTTATGCAAATGTTATTCAAGGAGGGTCCCAGGTTCCAGCCCCAAAAAGCAGAAGAACTCAGCAGGTTTGGTCAAGTGGTTCTGCATTTAGAGTGAAGAAGGATATAGGAAATGGGTTATATAATCTTCCTCCTCAGTCAAGGAAAGCTCCTGAAGCCAGACCTGTGACAAAGGAGTCTCTGCCTGAAGGCTCAGAGAGACTAATACTTGAAGGTGTGAAGGTGAAACCCAGATTACATTGGAGACTCCAAGATGTTGGAAGTGCCAGAGCTATAACATAGCCACCAAGGGTAACTACACAGAGGAAGTGGAACTAGCCCAAGAGAGAAAAATATGTTGTAATCAGTACGCTGGAAGGAATAGGAACTGGAAGAACCCTCTAAGAATCTGGAGTTTGTCCTATTGGATTTCAGTCTTGCTTTGATGGAGTATTTCCTCTCTATGCTTCCTTTCCTCCTTTTCAGAATGGTAATGTGTTGTTATATGCCATTGTACTATGGAAATATGTAAGTGTCTTTTTTATTTTGACGGGGGCTACAGTAATCCCCTGTAAGATTACCTTTAGTCTCAGAGGATACTTTGGACTTTCAGCTTTTGAAACAGTATTGAGACTCACAATGGAGAGTTTAAATTTAACTGAATGTATTTTGCATTATATGACTACAAGCCTATGGGAGCCAGGGAGTGGAATGTGGTAGTCTGAATGTGAATGGCCCCATAAGCGCATATGTTTCAATGCTTGGTTCCCAGTTAGTGGAACTGTTGGGAATGATTAGTAAGTGTGCCCTTGTTGGAGGAGGTGTGTCACTGGAGGTAGGCTTTAAAGTTTCAAAAGCCCACATGAGGCCCAGTCTTTCTCTCCTTGTCTACAACTTGTTTATCAGATGTGAGTTCTCAGCTACTGTTCCAACACAATGTTTGCCTGCCTTCCACTATTCTCTCTGTCATGATAATCATAAACTAACCCTCTGAAAGTGTAAGCAAGCTCCCAATTAAACGACTCCTTTTGTAAGTAGCCTTGGTCATGGTGTTTCATCACAGTAATAAAAGAGTAACTAAGACAGTATCTTATATCGATAAGGAAATACAATCATTTTATTCTGGATGCTTTAAAGTCTATTTACAAAGTTAAAAATTACAGAAGTCAAGGAAGCTTTTTAATATACAGAAAATGGCCATTTTATAAATTAGCTCATTGAATGAGTTAGTTTTCCCATCACAGGGATAAAACACCGAATATAAACAGCTTCCATAGAGGAAATTTTTATTGTGGCTCATTGTTTCAAAGGTTTCAGTCCTTCAGGACAGAAACCTATTGCTCTGGGCTTATGCCAGCACCATACATTTGGCAGGAACATGTAAAGAAGACACCTGCTCACCCCACAAAGCCAAGAAGCCAATACTCCCTTCTAGGGCACAACACCCAAGATCCAATGTATTTCCAACAAGTCCCAGCTCCTGAAATCTCTACCACCAAGAGTGTGCCACAGGCTGGTAGTCTTCAGGATATGGGCCTCTAAGGGAGTAGGTTGACTCAGATCACTTATCAAATAACATACCAATGAACTGAAATATAAGATACTGCTGGATTAAAGATACAACAACAAATTGGTTTGGGAAGGCTAAAATTATCAAAGTAAGGTCCATTAAGTTTGGCAGTCAACACTGAATAATGTCACAAATACATATTAAAATTATAAAACTAGATAGACAACATTCAGAATGCAGATAATTAACAAATATCTAATTATCTCGTCACAGAACCAATCCTGTATGTTCATACAGCAAGTAGTCTTAAACTCCTAGAAGTCTCCAACATACATCATTCCTTAAAGTTAGATATAATAAAACAATGAAGTAAAAATATTTGAATTTTTCTTACATACTAATTTTTAAAATAAACTTTAGAGTAAGAAAAAAGAGATTACTAACGAACTTTTTAAATACTTCTTGGAGAATTTTGTACAATTTTATTTTATTTTTTCACTTTACATCTATGAACTCATCTGCAATCCACCCTCTTTTCCTTCCTACCTAACACTGTAACTTTTCCATCCCCTCCCCATCATTAAGAGCAATTTGCAGTCCACAAAATTCTTGGGCTACACTCTTAAAGAAAACTCACTCTTCCTCTCCCAGCAGCTAAGATTTGCGAGGCAGTTCTTCCACTAGAGGTGGAACTTCAGGCCCAACTCACCTTTTATGTTGAGATTTGGGCTGGTTTCAGCTTGCAAAGAGCTTGTACATGGTATCATAACCACTATGAATTGATATGTGCAGCTACCCTGTTGGAGACTTTTACTGCTATCTAACAGAATGTCAGTATTCTAGTCAACCCAGTCAGAAACTGGTCCTAAACATAACAAACTGGTTTAGAATAAACAACCTATTTCCTTTAAGATTATGAAGATAAGCAACATTTGCAAAATATTTTAATAAATGACACTGAACAGGATAGCATGTCATTCTATATAGACTACTATACATGGGGGAAAAAATAAGAATTAAAAAAAAAATCTGTACCACAAACAAACACAAGCCAAATGCACAATTACCAAACCAAAAGTTCAAAAGTTTTTGCCTGGTGGTGACAGCTGTGTCTACAATAAATGAAGGTCTTTGTAATGAGAATGTAACTATAGTTATGCCATCTTATGAAAATATTCCTTAAAATATTTTACTTAAATACATAAGCAGTAGGAAATATAAAAGTATATGAAATACTTAATGCTAAAACTATATTGGGTAAAACCAGTCTCTGGACCAGCCCTCAGCTTCTATACAATGTGACCCTAAGCTAAAGTTTAACTGCCTACTCATTTAACCTGACTCTCTGCTTCTGTAAACAAGGCTTGCTTGCTGCAGATGTCCAGAGTTGCTTTTCTGTACATCACAACTGGGGCTTTCCCTTAAAAACTAGAACCAACTGGAGACAAGGGCTGCTTCCTGCTAATCTGCTTGGGACAGTCTGGAAAGAGAGTAATAAAGACTCCATTCAACTTATTCAGACTTCTCTTGGCAGTTTTGCTCCTCGGGTATTGGAAACAGTAATGCCATGACCATTTTTTTGTCCTGCATTTTATTCTTCAATTTGATGTTAGCAACTATTTCCAAAAGAAATTAGATACAAGCCAAAAAAGGAGAAGTAGGAGGCGTCAACCTCACTCCCTTAGATGGACCCCTAGCCCCAGTTATCTACCTAAAGGGATCCGGACCTCATGATTGCCAGAGACACAGACCTCCAGACCTCCCTGTGGAGATGCCCTGATTCAGACATCTAAACAAGCATGAGATCAAGAATCCTACATCCTTCTATTTCCAAATACTTCTACTTTGCTGTAGTTATTTTGTAAAATTTTAAATATTCATCGGACAAAAAACTAGAAAAAAAACAACTAAGTGAAGCTTTAAGACAACAGTTTCAGGAATCACTGCTTCCATGGGTTATAATGATAAAATGTTGGCTATTTAGCTTGTCTCAACTGTGAAACTTATCACTCACTGTTGGTCGAAACAAAGGACAATCTTGCTGTCCCACAAACAAACTTGCAAACAAAGAAAAAGTAAAATGTCAAAGCAATTGTTTTCCAAACTAGCTTTAGCAAGCTCACCAAAGGCTACCCCGTTATCCCTAAGTGGTGGGTGTGTGTCCCTAAGGGCTCACTGGTGTGACCAGGGCTTCACAATCTCATCCACAATGGTAAAAGAGAAGTTTCAGAAAATATTACTCCATTCCAGGCTAACTACTTTTGATAAAATAAAAATCAACAAGTTTTTCCCATAGTTACGTCATTTACATCAGACTCTAACAGAGTATAGAGGCCAAAATGGAGGGGGTCCTCATTCATGAAAGACTAAGACTCTCTTAAAACCACAATCTTACATAGGAGCCACATCAACTTTACACAAAACTTTGCTTTTCCTTTGCTGCCTGTCTGTCCAGCTACTGCCTATTTAGACTTGAGCTGACAGTTCCCAGGTTAGTAATCCTTGTGTGAAGTGGAAGGTTGTGGTTTCTTTGGAAACTCAGTTGTGTCATGTGAATGTTTCTTATTTTGGTTTAGTTTAGTTTGGTTCCAAGTGTAGGATGTGGGAATGTGTGTATGTGTCATGTGTGTCTCACACGTCATGTGAAAATGGATGTGATATTTGTCATCTGGAAATTGTCTCATTCAAGGAGCATGGTTTCTGCTAGCTGTAAACCATCCTTGTGTGAACTCTGAGAAGAGATAAGTAGAAGCCCACAGACAGTGAAACATCATTTTGTTTTTGTTTTGTTTTGCATCACTATGCTTTACTGGTTTTCACAGAGAAATGTTCTTGCTACTTTGGAGGTGTTTTGCCGGTTTGGCGGACTCCATTTGGGCAGAGTCTTGCCATTTTTTGCTGAGTGGTACAAGCACTTGTTGTTGTATTGTTTGACTGAACTGCTGGTATCCTGATGACTAAGTCCCCAAAAGAACCCAATGACCCTAGTCAGCAGGATGTAGCTAAAAGTTATCTACAGCCCCTTTCCCTATTAATCTCCTACCTAAGGTCGAGGTGTGAGAAGGAAGGTAGAGGTGATTAAGAACATTAAATAAATTGGGTGTTTGAAAAATCTTATCTACACTTATGGCCAAAGACAATAATTTTGAAACAATTTTGATAACCCTCCTAGTTTGACTTTGAAAAGGTTTGCCTCCTTGAACGTGCCTGTGATTTGTCATAAGATGTGCAGCCAGAAATAATAAGCACTTTTATTCCTAAATGAATGCATTTCTTTGGAAAGCCTTTCTATCTGTTATTATTTTAGGTTGTAAGTCCAACAGCAATTTTAGAAGCAAGTCTGAAAACGTTGCTGTGTCTGGGACCTCACTGCATTATTGTAAAACACTGTCCTGTACAGAACTCTGAAGAGTATCCTCTTCCTAAAATCTGTACTAAGACCTTTCCTTAATGAATTCCCACTTTGTTAAATGCACACACACCACTTCCCACAACCCTGTATTTAAGTGCATCAGATGAACTAGGCACATTTTTCCTAATAGACTGTAACATGATAAGTAAGAGATATGAAATGCAAAAAGTAAAACCATATTCACAAGAATCTCCATTGCTGTTGTAAATTCAGAGATGTCACCCACTTAACTTTTATCTATATCATGACAGCTCAATGGTTACAAGAGCCAGACTACTCCATGAAGAAGATGTTAGGTAGAAATAAAAACAATAATAAAGGATAATTAAAGGGAGTCAGTCTATTCAAGGCACAGAGAAATAACGAGGTTTATGGCAACTTTAGGGAAGGTTTAGGGATGTATAGAAAAAGCAATCTCTGATGCTAGCTTCCCTGGAGAAAGCAGACTTTTTGGATCTCTGTGCTTGTACACTGCCAGTGTCTGAAGGCCTCGGGGCTATTGACAGTCTGCTACTTAAGACAGACTTCCCAAGATAGCTACACCAATGCAACTATCCAGAGCAAGGACAAGTGCCTTGAGCAAGAACATCTTTTTCCCCATAACTCCTAAGCCTGTATGCTAATCAACAGTGATCAGGTCAAACAATCAAAACTGCCCGTTCTTTAAACCCAGCAGATGACAAAGCACTGATCTGACCTGTTCAGGGCCCCATCTCCCTTAGGAAACCCAATACCCACAGTGCAGACTCAGCATGCTCCCATCATTACAAACAGGATGCTGTCTAGCTCCACTCTCCTTTCATTGTTGCCGGGGTTATTACATGTTTTTATTTAATAAACCTTCATCAGCTGAAATGAAGGGTTGTTATTACTTGAGCTAACAGCCAAATGATAATGCTCCAGAGAGATATCAATGTTTGTTGGTGCATTAGCAAAGAGAGAAGAAGGGCTGAGGTCAAGCACACCTCAAGTAAATGAGGTGATATTGGGTACTAAAGGCTTAATGCAATAGACTGCATGAGAAATAATGGAATTTGCAGAATAAAGCAAATAACATGAAGTTATTGATAAGTGAATGAAGGGGGACCTGTAAGATAAAGTATCAGCAAATAAAACGTCATCTGTGAATTTCTTCTTTAGACTGTCTTCAAATCTATCTCAGAAAACCAAATGAGAATTGTAGTTTCATCAAATATGTACCACATTACTACTATACAAAACAGACTCTTATTAAAGCTAATCTTAAACTTTCTTTAGACAATCTACTCCTAAGTTTTTGTTTCTTTTTATCCTATCATCATGTATTCTGCCATATTCTCATATTTTATTAAAGCTAAAGGGTTTTTTTTTATTCTGTTTTGAAGTAGGGCCAACTGATAGTCCATCAACCCAGACTTCATAGAATGACATTAGATGAGAGGTTGTCAACAATGAGCAAAGCTGGGGCTAGAGAGAAAGCTCAGAAGTTAAGAGCACCAGCTGTTCTTCCAGAGGTCCTTAGTTCAAGTCCCAACAACCACATGGTGGCTCACAACCATCAGCAATGAAATATGGTGCCCTCTTCTGGTATGCAGGTGTATATGCGGCCAGAATACTACATAAATAATAAATAAATCTTTTAAAAAAAAAAAAATCAATGACCAAAGCAAGCAGCCCACCAACAGAGACTTCAATTTTATCGTCTGGATTGTGGCCTAGACTTTACAATTCTTGAAAGAACCTTCTATACACAGTTGAAGAATCAATGTTCCAGACAAGTTAAATGAAAATCACTAAATCTGATGAGAGTTAATACAAAAACACAGAATTTCTATTAAAATGAAAGAGGTAAATGAATAGCAGCTTTTTAAAAAGCACAAATACAAAATCATCTGGTTTTTAGAAACCTTAACTATCAAAGCCAAATATAAATAAAAAGAGGTGTGAACAGCAGGGAAAAATGGATAATACAAAGTTCTGCATTTTTATTTTATTCTGTAAGAAAAAAAAAAAACTGCAGCTACCACAAACCTATTCATTAATTTGGGACACAACTCAGTTAAGAACTTTGGTTTTAGTTTTTCCTAACTTATCAGACAGATGTTTGAGGAAAGGCTTTGCAAATAAAGGAGGGGGTGAGCTTTCAAATAAAGCTCAAAGCAGGCACAGAGGATTATTCCAAAATAACAAGCCACATTAACCTGCCCAATTCTCCCTAATGCCCTATCTTTATGCATGTCTCCAACTGTACTTATCACAGTAGAAACACTGTTTCCAGTCTCCTAAGTTGCTGAAACATGACCTCTTCCAAAGTCAAGACCACTTTCACAGACCATGTCAAAATAGAAGTAATCAACAATTGCATTACCACATGTGAAAGAAAGAAAGAGAGAATGAAAGAAGACAGAGAGAGAAAAAAAGAAAAGAAAAGAAAAAAGAAAGGAAAGGAAAGGAAAGGAAAGAAAAAGAAAAGAAAAGAAAAGAAAAGAAAAGAAAAGAAAAGAAAAGAAAAGAAAAGAAAAGAAAAGAAAAGAAAAGAAAAGAAAAGAAAAGACAGGCAGAAAGAAAATAGTACAGGGGCTGGAAAGATGGCTCAGCAGTTAAGAGCACTGGCTGCTCTTCCAGATAACACAGGTTTGATTCCAAGCACCTCCACGGCAGCTAATACCCATCTGTAACTCCACTTCCAGGAATCCTTTACTGGATTTACTGCACTTGCCAGACGTGTACAAGATACAAAAACATACATGCAGGCAAAACACGAATACATATAAAATAAAATTTTTAATTTAAAAGAGTCTAATCATTTATTCAGTTACTAAATGTATGCCATATTCTTTCTTTCCTGACAAATTAATACTATAAAATCTTAACCTCTTCTCAGACAATTAGGAATAGTGCTTCTTCAAGATCCACCTATACTACTCCTAGACATATATCCAAAAGATGCTCGAGTACACAACAAGGACATTTGCTCAACCATGTATGTAGCAGCTTTATTCATAATAGCCAGAACCTGCAAACAACCCAGATGTCCCTCAATGGAGGAATGGATACAGAAATTGTGGTACTTTTACACAATGGAATACTACTCAGCAATTAAAAACAAGGAAATCATGAAATTTGCAGGCAAACAGTGGGATCTAGAAAAGATCATCCTGAGTGAGGTATCCCAAAAGGAGAAAGACACACATGGTATATACTCACTTATAAGTGGATACTAGACCTATAAGATAGGATAAACATACTAAAATTTGTACACCTAAAGAAGCTAAACAAGAAGGAGGACCCAGAGTAAGATGATCAATCCTCACTTAGAAAGACAAATGGGATGGACATTGGAAGTAGGAGAAAACAAGTACCAGGACAGGATCCTACCACAGAGGGCCTCTGAAAGACTCTGCCTAGTAGTATATCAAAGCAGATGCTGAGACTCATAACCAAACCTTGGGCAGACCACAGAATCATATGAAAGAAGGGGGAGTTAGTATGACCTAGAGAGGACAGGAGCTCCACAAGGACTAAATATATCTGGGCACAGAGGTCTTTCCTGATACTAATTCTCCAACCAAGGACCATGCATGGATATAACCTAGAACCCCTGCTCAGATGTAGCCCATGGCAGCTCAGTATCCAAGTGGGTTCCCTAGTAATACGGTGAACAGGGACTGTCACTGACATGAACTCAGTGGCTGGTTCTTTGACCTCCCCACCCCCAAGGGAGGAGTAGCCTTGCTAGGTCACAGAGGAGGACACTGCAGCCAGTCCAGCATAGACCTGATAAGCTAAGGACAGATGGAAGGGGAGGAGGACCTCCCATATCAGCTGACTTAAGGGAGGGGCAGAGAGGAGATGAGGGAGGGCAGGTGTGCTTAGGAGGGAATGAGGGAGGGGCTACAGCTGGGATACAAAGAAATTAATTTTATTAAAAAATAAAAATTTAATAAAAAAAAAGAATATTAACCTCACAAGTTGATACTGAAACTAGGAACACATGGGCCTTAGCAAAGGTTATCACAGTACTCATCACTGACATGTTTTTATTGTGCTGTAGACAAACCCATATAGAACACTAGAATGTTTGTACAGCCATTGAACTACTGTCAGTTTGACTCCCATAAGCCCACTACATATCCCAACTCCTGATATCCATGATGCTTTCACATCAGCAATGCTCTCAGAGACAATAAAAACATAAACTCTCAAGCTAGGAAAAATGAATTCACATTTGCATGGTTTGGTTGCTAGCCCATTACTCATCTGAGAGTCAACTCATCATCACTTCCTCCCAGGCCATAAAAAAGATAAAGTAAGTTCAGTATGTCTGCTAATGACAGTTTCACTGACACAAATAAGAACAACCTTTGTGGTTCATCATTCCTGAGACTCAAACATTCCCAGAAAGAAAAGCTGAAACCAGCTAACACTCAAATCAACATTATTAATAAGTCATTTCCAATCCTGAAACTGGTTTATATCTAATTACAATGTTTAACAGGTTAGGATATTTAGTTACCTATTATTTACAATTACAAGATTAATTAATTTCCTATGAATATGTATTTGATGTAGGATGAATGAGGAATTAATGATAAAGAATCTGAAATTTGTCATGCCAAATCCAAGAAATATGGCATAAAAGTTTGGATCTTGATCAACCATCTGTGCATGTGTTAAGGCACACTAGAACTGCTTTCTGAAGAATTCCTTAGACAAGAAAATAGAAGCTAGCCATGCCACCACTGATGGAAAATGTGCCAGTCCCTAGTGGCCAAGTCCCTGGCACCAGCATCACACTGATAGAGTACTTCATGCTCCCATCACCACTCCTACCAGCTGCTCTTGGCTGGATCTGCATCATTATTGGCTCTGAGGGCAAAGTGCTGCAGGGCCCCACCATCCCTACTGGTAGAAATGGTGTCAAGAACAGGCCTTGACAAGAGCAGAGCTTCCTAAGCAATGCCTGAGAGAATACCCATAATACTGCCAAAATACCACTCCCACTGTTGGAATGGCCCCAACTTGGTACCCAACTCCAACTACTGTATGCATGACCCCTCCAGATAGTGGGTCTGTCTAACCTACTATAACACATATTGCATTTAAAGCCATTAGTTACACCAATAAAGCTTTACAGTGATTACATTATGGTATCCAACTAGCATCAAAGCCAACCAAATTAACCTAAAACACAAAATTTGAAGAAAGCTATTTACAATAAAAGCTACTTTATGCAAATAACAGAGAAAAGAGATCCAGCAAATGTGAAAATATCAGTGTACAATAACAGGAAATATGAAAAGATAAAGTAACAGATGCCTTCAAAGGAAACAAAAACTATCAACATTTTCCAAAGAAAATGATACCAAGGAAATGTCTATAATCCTTTTTAATGAGTATAAGGAAAATCAAGAATCAAGAAGATACAAATAGTTGGACAAAATTAGAAAAACAATTCATGACTTGAGTGACAGATTCAGCAAAAAGAAATCTTGTAAAAGGACCAAATAGAAATCTTAAAGATGATGACCTTAATAAGTAAAATTTTTAAATTCAGCATTTAAAAATCTGTTTTAAAAAACAGATCTTGTGAAATAACCTAGTCAATCTAGAGGGAAAAATTCAACAAGAGCAAGAAGAGGAGGAAAATGAAGACCCTTGGAACATGATAAAATGGGAAGAGGGAAGTTTCTGGAATACTTGAAAGCAAAGAAATGGGGGAAAGCAAAAAAGCTACCGAATGAAATAACAGCTGAAAATTGCTTGCTGTGGACACTCAGGTTCAAGATACCTAAAGATCCACACTATGGAGTATTACAGACAAACTGTTAAAAAATCTAACACACTGAGTTTCTAAGCATCAAAAATAAGAAAGATGGCTACATACTCTTGTTTATGGTTGGAATCAATCTAGATGTCCCTCAGCAAATGAAACATTATTTAGAACGGGTATCCTTTCATTTACAGAATGATGGATTGAACGGGAAAGATATATAACATTTAGTAAAATAAATCAAATATGGAAAGAGAAATACTGCTTGTTCCCTCTCATACACAGATGCCGTAAAGTTAATCTGAACATAAAATCATGACTACTAGAGTCTGGGAAGTAAGGAAGAAAACGGAAATTGGACATTATTGGGACAGAGAAGCAATTACTAGTTCCATAGCACAAAAAGATAACTGGAGTTCAAATTAACCTATTATATATATTATGAATAACTAGCAGTACCCAAAGGCTATAAAGACATCATGACAAGAAAATTAAAATAATACCAGGCAGTAATGGTACCTTTAATCCTTGGGGAGGGACAGGTGGATCTCTGAGTTTGAAGCCAGCCTGGTCTACAAAGTGAGTCCAGGACAGCCAGGGCTACACAGAGAAATTCTGTCTTAAAAATAAAAACTAAAAATTTTAAAAAGGAAGGAAGGAAAAAATGAAGAAAACAAAAATAAGTTCTCTGCACTTTTAGTATGTCTGTGTCTTGTAGAAAAACACTGGATTGCAAATAATGAGCACTACCATATTTGTGTCTTGTACTTTAGTGGTTGGTATGTAAGGCCATGGGACAAGCCCTTACAGAGGAGTTTACAGAGTTCTCTTTTAAAGCTCACAGTAGGCTGTTAATAAAGCATCCCAAACAAAAAATGTCCGAGATAGAGGTGCTACTGTTCCACACTGTATAAATGTTTTAAATTATCATACCCAGTAATTATATATATTTCAAATAATAAGGTAACCTTGCATTCAAGTTAACATTCATGTTGATTTGACAAAAAAAAAAAGGAAAGAAAAAGAAAACATTTAAAGAACTTTAATGTGTACTGTAATTACTTTAAATCTTTCAATAAACCTCAGAGCTATATATCCTTGATTCAAGCATTTAGCAAAGACTGGCCAAAAGTCATACTGCTATTAAAAGTCAAAGCTAAGATTCAAGTCTAGGTCTTCCAGCAACTAACACCTATGCTGGCACACACAGTTCTCAAACACATTCAAAGAACCATATGAGCTGAAAAATACTATGATATTTTTATTATAGAAGTCTAAAAACTACTCAATTAAAGCTGCCTTTTATGCTCCATCCCAGATAGGGCCATATTTTCACAGTCTAAAATACCCCCATTACACAATGCTCAAAGAAAGGCATTCTGGGATCCTCTGAGGAAAAGACAACTACAAAAATATGTTATTATAATTATCATAATAATCCTCATCTAACTATATAGCTATGAATTCTTTTTATAAAGGCATATAAATAAAGACAAAATTATTAAAAAGACATTCGAACTCTCTACAATCTCAGGCAGACTTAGAAATGAAAATTTATTTTAGTCACAAGTCTTGTGTGACAGTCAGCTAAAGTGCTTCTAAACGACCCACACTGGCTTGGTTTCTACTGATTGAGTGCAATTATGGATTGACTTCTATAGCTGATAAATCAGAACTCATGTAAGTGGTTTTCAAAGCACTCCCTGCAATTTTCATGATGCAGACTTCTACACACAAATTCTTCCTCGAAAAAAAAAAGTTTATAAAAATATTAACTTTCATGAAATACCTTCCTGGTTACTCATGCCACTGGGAAGAAGCTGCTACTCTTATATTAATAATTGTTTCCAGAATTAATCAGTCATTGTACATTAAAACCAGCAGCTGGAGTGTTTTGAGTGATAATGAAACCTGTAACAAGGCATCTTCAGCCGTCTTTTCAAGACAATAAGGGAATTAAAATTTCAATTTAAATGCAGAGGTTTGAAACACGCTTCACTGGCAAAATTACTTCAATTAATGTGAGTGGAATACAAAGCCAGACTGCAGAAATGTGATGCAGCAACCAGAAATTATGTCATTAATGTGCTTGCATCAACCCAGTACAATACTGCAAAGGTCTAATTTAAACCACACATATCACAAAGCTACAGGCTACAGTATTAATCAGGCCTCTGATTTCTGTGTGGCTTCTTGTTGGATCACATTTAGCTTTTCATAAGCCAACGGCAGCTGTTTACCTTAAAGAAAGAAACAAAAGGCTGGGCCGATTTGCAGACGTTACCTGCCATGACAGTTTAATTATTTTATGCAATATTCTGGGTACCATTTCAAAAGAAGAAAAAAATTCCACCTAGAAGCCAAGCCTGCAGCTACAAGACAGGTCAAATTTTTTAAAGCAGAAATAGCAGGAGGTAGCAAGAGTCATGGGTCACCACTGATTTATTTACTCTGGTTTATTAACCTACACTGTGGAGGGATCAAATTACTACATATCTATATCTACACCTGCCTCAAAATGAAAATGCAAAGTCTTCTGTCAAACGAATCCAAGGAAATCAGTGGGGCTTGAAAAGCCTGGATTGCTTTGTCCTCACCTTCCTCTGATGCATTTTAGTGACGATATGGACCAGGAGATGCCTTATGTAGCTTTTACCTGTAACAGCACGTAGGCATGGAGAAAGGAAATGCGATTGTTTTTCATATGAAGTCAAGTAAAAGAACACTTGCAGGCCTTACAGTACACTATTATATACACCAGACTGCTAGAGAGCATTTCCAACCTTTCAGGGACAGGATGGGCAAATTGTTGTACATTTGGTTACACCAATTTCCTGAATCAAGCACAATTACCTCTTCTATAAAATGTTAATACCAGAAATCCACCTATCCCAGCTGTAAGAGTGAAAGGTGTTGATGCACTTTCCATATTTAAAATACCAGCACATAGTAAGTGTAGACTCAACTTAGCTCTGTTGGAATTGGTTTTGCTAATTTTAAGTATTACAAAAGGTTAGAAATCAGAATATCTTGTCAAAAAATAAAATAAATTTACCTAGAAGAGGACATAAAGCACAGCTGCTGGAAAAGAAGTATCTTTAAGAAGCAGCATTTTTTTCTTTGGGTTAAAGTCTTCCACATAGTTACCCACCTAGCTAGTGATTTGTGAACACTGACTCTATGGATGTCACTGAGTTAGAACAGGTAAGATATCTACCCCACAATTAATGATCTATCGTGTAAATAAAAGCAATTACATAATAATGAAATTCATGTACCTTATGGACCCATAAAGAAAAACATATAGCATCTGAGATACTCAGAAAGCTCGGTAAATTTAAGTCAAGTCCAAGCAGATAGGACTGGGAATCTTACTCCTGGAAAATACATAGTCAATTAACAAAGAAAAATCAGGCCAACAAACTAGCTCAACAGCTGAAGGCATTTGTTGCACAATCTGACAACCAACGATCCATCCCCGGACTCACATGGTAAAAGCACAGAAAGGACTCCTGAAGGCTATCTTCTGACCCACAGAAACAGACTGATGCCTTTATGAGAAAGGTCAACGCATCAAGGTACAGAGAACAAGTGACTCTGGAGCCCAGTCCCAACTGACACAACCTTTGCAGGTGTGAGCTCTAAAAGAGAACTCTGTAAACTCCTACAATCTACAACACAACCTTTGCAGCTAAGGCTCAGGGATCATGGTGTAAGGGGGTGGAAAGACTGTAAGGGCCAAAGGAACAGGAAGTTAGCTGTGACATTGCATCTCCTAGAAATGTCAGAGAAGCTACACCCATTAAGTCTCACCTACATGGTTGCCTAAACAAGATCTGAACAAGGATGGAACCAAGAGACATGCTAACAGAAGGGAGAAGTCTCATGGTGCTCTCAACCCTAGACAACCCTAGACCAAAATAAACAAAAAAAACAAAAAAAAACCACAGACATAGCAGTATGGACAACAGAAGAAATAATCCTCTCCAGGAAAAAAGCCCACAATCTGGTTATCCGATACCAAGTGGTCAGCCCTGAAATCATATCGATACAAGTAACATTATTGACTGAGCAGATTTTACTACCATACTTCGAAATATACATTCGTGTACATATACATATTCTTATGGGAAGGTTGGAGAGAGAAAGGGAAAGGAGCAAAGTGATATATTTTAATTTCAGAACACAAAAGTATTTTTTAAATAAGTGTTAAAAAGACAGAAATACACTTTATCTTTATATACAACTTATAACTGGACATTATAACTAATTAAGAGCCATTATTTTTAAAGCTTCAGAAGATAGGTGATGCTCACATTAAATTTAATGAAATATATGTAATATATTTATGTAATTTATTATATAATTGTAAATATAATATAATTTAATTTTATATATTTATATAATATTTTATAACATTTTTTATAAATAAGTTATATGGTATAATTTTATACTGTAATATTATATGTAATATTATATAATATAACATTGTAAATATAATAATTTTTATATAATTCATATAATAAATAAATGGAATATATATAAAGATTAGAGAAATAAGCATTATCAAAAGACATAGGCAGGCATCTTGTTTACTAATATGAAGACAAGATAGCTAACTCACAAATTCCCTTAAAGTCAATGGAATTCTTTTCATCTTTTTTTGGAATTTGACAAACTGATAATACTAAACTTAACATGGAAGAACAGGGGGCCAAGAAGCATATAAGCAATTTCACTTCTCTCAAGATAAATTACAAAGTTACAGTGATTAAGAGGATATGATTGTTATACAGGTACAGACAAGATGGAATGAACAAAATAAAAACCTAGAGATACATACATCTGTGAAAATTTGGGATGTGACCCCTAGCATTACCAAACAGTAGAAGGATTCACTAAACATACAGTCAATTGGCTACAAAGAACAAAAATAAAATTAGATCCCTGGCTCACAGCATAAATAAAAAGGGACTTTTGATGGATTAAAGAAAAAAAATTATCTTACATAGGATGAAAACTTTTACTTAAAATCATATACCTTAAATAAGGCTCAGATACTTTTTAAAAATGTTACAATAGAAGATACCACAAAAAAGGTAAAAAGATAAACACCAACACAAAAACAGTATTAATAACACATGTAGCAAACAAAGGATTAGTATCCAGAATACAAAAAAAAACTATCACTAGGGAGGAAAGGAACAATGTATCTTATACACTGACTATAAGAAAGGGGACTGTTTGGTCCCTCCCAACAAGCCAAACATTAAAATTTTAGCTAGGGTTGATGATCACTATAACCAACTGGTTCAGAATAGGTCTTGGACTTTTATTAATTAGTAAAAATGATAAAAATAAATGCGTTACTTCTGTCTGCAAAACTGGATAAAAGAAGTCCGTGCTTATACTCCTTGCCCTCCCCCACCAAAACACAAACACCCAACTCTATTCCTACTCTATTAAGACCAGTAGCCCTGGTTTGCTTTCTGTTACTATGACAAACACAACTAAAAGCAACTTAGGAAGAAAAGGCCTCCATTTAGTGCAAGGGTTACAGTGCATCATCAAGAGAGGCCAAGGAAGAACCTACAGGCAGGAACTTGAAGCAGAAACAAATGGAGGAAGGCTGCTTACTGGCTTGCTCCCTCTCACTTGGTCAGCTACCTTTCAAACACACCCCAGATTCACATTCCTAGGGAAAATATGGCCCACAGTTGGATAGGCCCACCTATACCAGATAATAATTAAAAATATGCCTCATAAACATAAATGGAAGCCAACCTGATCTAGTCCATTTTTCAGTTAAGGTTTTCTCTTACAGGGTAACTCCAAGTTTGTTTCGAGTTGACACAGAAGCTAACTATGGCACAGTCTAGAAAACAATAAAGACATGCAGAGAGAATGCTGAGGCATGCCTCTGTCCTGTTAACAGGCTGTTTACATGATGCCAGGATCTTTTTTTAAACCCAGCAAATGCTATAGCTTGCAACTTGAATGTTCCCAAAGAGCCATGTGTTGAAGGTGTGGTCCCTGGTCTGTGGCACTACTGAGAGATGGTGCAGCCTTGAGGAGGTAGTGCCCTATGGAAGTTCGGACATTGGATGCATGACTTTGAAGGACCCCAGCCCTTCCTGTCTCTCTTTTTGTTTCCTTGTCACCAGGAAGTGAGTAACTTCCTCTGCCACATCTCCCAACATGGTTTAAGCCTTGTCTAAGCAACAATGAATTGAAACCTCTTAAAATTATAAACAAAAATAACCCTGGTCTTTTATATGAGCTGACTTACCTCAGGTGTTTGTTACACCATGGAGAAAAAAACACAGTTTAATTTCTATAATTTACAACAAAGAATTTGATGAAGTTATTTAATTAAGTCCTGAGCAAAAATTAGTCAAGGAAAGGACAGTAGTCATTTCTGATAAGCCTTTAAATAAATAAATTAGCACGTAAGTAATAGGGCCATAAAATAACAATCTGAAATCCTAAAATGAACATAATTAACCTAAATAAATCCTAACAACCCATTTTAGTACATGCCATTTAATTAAAAGCAGACATACACCAAAAGAGTGATCTACTGATTCAAACAGCAGTATATGTGTTCCACAAACATATATAAGCTTATCTATTTTGATTGATAAATCTTGATATTTTAGAAAAGCTATGCCAGCCATTATGAGCAAAGATGTCACTCTCGTAGGATGCTGGAAACAAGCTGGGTCTGGCTATGTACGGCTGTGGCCCTGGCTGATCACAAGGCTGAGGGAAGAAGAACACAAGCCCAAGGCCCATTCAGTCTATAGGCTAAATCCGAGACCAGCCTTGACAAGTAGGTAAGATCCTCTCTCAAAAAACAGGAACAGAAAAAGAGCTGAGGATACAGCTTAGTGGTAGAGAGTAGAGTATTTATCAATCATGTTCAAGGCCCTACATTCAATGACCAGTACCAAAAAACAAAAGTATTAACACACATTTTCTCTCTCTCTCTATCACACACACACACACACACACACACACACACTCATGCAAAACAAAAAACAAAAAAACCTAATTCTTTTACTACATCAAGACCACTCCTTCTACTGTGAAAAGCGAAGAGTCAGTTGACTTTTAACTAATATGTGATAAAATAACAGAGTAATTCTCACCCTTTGGTTACCAAATTCCTTAAAATTCCTTATAACAAACTAACAGCAAAATTCTTAATGAAAGTGAATGAATTATTTCATCAATGTCTCCACCAAGTCCCTTAGTATTTTCACCAATATAATTTACAAAAAATAAAAATAAAAAATTTGCCCCTACTGGATAATAGGACAATCCAAATCAGCACAACTGCTGTTGAGAGCTTTTATAGACTTCTATAGAGAGAAAAGCAGATACGGAGGTGTATAAATGAGCAAGAAGATAGGACATCCCTCCAGAAAAGCCACCAGAATTGGGAAAGTCAAGACCAAGAGGGAGCAAAGTCTGGCTTGACACTCACCACAAACTGCACCCTCTAGGCACTTCCATAATTTAAAAAGGTATCAGAACTCCATAGGTGAGGCAGTAAAGGCTGGGTCACAGAGCACTCCTGCTCTTCAAAGGTACTTCTAAGACTAGTAACAAAAAAGTCTTTTTTTTTTTTTTTTTTTTTGTCTTACCAGGTAAAAGGTACAAAACAAAGCTGTAATCCAAAAATAACTTCAAAACCTTAGTGGAACACCAAACTTTACAAACCTTCAGCTCTGTGTCACATAGATTTTATCCTCTAAAATGAAATTCATGATCTTCCTCTAGAACTAAAGACACAATCTCTCATTACCATTTCAACATGATTTCAGTACTGACTTCTTTCCACTACATTTCTTGCCTTGGTTCAAAGGTCAGAAAATATATAAATAATAATCATCTAACATTCCAAACACTGCAGGAGAACTAGCTAGGGCTCCCCTTCAAGGCCAGCAATTCTCAAGGGCCATTGGTGTCATGCTATGTACAGAAAAAAGAATGCAGGAGTGACCTTTACACAGACTGCTCTTACCAGCATGTCAGTGGCACTGAGGTAGTGTTTGTTGGCCATGCACTGTTCCAACTTCTGAGGCACTTGCTTGATGTTCTCAATTTCATCCAGCAGGTTCAAGACATGTTTATGCTCAATTCCTTCAATCCATAGTTTACGAAGTTCATCCCGTTTGCAATGCAACAGCATCTTGCAGGAAAGCAGATTCTCTTTAACCTATAATAAAACATACTTGGTCATTAGTCAGTTCAAATTGTCTGACATGATTAACATTCCTCACTGGTCCTGTTGTGTGTAACAGTTCCTAACGCCTTCCCACTTACTCTCCCTGGTTGGTCCCCTTGCAAAATTCTAATCCTGATTTTGGTGCTGAGTCACTTACATGCATTACTATTTCTGTGTTTCTAATTTTTCTCCCATAAAATGAGAAAACTACTTTCAGCATACCTTTGAGTGAATCTAGAAAGAATTACAGGGGATACTAGGCACTCTGAAAATATGAAGCACCATATAAATGTGAATCCACCTAAACAGTAGAGTGATCATATGAGAGTCCAGTGCAAGCAGTCCATCCCCCAATGTCCCTTGCAGCTGAAGGCCACTTGGCCCATGTTTACAGTGCTATAATACCAGCCAGAGATTACAAGCAAGGATCTTGGTGTTTTTCCCAAGTGACCACAATAAAATTAAGCCCAACATTGAAAAAGAAGTAAACACATGCAGAGATAATCTCAAAGAGACATGACAGATATTTTTTGTTTCCATTTTAGGTATCAGTTAGTAAATTTCATATTAAGTAGACAATCTAACTGCTGCATAGGCAAAATGTGATCAAATAAAGGTAGAGAATTTGGGGGATGAAATGCATTATTAATATAGACAATAATCACAACCACACCTATATTCTACCCTTAAAATGTTCAATGTTTAAAACATGGGTGAGGAAGGTGTAAAAAGATAAAATAAAAAATAAAAGGATAAGGTCTCATGTAGCTCAGGCTGGCTTTAACTTACCGGCCTTGACCTCATGCTAGTACTGCCTCCTTCTCCCAAGTATTATGACACAAGCAGGTGCTGCCACATTTGGGGTTGTTGTTTTGGTTTTGAGGTTTTTGGGGTTTTATTTGTTTTAGTGGGGAGATTTAAATTTATTATCATCTATAATTCACATAACTGCTTTCAAACACTGTTGATAGTCCTAGCATATGCTTCCATTTGGAGCTCAATATTTGTTTAGTTTTATGTCCATTTCTCCCGGGGTGACTCCAAGTCTGCTACAGCACTTGGTGCATTCTGACAACCATGTACACCTATGTAATCCAAACTGTCAACAGTGTGAGGTATGCTCATCACCCTGGGGAGTCTGTGTGTCTGTTTCTCCTGGAAAACTGTATGCCTCTTCAGTGAGAATATTTTGAGGGTGATCATACTTGACACTGTACTTCTGACAATGGTAAAATGAAATCTCAGTATTTCTCTAACAAGCATGAAAATAAAGACGAACTGCTAAGGCTGAAAATTTCTTGAGGAAACAACTAATCTGATTTTATACTTTCATAATATCTACATCAGTTTCCTATAGCTCTCTCAGGTACAGAAAGGAGTCACGGATAAGAGGAACTTGTGATGTCCTTTGAGAAGCATGGTAGCATGACTCCATGGAGGGGATAGAGAAAAATCTGACAAAGATGGTTCTAGTTTTCCCCACTGCTTCTTACAATTCCCCCATGGAAAATGCAGAGTCTATAAACATTGACATCAAGAAAAGAAGAACAGAAAAGAGCAAGCAGAAAATCACAGTACAATTCTAGAAGCTGGCCAGAAACTGGATGGTGGGAGTTAGCAGATCAGGAAGTCTGAGCCTGGAATGGATTTGGCTGCAGAGAAAAGCAGCAGCAAAACATGGAGAGCCTAAGTAAGGAATTCAGGCTGCCCACAGGGATAGTTTGAAGACCAGCAGACCAATAAGCAACATGGACAAGTGAGATCTACTGACAGCACCAGCCAGAGCTGGACAATTAGAAAGCATATGGATCAAGGAATGGCGGAGATGGCTGAAGGCAGGCTGAGAGCACCAAAGAAAACAAGAGGACCCAGTGAAAGGGGAGCCTGTGAAGCAGCATGACCCTTCAGGCCTCGGGACCCCAAGCACTGTCAATGATTCAACTCCAGTAACACTGGCAGCTTCCCTCTGAGCATCAGCCTAAGAAAGCTAGGGTGCTCTCTAAGGAAAACTAACCTAGTTCAAATTTAAAGGCATCTGAGTTTTCACTGAAGAAACTGAGAGTCCCCTTCATCACAGATAACAGCCCCTCAATTTGCTCTAAGCTCCCAACAACTCCTTTGCATATAAATGAAAGCCAAGGATCACCAGACAGACAAGGAAAGTCCATAGAAAAGACTAACAAATACATTCCTCAACTGAGGGAAATCTGGGTTGTTTTCAGGTTCTGGGTATTACAAATAAAGCAGCCACAAACATAGTTGAGCAAATGTCCTTGTTGTGTACTTGAGCATCTTTTGGATATATGCCTAAGAGTGGTATAGCTGGGTCTTGAGGAATCACTATTCCTAATTGTCTAAGAAAGCGCCAAATTGATTTCCAGAGTGGTTGTACAAGTTTGCATTCCCACCAGCAATGGAGGAGGGTTCCTCTTTCTCCACA
>CM053763.1:12023547-12057747 GCA_028658305.1 Pachyuromys duprasi
GATCAAGCCTCTGACAGAGGGCGAGAGTAATGATAGATCTGGGGGAGGTTGGTGAGACTTGGGGAGAACAAGAGCTCCACAAAGACCAAACTGAGCAGGGCACAGGGGTCTTGTAAGAGACGGTTTCTACAATCAAGGACCATATGTTGTTGTGGATTGGAACCCCCGCACAGATGGGGCCCATGATAACTTGGTGTAGGGCTGAAGACCCTATTCAGGGAAACAGGGACTGTTTCAGTCATGATCTTGATGGCTGACTCTTTGACCCTCCCCCATACAAGCCAGGGAGTGACAGACTGGCTAGATCCCAGGGGAGGACTTTGCTTCCAGCCCTGAGGAGACAGGATAAGCTGTGGTTGGATGGAAGGGAAGGAGGTCCTCCCCTGTTGGTGGACTTGGAGGGGGCAGAGAGGAGATGAAGGAGGGAGTGGGAGGGTAGGAGGGAATGGGGGAGGGGGCTACGCCTGGGATTCAAAGTACCTAACCTGTGATTGAGATAAAAATAAGTAAAAAAAAAAAAAATTTAATAAATAAAATTTCCCAGAGTATTAATTCTCAGACAGAAAAAGCACACGAAGTGATGAAGACAACAGAATGAGAAGAGACTGTGTCAAGGAGACCAAATATTCAGTCGTAATCTATTTTAGAGGAAGAAGAAAGGGATTAACATAAGAAAGGGAAGGGCACAGCAAAGGAAGAGGTAAAAATGAGAGCTAGAAAATGAGAAAAATACAGCAATACAGAGACAGACAGACAGCAAAGAGGAGATGGTAACAAATGAAAATCCAAAAGCTTTTGAAAGGAAACAGAAGGGCCCGTACAAAAGTTGGTGAATTAGGCCCCAACTAAAGCTTCTATGACAAAGGAACGTTATCTCTTCACAATTCTGAGAAAGAATTATTTCCCTGGAAAGCTATCAAATAATCATGAAGAAAGAATAAAGACATTTTCAGCCATGCAAGCTCTCACAAAGTAAACACTGCTTGAAGACAATGGGCAAACTTCTGAGAAATGCTGTTGCATTAATACAAGAACACAGATGCAGGCGCAAGGTTGGGATTCTGACACAGAAGTCTACAGGGCTGTCATCCACCCCAGGGAGAACAGTGGCACAGAAGACAAAACCATTCAATGACTCAGATGTAAATATATGCATAATTACAATAAAGTGGCACAGATAGCTTAACCAAAACAAGAATAGCTATCATGTTTAGAGGAAGGAGGAAAATGTGGTGGTCAGGAAAGGAAAGAACTAAATCACCCTCCCTACGTAGTAGGAAGTCAACATACAATTTCTGAAACAGGAAAGTCAAGAGCAGTACGAGCACACTATCAGACATGGAACGTCTAGGAGGACAGCAGCAGCACAAGGCGGGGCCTTTGCATGGCTAGATTGGGGCCTGCTGAGAATGAGGTGAAAGGGAGGCCTTGTTTTGAATCACTGCTTCTGGTTTTCCTTGACCTAAATATCTCTCAAAGTTCTTCATAGATTCCCTTGTGGTTCTTGATCTAAGTAGTAGTTACTAAACTCATTCCATTTTTAAACTCTGTCTAATATTCTCCTATGACCTTAATTTTACAGTTCTAGTTTTTCCCTCCATGTGTAATGGTTACCATAAAAGTAGGTAAAAATAAATTTTGTCAGAACACCCAACCAGGCTCTTTATTTAGGGTGAGGGAATAAAATTAGAAAATGTCAGTAAAGCTTAGCAAATTCTTCTGTGATGGGAAAAGACCATTATGGAATTCCATGCTAGGACATACAATTACAATCCAATCAATTCCTACTTTTGCTCATTACATAGAAACTCAAATAAAAATAAGGCAGAATGAAAGGAAGACACACTGGTATTAGGTTATACACAAAATGGACATCACCAAGATTATTGCCTAAACTGAACTAAGAAGGTAGAGACATTAGAAACTTAAAGAAAGTCTTAGACTTTTTGATTAAAAAAAATCATGAAAAATGGGAAATGGGGTCACTCATCAACAAAAAAGAAAAAACATGAAGAATATTAAAACTGAATACTGAGAAAAGCCAGCTGTAATAAAGACATGTGTGTGAGTGCCACGACAGATAAAACTAGCCCAGTGACAGACTTTATGTCAGTAGTTGTGTACAGCAGGATGTGGATGACAACCTACTATAATAAGCAGGCCACATGTGGCAGTGCACACTGTGTAACCTAAGCAATAGAAAAGCTGAAGCAGGAGGAGCCTATGTTTGAGGCTAGCCTGGACTACAACAGGAACATCTGAGTTAACCTGGGCTACACAGCAGGAATGAATTCTCTGACACAATAGTAACAAATTCAAGTATATCAACTCTAAATTTACTGGCCTGTACTATCAACAAACATGCATATTACTGCATGAAAATTATACCTCAATAACGATGAAGAATAAACTATTGTAGGAAATAATATAAAGTCAGGATAGAGGGTATGTCTTTAATCCCAGCATTCAGGAGGCAGAAGTAGGCAGATCTGGCTAAGTTCAGATCTACATAGTAAGTTCAAGGTCATACATAGTAATCTACATAGTGAGTTCTAGGATAGCCAAGGCTACATAAACAACAACAATAATAATAAATAAAAGAAAAAAAAAGAATATGGAGGTTCCTAGTTAAGATAGATAAGGGCATTCACATAGTTTCCAACTCACAATGACATAAAAGTAGAAAATATTCAGGAGAAGCATTCCCTCAATCCTGATCACTTTCCAGGTTGGCATACTGCATGACACTCTGTAACAATGCTGGGCAGCAGCTTGCAGCTACAACTCCTAAGAGCCACACCATCAGGAGGGTAAACAAAGAACCGTCCACAGCACTACTGCCAATCTGTGATTGTCAATAGACAATATACAGTAAATGTACTTTTTAGTTTGTGGCATTTTCAAATTACAGTGGGAGTACTTAGATATGATCCAACTATGAATCAAGAAACATCTGTATAGTTAAAGAAAATGAAATCAGTATGTCAAAGGGACATCTGCATTTTCTATTTTAAAAAATGTATGATTCATCTTCTAAAAGGAAGGAAATCCTGACACTTGCAACAACATGGATGAAATTGGAAGACATCATGCTGAGGGAAAGAAGCCAAACATACAAATACCACACAAACTTATTTACATACAAAAATGTTTAAGTCAAACTAAAAAGATAAAAAGATTAAAAAAAAAAACAGCAGTTAGCAGATGATGAGACTAAGGAGATGTTACCCACAGGATACAAATTCTTAATTAGATAAGAGGAGTAAATTCAAGAGACCTGTCGAACAACATGTTGACTGAAGTTAATAGCAATATATTTTATACTTAAAAATTGCTAAGAGATACCATAACCGGTCTTACTACAGAATAATGGTATCTATGTAAGGTGATATACTATTAAAGTAATTTCACCATTCCATATTCCCAAATATCATAATGTATCCATAAATGTACATAAACTTTGATTTGTCAATTAATAAACTAAGTCTTTTGAAGTTGGGATAGGAAACGGGAAGTCTACCTGTCAAGAAGAAACCAAAATCATATAAACATTTATTTCTTAAATTCATGTTCAATTTTTATAAATGTGATGACAGCTTTTTTGTTCTGTTATGTTTAATTTATAAGGATAATTAATATTGAAAAGTTGTATTACCCTGCTTCATTCATAAATAAATCCATGGAAAGCCAAGTTGTTAAATCATGACATCATGCTTTGCCCCCTCAAAATTACAGTAACTTTACATTTGCTTCAAATCATGTATCCAGCAGCTCCGAGAACTTCAGGCTCAATACACAATACTGTAAGTCACTCTAATTAGAAACCAAAAGAAAAGAATACAAGTAGGGCCCAAGAGGCTATTGATAAAAAGAGATATGAGATGATACAGATAGCAGAGAAGTAGCCATTTTTGCAACCCAACCTTGGGACAAAGAAACAAATGAGAAAAACTAACTTGGGCTTTAAAAAAATAAAAACCTACCTCAGCTTTTGTAAGAAGACTACCACAGACACACTTAAGAGGAGCTGGCAGAGACATGCCCAGGGGAAACACGGAAAGGCTATAACCTTCAAGCCTCAATACCAGAAAAGTGCTGAATTCAAATCAGGAGAAATAGAGAGAGAACTGCCTCTGTGTATGCTAACACCGTAACACAGCACAGCATGTGTGCAGGCAGCAGGGTACCTGGAGGCCAGAAGGAATCTGACAAGTTCCCTCTGGGCCAGAAATGGTCACTAAATCAACACATCAATGTCACTTAGTTTACAAATTCAACATTGTTCTATCACTTATGTGGCAGTGCAAGTTAGTATATATCTAAGTGCTTTCATACACATTTGCCTGTGAAAAGGGTCCAAACGCTATTGAGTTTATAAAAAGTTCATAGAAATAAATTGGAGAAACAATACTTTGTTCTCACTAAAAGCCTTTTGAAACCATAGGTAACGTTTAAATTCCCCCTCACATTTTTATTTCCTACAGTTCCCCTTTAGTTATTTTAACTTCCATTCTCAGGTTTTAAATTCTCTGAAAAATCTCCTCTCAACTCATTCCAAGAGCAATACCTTCCCTTTCAGCTACTGGATATAGATATAGATCAAGAAAACCTTGAGCTATAGAAAGACTACTCTGGTTCCTACGACTACAATAACACTTAAGACTATTTTCCAGCATTTAAATCACAGCTCATGTTACTGGCCATTGCTTAGCAGGTACATTTCTGGAAACCTGAGGCTTTCTTCCCTTTCTCATACAAATAGGTAAGAATTTTCACTAACATTTAAGCTGTAAATAACATAAAAACTACACTGTTCTCCTATGACATTCTTTGTATTAATTGAGGCTATTCTTCATCCTAAGTCTACCTTTCAAAGTATACTCTCATATAAAAGTCAAAAGTCATTTTAGGTAAATGTTAAGTAATGAATGTTGCATTCCTGAATAATGAGGCCCGTAGCAACATCACTTGAATAATTGTTCATAGTTATTTCTAGTTATGAGCAAGAAAAGCAGAGTTTTTAGCATAGGATCTAATACCAAGAAAACAGACAATAACAGAAAAAAAATTAAGTGTTTGTGTATATACAAAAGAGTCATGTGTGTGCTCCACTCCCACCCTTCTTCTACGATAGGCAGCAGACTGGCTACTTACTATGCTTGAAGAAATCTGCACATCTCATCTCCCCTCATCCTGTAGAGAAGCATCCCAAGTCTGGCACGTATGGTACAAGTCTTCAGTCTGTATCAATTAACTCCCATCAATGTCAAGTCCATTGTAACAGTGAACCATGAGACTGGAAGAAACTATGAATTCTGAGGGATCTAGTTTTGGCCAATGTTACAGTGTATTCAACAATAACAGGACCCCTCAAGAATTTTATTACTCACATTACCTGACCTGATTGGTCATACATAGTTTTTTCATTACACTGACTATTTTTTAATCTAGAAAAAATTTCCAAATAGACTATGTCACTGTAAAATGTTCAAACCACTTGAGAAAAAAGTCAGACTCATCTGTTAGCATGCATTTAACCCAAAGGACATAAAGTCTAACAATATAACCAATACGGACATATGGAAGTAATATCAAAATGGGAGGTTATGCATGAATATAAACACATCTTCATATGACTTTTCCACATTAAAATATATTGCTACACTATCAGGTACAGTATGCCTTTAAATGTTAGCTGTATTATGTTGTTCCTATGTTCAAAACCTTACCACTTAAGGACTATAAACAGCATACATTGCAAAATCATCATATACATGAGCCAAGTGTACATCAGTACATTCATTAAGCTGAAGTTCTTCTATTGGCCTACCAGACCCTAAGGCGCCAGGTCCCCTGTGCCAATCTCACACATTAGTTCTCTCATAGCTCATGTCGCTCCCCTGACTCTTTTTTGGAGATAGGGTTTCTCTGTGTAGCCTTGGCTGTATTAGACTCACTTTGTAGACCAGGCTGGCCTCAAACTCATAGAGAGTGGGCTGCCTCTGGCTCCCTGGGATTACAGGCATATGCCACTGTCCCTGGCAATACTCTTATTCTTATGGCACAAATTATTACCATACAGAATACAACCAAATTTACTTTCATTTTCCAGCATTTTTGATGTTGTTGATTTTGGGAAAGTTTTCATCCTGCACTTCTCATCTAAATACTGGCACTGATTCTTAACAATAAATCAGGAGACATCTACTTTCTTGGCAATACAGTATAATAAAGGCTTCTTTTGAATTGGGGGATTGTTTAGTTGGTTTAGTTTCTGGTTTTTTGTTGTTGTTGTTTTCTTTCCCTCAGACATTAAAATTCTGAAGTAAGAAGCCATAGAGTATGGCCTCTATAATAAATACAAGATCCTCAAGATGAAGCCCTCACCTTCAGTACCAAGACCAAGCAGAGACATTTGCTGGCATCAGTGATGCTACTGTGCAGATGCTGAGTGTTAGGGACAGAGCAGTCACTACTCTGAAAACCTCCTGGAGATTAGGACAAGGTCCTTCCAGTCAATCAAACTAATCAGAAACACAAATACTAAGAGCTTCTCGCCTTTACAATGATTGCCCCAGGCAAAGCCAGAGAGAAGGTCAGCAGGGCTAGATACTCATTTCCTGGTCTCTCCTGAGTTTAGCACACTGGGTCAAAATGGACTAGAGAATGTTTTAAATAAAAGCAATTCATCTACAGTTTCACGCAGTTCCATAGGTGGAACCTACCACAACTAACAGCTAAGAATTATAGCATTCCTTTCAAAATTGGCCAATTACATAGGGTTGATGACGATTTCTTCCTAATCTGTAGGTTGCCTTTTTGTTCTATTGACAGTGTCCTTTGACTTAGAAAAGCTTCTCAGTTTCATGAGACCCCATTTATTAACTGTTGATCTTAGAGCCTGTGCTGTTGCTGTTCTGTTCAGGAATATGGCTCCAATGCCAATGAGCTCCACACTTTCCCCCACTTTGTCTTCTAATAAGTTTTTTTTATTTATTTATTTTTATTTATGTCTGTGGGCCTATGTGAGTTTATGTGTGCCTGTTGTATATAGATGTGTATGGAGGCCAGAAGGCGTTACATCTCCTGGAAATGGAGTTACAGATGGTTGTGAGTCAACTGATAGAAGTGCTAGGAACTGAACCCTGGTCTTCTGCAAGGGCAATAAGTGCTCTTAACCTTTTAGCCATCCCTCTAGGCCTTCTAATAAGTTTACAGTCTCTGGTTTTATGTCAAAGTCTTTGATCCACTTAGACTTTAGTTTTGTGCAGGGTGATAAATACGGGTCTATTTACATTTTTCTACATGTAGACATCCAGTGTCTGTTTTCCATTGTATGGTATTGGCTTCTTTGTCAAAAATCAAGTTCCTGTAGGAGTATGGGTTTATTTCTGGGTCTTCAATTCAGTTCCATTGATCAACCTGTCTTTTTCTATGCCAATACTATGCATCAGAGAAGAGAGGGCTGATATCTAAAATATACAAAGAACTTAAGAAATTAAATACCAACAAATTAAATAATCTAAGTTAAAAATTCACAACAGAAGAATATCGAATGGCTGAGAAGCACTTAGAGAAATGCTCAACATCCTTAGCCATGAGAGAAATAAAAATCAAAACAACTCTTAAGATTCCATCTTACACCAGTCAGAACGGCTAATATCTAAAACTCAAGTTACAACATATGCAGGAGAGGATGTGGAGAAAGGGGAATACTCCTCCATTGCTAGCAGGAATGCAAACTTGCACAACCACTTTGGAAATCAATCTGGTGCTTTCTCAGAAAACTGGAAATAGTTCTACCTCAAGACCCAGCTATCCCACTCATAGGCATATACCGAAAAGATGCTCCACCATATATACAAGGACATTTGCTCAACTATGTTCATAGCAGCTTTATTCATAATAGCCAGAAACTGGAAACAACCTAGATGTCCCTCAACCAACGAATGGATACAGAAATTGTGGTACTCTTACACAATGGAATACTACTCAGCTATTTAAAACAAAGAAATCATCAAATTTCTAGGCAAATGGATAGACCTAAAACAACCATCCTAAGTAAGGTAACCCAGAAAGACGTACATGAGAGGAGCCTAACTTGACTGTCAACTGGGAGATTCCAGCCAGCAGCAGATGGAGATAAATGCTGGGACTTGAAGCCAAGCATGGGGCAGAATTCTGAGAGTCCTGTGCAAGTGTTAGGGGAAAGATGGAAGGAATAGGAGCCTCGCAAGAAGACCAACAGAGAACAACTCACCCAGTCCCATGGGGGCTTTCAGAGATTGAGACATCAACTAAGGAGCATGCACGGTCTGGACGTAGGGCCCCTGCACACATGTAGCCAATGGGTGACCTGGTCATCATATGGCACTCCTAGCGAGTATAGAGGGGAAGGGCTGTTTCTAACATGGACTCTGTTGTCTGATTTGGGTCACTTCCCCCTGGCAACGATACCTTGCCTGGCCTCGGGGAATAAAGATACACTTAGTCCTGATGTAACTTGATGTGCTAGGAAAGGTTAATATGGGGGAGGGCTACCCTTTTCTAGGGGAAAAGGGAGAGGGGAAGGAGAAGTAAGGGGGGCCGGGAGGAGGGAAAAGAGGGGCACCCTGGCGGTGTAAAGTAAATAAACTATTTTAATAAAAATTGGCCGATTATTTTAAAATTCAAAGAGATTGCTTCAGAAAAGTCTAAGCACTTGCTGGGTCCAGAGCTGGATGCTAAGAGGCTGAAATTCACATCAACAGTGTCTGAGTATACTTTATGCACTACTTACAAAATCATAGTAAAAGGCCTGGAGGACAAGAAAGAAGGTAACAATGCCATAAGCACAGCTGCTTCTGGGCAGGAAGCAGCTAGAGTCCTCTACATCTCACAGCCCAGGCGGCACATTCAACCCGCAGTCTGCACAGGGACATGTTGCTCTGCACTCCTCACCCCAACCTTACATAAGCAGAGACCTTGCCTTCTTGGTGTTTGGCATGTTGGGGTTCTGCAATGTCTCATACGTGTTTTTTTAAAGGGAAAAGGTGCCGCTTGAAAAATTACTGGGGAAAAAAGGTGCCAGTAAAGGCTTTAGAGTCAGGGAGCCCTTAATTCACATTCGAAATCTATTGAGAACCATGCCTAGAAAAAAAAAATTAATTCTTCAACATAGGAAGAAATTACTGTTACTTATCAAAATCGAACAACAGTACAAAAAAAAGTATTAAAGGAATGCTCCTCCAAATGCACATCCTAGAGGCTCAGGACTTGGCTCCGTGGGCTATACTCACACAAGCATGACAACCTGAGTTCAGATCCCTAACAGCCACATAAAAGCTGGGCTATGTTAGCACATGCCAGTAACTAGGTGCTGGGACAGAGACAAGCAAAGCTCTGAAGTTAGCTGGACAGCAGTCTAGCTGAATCAGGGAGCATCAAATACTGTGAGACTCTGTCTCAAAAAAAAAAAAAAAAGCAGAAAGTAATACAGGAAGATATCCAATGCTGGCCCCACAGATATAGACACATACACCCACACAGACAGCCACGCATGCACACCTGAACTCATATGTGCACACAGGCACACACCACAGACAAACATGAAAAAATACATAGCCAAGAACTACAAAAATATGATGCGATGGTACAAAGATTTTTTTTTTTTAATAGCTCATCCCTCTGGCCAAATATAAAAACACCTATTGGAAATTCACTTTGTCCTTAAGGCACTAACAGCAGGGTGCCCAGGAAACAACAGCTTCTCAAAACCCCAGAAATGGTCTTCATGAACCACACTGGTCAAGGACCATTAGGCACTACTCTGGCACAGCTCCAGACCACACCTGTAAAGGAAGGTGACCGCTGCCAGACAGAAAGGACGCTCACCTGCTTGATTTTATTCCGTGAGTTAGTGATGCGCTCCGTGATGCTCTGGTATGTGCGAATGGCTGTTGTCAATTCTGTGTAGTGCTGAACAATCAATTCATCGAGGTCACGGTCGCACTTCTCATAGGCTTCTTCAAGGCGACCTTTCTCATTCTCTCTGTCTTCAACATCATCACTGGTAGACAGAGTCCTGGTGAGAACAGAATTTATCAAGCTGTGTCAAACTTCAAAGATACTATTCAACGAGAAGAATAGTATCTAGGCAATATACTAGCACATTTATCCTACAAACTAGGAAATGAAGTGACTTAACAGAAAATACAACATGACCTTCAATGTTGATTACACCACCTCCTAAGAACAAGCACAGGCTGCCTGGCCACAGAGCCCATCCTTCACCTATTCTCTTGACACCTGAAATGAATTTCATCAGACAGCAGGTGAGCATGGACATGGAGGGAAGCTGGCGGCTCTTGATGTGTACGGGACTTGGCACAGCTCCACTCCTCTTACAACTCTTAAAATGTCTGACCCACAGACATCTGGAGAAAGGCCCCTTCCCCAGCCCACACAACATCTGGAGAAAGGCCCCTTCCCCAGCCCACACAACATCTGGAGAAAGGCCCCTTCCCCAGCCCCCGACACTGACATACACAGCTAAGATACCCAGACCCGACTGTCAGCTGTGGAAGTAAAAGGCCCGGAAAATGCTACTGCAGCCCTGTCCATGGGCCACAGAAGGAGCCATCCCTGAAGCTTCCCTCCCCTCAAGACTTCTTGTCAGGGGAGATGATAAGTATCATTGTTTAAGTCATTTCTGGATGGCCTTCTTTCATATTTGGCTGAAGTGTTCTAAGGATAAAATTTCTCACACCAATGAACCACCTTCCAAAGAGCTCATATGAACTGAATAGAGCCCCCAGGAGTCTCGGAATAAGGTCATGATAATTCTAAAATCTGTTACAACAGCAGCAACTAGGCTACACTACAAGACACTGCCTGCATTCACTATTCTTCAAACAGGACCAACAAGATTGATAGAAATCAACAATAACCAGACAATGAGAAAGGCACATTTATTAAAAATCTTTCAATAACTCAGTTTGATACATGGGCCACAGATCTTTGTTTCCTCCATTATCTTTCTTGGATGATTTTTTTTAATTTAATATTATAATAAAGAAACCTTTTCCTCTTATCTGCTCACTGTGGTAATTTAGAGTTTCATTAAATTCCCTCAGATTTGTCAGCTTATACATTCAACCTAGTTTATTTCATTTATCTTTTTTAATTTAGGGAGGGGGCTATTTTAGGCTCTCAATGATGGATGCAATCAAT
Source organism: Pachyuromys duprasi (assembly GCA_028658305.1). NCBI lineage: Eukaryota > Metazoa > Chordata > Mammalia > Rodentia > Muridae > Pachyuromys > Pachyuromys duprasi. The sequence goes on from CM053763.1 coordinate 12,034,759, forward strand.
TATAAGTCCATCATTAGAACTGCTTTCAGAGACGGTCTGTCAGCAAATCAATCACACTAACCTCCACATCCTTTCAAACAAAATACTGTACAACAGTCTTCTCTAAACTGTCACTCAGAGCAAGGGGTCTTAATTCATGAGCCACACAATATATAAAACTTCTTTTTCAATTTATATGGGAATTCAGGAGGCCTGTTTGTGGCTACAATGCACCTTCCAAAATGAATTCTGTAAATGTATTAGGGATGCCAAGAGATCAAGTGTTGCATGAAATGAAACAGTACTGGGAGCTATAAAGGGCAGTAGCAGGCCAGACCCTATTTCCTGAACTGTTATCCTAAACCCAGTGATTTTCAAGGTTGTTTCTGCATAGCAAACACACAAGTATTCATCTACTAAAGTAAATCAACTTGATCTCAAAGGGAGAGCCACCAAAATCACCTCTGATATTTAGTTCAGAATGTCTTAGCATGTCTTTGTTGTTTTATGATATATAACTTTGCTCTTTAAATCTGAAGTCTTCCAGGATGTTACTCTAAAGAACAATCAAGAAATGGCTTCAATTTATCAACTGCCCCACAGGTTCAGTTTCTGGATATTTAACTCCATCACTTCTGCAGAGCTACACAGCATGAGCCTGCCATTTTCACAATGCCTTCCACGTCCCCTCCCCATCACACACACACACACACACACACACACACTGTCATTTGTGGAAGGAAACATGCCAAACATCTCTCACACTGTTTACTTTAACCAATCAGAATTACTATTGAGGAAAATGTCGGGCCCAGTGAGGACACTGTCTCTGGAATGGGTTGTCACCGTAATGCACTACAGGAGCATTAGGATTTACTCAGGAAAAAGAAAGGCTTACTAAAATGAAGATTAGGAGTAATTGAGTTCACAGGAAATCTTTTCTCCTATTTTCATTTCCAGTGGAAATATTTATATAATAAATAACCTAAAAGAAAAAAAAATTCCTGTGCCAAGTTTGATTCACACTCAAAGTTCATCCTCTTCCTGGGATGTTTCCTGGGATGAATGATAAACATGTTTGTCATTAGTCAAACACATATTATAAAACTCTAAAAATAAAAAATTTTAAAGTATTTTTTTGTTAGTGAAGGGAAAGGTTGTAAAACTAATGAAAATAATAAAGACCTCTAAAATTTAGAAAGGTTCACAGATGCCATAAAGCAGCTCTAGCCTGCATTTCTTCAAATGTCCATTCCTGTCCCAGGGAGCCGATCATTATCTTCCAGCCCCTTTTTACACTAGAAGCAGCTAAGCTTTGAAAAACTTAATTTATCCACCTCAGAGAACGGGTTTTCAATCCTTCTACAATCTCTTATTATCAAGTCTATTTATAGATTAGGTTTTGAACAACTGCATAATAATTGAAACCTGTCTCTGAACTCTAACTGCCTAGGTTGGGCTCCTTACTCCACCATATTTATTACCCAGAGGACCTCAGTAATCAAATATTATTTTGTTCACTTATAAAATGTAAAAACAAGCCCTTTTGGCTCTCTAAGCAGCACCATGGCGGTCGGCAAGAACAAGCGCCTGATGAAAGGCGGCAAGAAGGGCGCCAAGAAGAAAGTGGTCGATCCATTTTCTAAGAAGGACTGGTATGATGTGAAAGCCCCGGCTATGTTCAATATCAGGAACATTGGGAAAACACTAGTCACGAGGACTCAAGGAACCAAAATCGCCTCTGATGGCCTCAAGGGCCGTGTGTTTGAGGTGAGCCTTGCCGATCTGCAGAATGATGAAGTCGCATTTAGAAAATTCAAGCTAATTACTGAGGATGTTCAGGGCAAAAATTGCCTGACCAACTTCCAAGGCATGGATGTTACCCGGGACAAGATATGTTCCATGGTCAAAAAGTGGCAGACCATGATTGAAGCGCATGTTGATATCAAAACGACCGATGGTTATTTGCTCCATCTTTTTTGTGTTGGTTTCACTAAAAAACGCAACAACCAAATACGCAAGACATCCTATGCACAGCACCAGCAGGTCGGCCAGATCCAGAAGATGATAGCGATCATGACCCGAGAAGTGCAGACAAACAACTTGAAGGAAGTGGTTAATAAATTAATCCCAGCAGCATTGGAAAAGACATAGAAAAGGCTTGCCAGTCCATCTATCCTCTTTATGATGTCTTCGTGAGGAAAGTGAAAATGCTGAAGAAACCCAAGTTTGCATTGGGAAAACTGATGGAGCTCCATGGTGAAGGCGGCAGTTCTGGAAAAGTGACGGGAACGAGACAGGTGCTAAGGTTGAACGAGCTGATGGATATGAACCACCAGTCCAAGAGTCCGTTTAAAAGCCAGATTTTTAATAGTGACAAATAAAAAGTCCTATTTGTGATGAAAAAAATGTAAAAACAAAATATTCCTTACAGAATGGTGGTGTTAAAGACGATCAAACAAGGCCTCATATATTATCAGCAGTCAAAAAATGTTGGCCACTATTAGCTATCATTGCTGCAACAAAGAAACTAGTAACAAAGACTCAGTAGCCATCACCCAAAAATTTTGGGGACCATAAGTATTTTGGATTTTGAATTCTTTCTAGATTATCTAAAATGTATGAAATGCTAAGTATAGGACTAAATATAAATTTATGTTTCATACACATCATATATATGTATGTATATAAACATATGTAGGTTGTGAGCCTAGCCTTTAATGGTTGAGCCATAGGAGGACCTCCCCTATCACTGGACTAGGGCAGGAACATAAGGGGAGAAGACGGAGGAAGGGCAGGACTGGGAAAAGATGAGGGAGGAGACTACAGCTGGGATACAAAGTAAATAAATTGCAATAAATGATAAATCAATAAAAAATCTACTAAAATATATATGGGGCTGACAGTAATTTTATATTATATTTTTACTAATTCTGTATACTAACAAAGTTTCATAGACGTGTCTATGTGCTGCCACTGTGTCAGTGTCCAAAAGGTGTGGGAGTTTTAAAGCCTACTTCCAAACAGAAGGAGGTATTAGAGTTCACAACATGGGCACAATGCTAAACTACCTTCTTTATTGTTTGGTGGTGGGGTTTTTGTTGCTTTTCTGTTTTGTTTGTTTATTTGTTGAGACAGAGTTCCTCTGTGCATCCCTGGCTATCATGGGTTCACTCTGTAGACCAGGCTGGCCTCAGACTCACAGAGATCCACTTGTCTCTGCCTCCCAAGTGCTGGGACTAAAGGTGTATGCCGGCACCACCTGGCCTAAACTACATTTTTGTTGTTGTTGTTGTTTCTGGGTTATAGTTTGGAGGGTTGTTTTGTTTTGTTTTTTGTCTTTATTTATTTTGAGGGGGTTGGGTTTTTGTTTTGTTTTGGATGTTTTGTTTAAATTTTCTCAGAAAGTGGCTTGCTATTCAGTTCAAACTAGCATACCAATCTCTGTGCAGCCCAGGCTGACCTCTACCATCCTCCTGCCTCTGCCTCCCAAGTGTTGGCTTTACAAACATGCAGCACCACACTGGACATGACAGTGCAGTTTTAGTGAAGAAAAGAAGAGATTTATGATCTGGTGGACAGTCAATACTGATGAACCAGGCTGCACACCACTACTTGTGAAATGTTAATACTAAGCCCAGAAATGTAAAGATCCCCCACTGTCCTCTGTCCAGCACACAGGGAAGGAGGTCAGTAAAGGTAAGGCCCAGAATACAAACAGAAGAAATGCAGCAGTCACATAGTAAGCAAATACACAAGCTAATGTGCACACTTCACAAGAGCACACACCTAACGAGATCTGGGCTGGAACTAAAATGAGTACACTTGACCAAAGCACAGCCTCTTTCTATCATACACTGAATTGCTATCTTTCCTGCCTCAACTCCAGAGCTGAGGACTTCACCCGAACTGTATGACAGCTCACCTATAAAAACAGTGGTCAGCTAAAAATGAAAAGATAAACATGGGCCCTACAGTTTTTCTCTCTTTTATTTCTGCTGTTGTTTTTTTCTTTTTAAGAAACACTATTGGGCCTGACAAAAAGGTTAAGAACAATAGCAACAACAAAAGACAGAAGCAAAGGGCAATGACATGAGGTTGACACTCCAAGGTGCATTCAAATTACATAATCACTCTTTAGATTTTGTTCCGCCCCTATTTTGTGTAAATTGTGATTATGATTTACAAACTGCTACTAAGTTCACACTGGAACACATAAGGGTAAACTGGATTGTGGTGAGCTAGACACAGAGACATTTCTGGATTACTAAGAATTTTTCACTATGACAGCTCTGGTATTTTGCATGATAAATTATATCTCTAACAATGTCTAATTAATCCCCAGCAAAGAATGTATTCACAGGCTAAAGGGTCTACCAAATGCTTCTAGCAAAAACAAGAACAGTAGATGGTTCCAATGGATTCACAAGTCACCAGCTCCCCGGGAATCCCACAGATAAACATTAAAATATGGGATAAAGATGTGCAGATTAAAAATGGAATTTTTCAGGGAGGAGGGGGTTGTTTTTGTTTTTCAAATTCCAGCCTTCAGTCTTTCATTTGGCCATTCAAATGTTGTGAAAGGAAAATAAGCACTCACCATCTAGCAATTCCTCCCATGAAGCAATTCTGCTCTCCCTTTGGACTTTAGGACAGTAATGGAGTCCAGACAGAAGCAAGCACATGAAAGTCAATGCACTGTTTTAAAAGATCAAAGAAAGCGTAGACAGAAGGGAAAGCACACCTATGACATCAGGTTATTCACCAAGACTGCCCATCACTCACCGGAGTAAGAACTTTCAGTCAAAGACAGTGAAAAGGAATGAAAGAAAAAAATGACCAGATCGAGATTGCTGCCAGGGCTACACCAAACACTCCTTAGGATTCCCAGCAAGCATGTCTCACAAAAGCATGTGAGGTTTGCAGCTCAGTGGCACAGCACTTGCCTAGTACGTGCAGAGTTCACGTACACAACACTGCTTTAAAAAAGATACTTTTCTTTCCCCATACCACTTATCTGTGCACAAAGTTGAACACATTAGCAGGGTACAGTTTGCACGACTTTAATCCCAACAGAGAGATTAAAGGCAGAGGCATGTGAATCTCTATGTGTGGTCAAGGCCACCCTGGGCAAAATAGAACAGAACATGCCACCACTTAGGAAAGCAGATGCAGAAGGAGCAGGAATTAAGGACAGCCTTAGCTACAAAGTCAAGGTGTGGCCAACCTGGGTTATATGAGACCATCTCAAAAACAAAGCAAGCAAACCATTAGAAGCATCCTTGAAAAATTAAACAAACAGTTGTTCTCAAAAGCAAAGCCCTAGGTTCAAATAGGTCTTTGTAGTGGACAAGGTGCCTGTCACCTTGAAATTACAGATGCTGAGACAGGAGGAATATGACTGTGAGGTCAGCCTTGGACTACACAGCAGGCCCTGGCTTAGAAACAGAAACTCTTATTAAACAAAAACAAATACAACTCTGCAGTGGGTTCCTCAGCCTCTCTGGTATGTTTTCCTTGCAAAACAGACATAAGAAAACCTGCCTCAAGAAGCACTTAGAGAAATGCTCACTGTCCTTAGCCATCAGAGAGATGCAAATCAAAATGACCCTGAGATTTCACCTGACACCCATCAGATTGGCTAAGATCAAAAACTCAAGTGACTACACATGCTAGAGAGGTTGTGGAGAAAGGAGAACCCTCCTCCATTGCTGGTGGGAATGTAAACTTGTACAACCACTTTGGAATCAATCTGGCATTTTCTCAGACAATTAGGAATAGTGCTACCTCAAGATCCAGCTATACCAATTCTTAGGCACATATCCAAAAGATGTTCAAGTACACAACATGGACATTTGTTCAACCATGTTCATAGCAGGTTTATTCGTAATAGCCCAAACCTGGAAACAACCCAGATGTCCCTCAGTTGAGGAATGGATATAGAAATTGGCTGGCCTCAGACAATGGAATACTACTTACACAATGGAATACTACTCAGCAATTAAAAATGAGGAAACCATGAAATTTGCAGGCAAATGGTAGGACCTAGAAACGATTATCCTGAGTGAGGTATCCCAAAAGCAGAAAGATACACATGGTATATACTCACTTATATAGACATATAAAATAGGATAAACCCACTGAAATCAATACACCTAAAGAAGACAAACAAGAAAGAGGACCCGGGGTAAGAGGAACAATCCTCACATAGAAAGACAAATGGGATAGGCTTTGAATGTAGAAGAAAGGAAGCAACAGGACAGGAGCCTACCACAGAGGGCCTCTGAAAGACTCTACCTAGCAGTGTATCAAAGCAGATACAGACTCATAACCAAAACTTGGGCAGAGTGCAGGGAATCATATGAAGGAAGGGGAAGTTAATATGATCTAGAAAGGACAGGAGTTCCACAAGGACCAAATATATTTGGGCACAAGGGTCTTTCATGAGACTGTGTCTCCAACCAAAGACCATGTATGGATATAACCTAGAACCTCTGCTCGGATGTGGCCCATGGTAGCTCAGTATCCAAGTGGGTACCCTAGTAAGAGGAACAGGGACTATTTCTAACATGAACTCAATTACGGGCTCTTTGACTTCTCACCCTGCCAGGCCACAGAGGAGGACTTTGCAGCCAGAAGTCCTGAATACACCTGATAAACCAGAGTCAGAAGAAAGGGGAGGAGGTCCTCCCCCATCAGTGGACCTGGAAAGGGGCAGGAAGGAGATGAGGGAGGGAGGGTGGGATGGGGAGGGAATGAGGGAGTGGGAAAAACCAGGGATACAAAGTTAATAAACTATAACTAATATAAAAAAGTAAATAAATATGAAAAAAGAGGGTAAGTGGAAGGGATTATAGAGGAAAGCTAAGGGAGAAATGATTGAAGTATTGTAATTTCAAAATTCATAATGTCAATACTAGTAAAATATACTTTGCTTTTTGTATACAGATTTTGTTGATAAAATTTTTGCTACAGATATTTTTAAAAAAATATATGCCTCTCCAGGATATGTTAAGAACTGAAGAAGTGTGGGAAGCAGGATGGAAATGCTGATTCAAATCATTAGAATCGAAATAAATAATCTATAAATCCTAACATTGTCAGCCCAAAGCCCCTCATGCCTGCCCACTTCAAAGTGCCTATGGATCTGTTACAAACGCAGATCAGACCTTTTCTCTAGATTCTCACAGTCTCTGGCACATTAACTAGTTAGCAAAAGCTACATAATGGGTAGCAGCAAGTTGCAGCAGCTGTCTGCCAGAGACAACCGCAGTGGAGTGGCCTCCCTCACTGGAGGTTGCACATGCTCATAAATCCCTGGGAGGGAAAGCGACAGTTACTGTAGCCCTATCCAATGCACTGATTCACGCAAAAGTGTTTACTAAGCACATTACTTTCCAGGCAGATCAAATGGCTAGGCACACAGCAGTAACTGACCCAGCCCTCCCTCATGAAGCTAACATGTCAGCGTGAAGACACAGGCGATAAAGTAGCAGGTAGGGAAACAAGTGCAGCAGGCAGAAGCTGATGTATAGCAGAGACAAAAATGGCCACCCCTAGCAAGGGCACAAAAAGGTAAAGTGAATAGAGCCTTTGTGAAGACACCCTCTGTAGGGGAGCTGTTCCAGAGAGAACAGAAGATGTCTGCCCCCATAAAGAACGAATTCAAACTGTTGAGGGAAAGAACTGGCAAGGAGACCATGGTGGCTACCAACTGCTAGTATGGAAGGAACAGGAGACGAGGTCAGGAGTCAGAGAAGTCACAGCTAATATGTGACTTAATATGTGTGCTTTTACTCCGAGTGGTCATTGAAGCAACTACTAAGGAGTGGTGGTAACTTATCAGCCAGTGTTTAGTGATGACAGCCAGTAACGACATTTATGATGATTTCGTTTTAATTTTATCTCTTCTCTTTCAAAAAACAAAAATCAGAGATGTTTCTCTAAGACTATAGTAAAATATACAGAGCACCATTATATAAATTTAAAATATAAGCACAGCATATGGCCACACAGAGTTCATAATAAATAAGTTCCTAATCTAAATTTGAACTTCCAAGCAACGAAGGCAAAAAGTTCTAATCTTCTAAAAAGACAGTCTCCTTTACGCAAGCCAATCTTTTCATTTAAAACAACCTGGGAAGCAATTTACAATATAGTGAAAGACATCCTCACCTATCTTCTGAAAACAAGGTAACAAATTTTTCATCAACATCTCTTGACGACCATTATTTTTTTAAAAAAAGTAAAGAAAAACTTAATTCAGGCCTCCATGTTTTGAAAGATAATGGATATAATCCAAGTTTATAGGTTTCCAATGATTTATTTTTTCATTTTAAAGATATTATTTTGGAAAGTATAGAACTAGGTGAGTCAGACAATGTTTTACTAGTTTCCTCTTCTCGGTAAATCTTTTGACAGCTCAAGCCACTGGCTAGCAGTTCTCTGTACAGTGTAGAGCACACATGTTGGTATTAAGTGCTGATACAAGACTATTAACTATTAAAAGTCAGCAGGATGCTCAATGTCAAATGCAGCAGGAATTACTCATGCCTGAGCTTGCAGGTGACAGACACCCCCCCCCACACACATAGAAGCTTTGCTTACTTATAAACAGTGCACCTCCATCAAAAGGCTTTTTTTTCTTTTTATGATAACATCTCAATACTATACTCCAACTGTGTTTAGAGACAACAAACAAAGGAGGTGATGAAGTTCAGCAAGTCAGGAGAGCCTAACAGCTAGGAGTGCTGTTCTCCTGAGAAAAGCAGGGGACAGTAGGGAATCCTGTCCACACAACCAGAAGAAAGGCTCTCATGGGGACAGAGCAAGGAAGTGATCATTTATATGCCAAGAAGACACCAACAACACATCTTGATGGTGCTTTGACCTTGGCCTTACAGCATCCAAAGGGGTGAGAAAAGAATTGTTTAGCCATCCAATCAGAGGTGTTTGGTGAATCAGAAAGCTACACTGCCTCAGAAAGCATAAAAAATGTTATTTCTGTTAGTCAAGTTCTCATTCATTCTCTCTGTTTGCTATTAGTTTATCTGGGGTTTAGAGGTGAGGTGAGGTTTGCTTAGGTTTGATTTGGTCTGGTGTTGGGTGAGGTTGGGTTGGGTTACACAGAAATATTGTGATCTCCTGCTCTAGCTGCCCAAATCCACTAGGGATGTACACCACAAGGGTTCAACTTGGTTGGTTAAATTCTCAAGGTAATATTATCAATCAGCCTAAACAACACACATTCTTGACAAACCTGTATGATGAATTAGCTACTTGAAACAGCCACAGATGGCTAACACACTTGTGGGCAGGCAGTGACACAAGCCTTTTATCTCCACACTCAGGAGGCAAAGGCAGGTAGACCCCTGTGAGTTCAAGGCCAGGCTGGTCTAGAGAGTAAGTTCCAGGACAGGCAAGGCTTCACAGAGAAACTGTCTCCAAAAATGAAGGAAAGAAAGAAAAAGAAAGGAAGAAAGGAAGGAAGGAAGGTATACACCTAAATCTTGGTGCTCCTACAGAATGAGCAGAACTGAGACACATTTTCTGAAAGCTGAAAATAGGCTTCCCTGTCCACTAAGGCCCCATTGGTCTCTCTTCAAGTAATACAGTCTAAGAAAACAATGGAAACTCCCTTAAGCAACTAAGAAAAATGAGTTACAAGTATGACTTCAAAAATCCAAAAATCAATGATAGCAAACGACAGAGCACCATCTACAAAACAGGAATCAAGTGTCCTCAGCTACCCACTTTCTGAGAAGTACTCTATGTGGGCCTAGGAGACCAGCTGGATGCTGCAAAGTCCCTGCCATCGTCTCATCAAGAACCTCAACCACCAGGGAGGGATACCTTCTTTCCAACACAAGACCATAAGCCAAGAACTGCACTTGATAGTGGACTAGTTTCCTAACTAGGCTCCAGGAAGTGAAAACTAAGTGCCCCATAAATGGTCTTTTCAGAAGACGATGTCTCTTTTTGTTAGTGATCCCAACACAAGGAAGAAATATCTAGAGCTGATGTGCTTTCTCTGATGTCAATCATGTGTTCTTCCCACCTCTTCTGTCACATGATCAGTTCTATCCAGTACTTGCTTCAAAGTTCTAGAGCCACATGTTCTTTCCAAAAAAGAACCCTACCCACCTCATGCATGGCTGACTGCAAAATACAACTACAGCCAGCAGGGGAACTAAAGACAATTGCTCTAAGCATGGGTAAAGAAACCCAAACCCATGAGGAAGAAAAGAGCCTAAAGGATACAAACACTATACAGCTCAAAGTTCCAAGCTGATTATACAAAGCAGGACACTACACTACACTACACTTCATTGATGGTGAGTCAGCTGGAACTGCTTCCAGGGAGATTAATAAGAGGCCTTCATCATGAATCTGAGATTAAAGGATCACACATTAAAGAAATGCTAGAGATGTGTGTCACTACATAATCTCAGAAAGCAGGAGCAAATCAACACCTCACTTTCGTACCAGATTTTATTCTATTCAAGTATATGTTGTGATGCCTTGTTTCTTAATTATAGTTTATTAGAGCCTATAAAATACAAAATAATCCCATCCCAACTGAGACCAATTCACAATAACAAGTCCCTCTGAGAAAGTTTTCTCATGCATATGAATATCCCTTAATAGTAAGAGAGACTCATGCAGCCTCAGTGACAGTAAACACTGTCTGCTTTAAAGTCATTTGAAAACTCACTAGTATCTGGCTTCAGACAGCACTTAGAGCCAATTACTACACTCAACACATGTGCATATAGCTCTTCAATAGTGCAATTAACTCAGTTACACAGAGCAGTACTAGAGACCAAAAGTTTTAAATTGCTTAGGCAACAAAGAAGGCCATTATCTAAAATTAAGTTAAAATCACTCAACTCAGGCATAAAACTGAGTTGAAGGCTGACAAAGTCAACTTAAAACTCAATCACCTTCCCACTTCCTTCTATTGTCCAGCGTGCTCAGAAAGCACTAACACAGAGATCCTTACTTCCTGGTGAGTTCCTCACAAGTGATGTTTTACACTTCTGACTGGTATTATATGGCCAAATACATATTAAAAATTGGAGGGTAGGCTTTAGAACACTGGTGCCACAGAGAAATGACAAGATCTAAAGCACTGGTTCTCAACTTTTCTAATGCTGTGACCCTTTAATATACTTCCTTATATTGTGGTGGTCCACAACCATAAAATTATTTTAGTGCTACTTCATAACTGTAATTTTGCTGTTAAGAATCATAATGTAAATATCTGATATGAAGGATATCTGACATATGACCAATGTGAAAGGACTGTTTGACAGCACAAGGGGTCACGAGCCACAGGTTGAGAACCACTGATCTAAAGAATATATCATACAGCATTTCTGTGATTTATTAATATGCTAAGTGAATACTCTGCCTCCAGCCCCTACACATACATTTTTATGGAAGTAATGACCACAAACAAAAATTAAAAGACTTGTCAAAAACTTGCACCTTCAAGAGATAATGCCGTCTTCTATCTGGCTTCATCCATCCCTGCACTGGCTCCCATCCTTTCCTCCAACTACATCAGCAAAATTCTAGGCAGGATTTGTATTGGTACATATTTCATTATACAAATGTTCACCTTAACAGCAATGTTTTTTAAAACAGTTTTGTTTTGTTTTCTTTTTCTTTTTCAAGACAGGGTTTCTCTGTGTAAAAGAGAAACCTGGCTGTCCTAGACTAATTTTGTAGACCAGGCTGGCCTTGAACTCACAGAGTTTTGCCAACCTCTGCCTGCCAAATGCTGGAATTAAAGGTGTGCACTATTTTATATTTAACTGCATGTCTATGTTCACATGTGTGAGTGCAGTGTCTATGGAGCCAGAGGCATCTGATGCTGATGGAGCTAAAGTTACAGGCAGCTAGCTGCCCAATATGGGTGCTGGGAACCAAAGGAGGTCCTTTGCAAGAGCAGTAACTGCTAAGCCATCTTTCCACCCTGAGTAAAACTTTTTTAAAAAAAAAGCATAGTCACTGAAAAAAGAAAAAAAATCATAGCCCTATCATTATCCCAACTTTCATTTAAAAAGTAACAACTTGAATGTGTTTCTTTTATCTCACTTCCCCAATAAACTATGCTTAAGGAATACTCAAACTCTATCGTGTGTTTAAATCATCAATATAGTTATAAAAATGCACAGTCAGGGCTGGAGAGAGGGCTCCACAGTTAAGAGCTTAAGAGCACCAGCTGTTCTTGCTGATCTTCCAGAGGACACTGGTTCAATTCCCAGCACCTGCATGGCAGCTCACAACTGTCTGTAACTCCAGTTCCAAGGGATCCAACACCCTCACTCAGACACACATGCAGGCAAACACCATTGCACTTAAATTTAAAAAAAAAAATCACTAAAAAAATTTTTTTAATGCAGATGAGTGTCAGATGGGTCAGGCAGCACCTGAGAAAGTGAATTCCTAGCAAACTTTCAAAAGTGATTTTGGATATAAGATAATATAAATGACAATTCCTGGAATGAAGCTGTGTCTACAAGGACTAACTAATTAAAACTGCAATGACGGAGAGAGACTGGAATGCTGTAGTTCCAGAGAGTTAGCTTTAGCCCCAGGAACAGCCACTCATTGCCCATCTCTGAATAGGAACTAATATCCTGTAACTAACAGATAAAAACCTTTGGAAATCTATTGCCTTAGCAGACCAATAGCTTCCACCAACCCAAAAGCTAAGAGAACCATCAGATAGCATCTTAGATCTATAGAAAAGCCTCACCTAGCTTGTTATACCTGCCTCTGGTGCACCCACCAGTGCATTTTTTTATATTAGTTAGAGTTTACTCACTTTGTATCCCAGCTGTAGCCCCCTCTCCCTCATTCCCTCCCAATTCCACCTTCCCCTTAGCTGTTCCCATGCCCCTCTCCAAGTCCACTGATAGGGGAGGTCCTCTCCCCCCCCCCCCTTCCATCTGATCCTAGCTTATCAGGTCTCATCAGGACTGGCTGCATTGTCTTCCTCTGTGGCCTGGCAAAGCTGTTCCCCACTCAGGGAGGTGATCAAAGAGCCAGCCCATAAGTTCATATCAGACACAGTCCCTGTTCCCCTTACTAAGTAACCCACTCGGATACTGACCTGCCATGGGCTACATCTGAGCAGGGGTTCTAGGTTTTCTCCATGAATGGTCCTTGGTTACAGTGTGAGTATCAGAAAAGACCCCTGTGCCCAGATTTTTTGGTTCTGTTACTCTCCTTGTGGAGCTCCTGTCCTCTCCAGGTCTTACTCCAGGTCTCACCCTTCTTTCATAAGGTTCCCTGCATTCTGCCCAAAGTTTGGTTCTGAGCCTCTACCTGCTGGGTAGAGTCTTTCAGAGGCCTTCTGTGGTAGGATCCTATCCTGTTTCCTCCTGTCCTGTTTTCTCCTTCTTCCAATGCCCGTCCCGTTTGCATTTCTGAATGAGGATTACTCATCTAACCCAGTGTCCTCTTCTTGCTTAGCTTCTTTAGGTGTACAGATTTTAGTATGTTTATCCTATACTATATGTCTAATATCCACTTACAAGTGAGTATATACCATGTGTGTTTTGGATACCTCACTTGGGATGATCTTCTCTGGATCCCACCATTTGCATGAAAATTTCATGATTTCCTTGTTTTTCATTGCTGAGTAGTTTTCCACTGTGTAAATGTACCACAATTTCTGTATCCATTCCTCAGTTGAGGGACATCTGGGTTGTTTCCAGGTTCTGGCTATTACAAGTAAAGCTGCTATGAACATGGTTGAGCAGTGTCCTTGTTGTGTACTTGAGCATATTTTAGAAGTGGTATAGCTGAATCTTGAGGAAGTGCTATTCCTAATTGTATTTTAATCTTCCCTTGATTTATGACTTTCTTGTTCCATAAAACTATAAAACTACCTCCTACTTTGGAACATGGAATTTGGGATAGCCAAAATCTGTGTTCCTAGGTCATGGTCCCTCAAAATGACTCCAGAATAAACTATGTCTTATTCCTGTTAAGGTAAAAGCTGTGTTTTTTTTTTTTTTTAATGCAAACAGGACTAAAACAAACTATCTTTTGAATTATGTCCTACTTTACTTTTTGAAAGGGCTTCCAGTAACAAATACAATTCAAAATATTCTCATAAAAATCTTGAAATGCATAATTGTTTTTAATCAACACTACCAAAAATATTTTTTTTACTATTTTGTGTTAAATTGTAAGTTCTCACTGTTTTCAAAGCTGAATCCCTAGCACAGAAAAGACTGGCTACTATTATAAGAATCAGGTCCTAACTCATTTCATAGCTGGAAAGCAGTTAAAAGTGTAAACAGCAGCAGACTGAGACTGTTTGCAACAGAAAGCAGAACTCACCACTGTAAACAACCTGGAAAAACCTACCAGCTGGTAATAAAAAGACTCTAAAGCCTGAGCTGCTCAAGGGGAACCTACTGAGAACACCTTAGGCCCCACTCCTGCAGGTGGCAAAACAAAAGAGCTATATCATTCAAATAAAAAATTATAAGAAATTTCAAGGCCTGTCTCACTGTCCAGCTCCTATCAAACTACTACAGGAGCAAAGGTTTAATGAGATGCAAAATAAAGGGTGGGAATTTAGCTCACTGATAGGGACTTGCCTACCAGCACAAGGTCCTGGGTTCTATCTCCAGCTTTGAATTTCTTTGCTTGTTTGCTTGTTTGTTTGTTGTGCAACAGATTGAACCCATAGCCTGAGGCATGCCAGGCAAGTACTCTTAGATTTAGTAAAAATCAAGCTTCTAACTAGACACTACAGTTAAGCATCTAAGTGCCTCTGTTCCAAACTGTGCAAGGCACTTTCACATGCCTTGTCTCATTTCATGTTCCCCCAGACCACACCAGATCTTCATCATCCCCATTTCATAAATGGAAAAGACTGGGGCGGGGGCTGAGTAAGTAATTCAAGGTTACAGGCTAGTAGGTTTTTCTTAGCTACGCTAAACCTTACCCTCTCAATAAAGGGTATGACCAGACATATCTATAAAGGCACGTGTTGAAAAACTTGATAGCATGCCTCAAAGCTTTCAAAAAATTCCAACATTAACAATGACTCCTGAGGCTAGAAACCAAGACTTGGGTCCCCAAGATATTAATTCTACATGAACAACCAGAAAGTGGAACATTTTCTTCTCATTTCCATAAATGAAATTATCAGCTGTCCCAGGAGCTCCTGAAAGTGTGTTTTATTTCCAAACAAGGTCTCAGGTATCCCATATCCCAAGTGCTACATTACAGGTATGCACAGCTAAACCCAGTCTACACTGGGAATCAAATGAAGAGCTTTGTGCTAGACAAGTACTATACCAGCTAAGTCCATCTCCAGTTTTGCCACGGTTTATTCTGATAGTAATTTGCTAACAGTACTACATCACGGATGGGAACAAGGCTGAGGGAAACAGTGAGACATCTAATCGCTACTTTGAGTTTGGCTCAGATGGAGAGAGGAGACAGTGCTGGAAACAGTGTCTATGCCTGACACAGATCTTGGGACCAAGCTCTTCCTGCCACAAACCTCAAAGGTCTGTTTAAAGCCCCACATCAAAGCCTGAACCCCTCAACAAACTTTACTTTGAATTAACTATGGGATGACCAAAAATATCCTCTACAGAGGAAAGGATTTAACAGGAGCCTACAATAAAGGATTTCCTATGTGTTTGAAATTCCAACTTCTGTGAAGACATAAAAGTTGATGAAAATGTGAGCATCCAAGCGCCTCAAGCCTCCTTTGACATCTGCAACCAGCCTGTCTACAAAAAAGATCTGCTCCAAGGTTTCAATAAGGCCTCCATAAGACACAGCCAGAGTTTGTTTCCCCAATTAAACTGGCTATTTGCAGGCTGATGTACAAAGAAGGGAGAGTAATGTTTAATTGGAAAGCAAATCACCTAACAGGAAGTGGTAGACACATTCCCCAATTAAAAATCTGACAAGAACTCACAAAATAAAATAACATCTCTGAAATGCCATCTCACTTATTTCACAACTCCAACTTCACACAAAACAAAAGGTTGAGGTAGGGTAATCAATAGGGAAGAAGATATAGTATGTCAAGTGTGTAAAAGTGTGTATGTGTGTGTGTGTAAAACTATACAAACTAGACTGTGCACCCAATTATTTCCTCTGTAAAGGAACAGTGGTGACGTTAATCTAGTTAGTGGCAGCCTCCAAAAGACCAAATCACAAGCACTATGTCTCCTCCTCAAACCCTTCCTCACAGACCTGAGACTTCTAAATAGATACAACATTGAACCACTACACATCTGACTGGCCTGAAATATGCTTATTAAGGATTTTTAGGTGATTACAAATTTTAATTTATATATATATAAGTCCCTTTCTACCAAACAATTACAGTACATTATATTTGCACTATATTTCCTTTTTTATTATTATTTTAAAGTCTCAGTGACAATTCTGATACTAGCAAAACACTGAGTCCTTACCTAATTAGTTTCCACCATGGTAGAAAATGGAAATGAGAACGAGACCAGGCTGTAACAGGGCAAGCATGTACTCCCAGCATCAGAAGGTAGAGGCGGAAGAATCAGAAGTTTTAGAAGCCAAGGCCAGTGTGGGCTACACACAAACCTGTCTCAAAAATCCACATTCAGACAAATAACAATGAGACTGGGACACTTATTTCTTTTGTGTAGACTAGGTCAGTCCTTATATTAAACCTTATCTGGAGTTTAATCCAGTACCCAGAAGTGTCTACAACAATAAATGTTCTTCTCTTCAAACTATTAAGAATAACATCTTAGCCAAGTGTGGTGGCTCACACCTTTAATCCCAGCACTTGGGAGGCAGAGGCAAACAGATCTCTGTGAGTTCAAGGCCACCCGGGTTTACATAGCAAGCCCAAGCCAGCCAAAGCTATAGAGACCTTATCTATAAATAAAGAAAGAAATATAGAAATACAGAAATGGTATTTTTGTAATTTGAGAGAGAACTGAAGGAACAAGAAAAACAGAACAAGAAAAACTGCTGCTGCCCAGTCTAAAGATAACGGTGAACCAATTAAACTGTTTTAAAAGTCAGTGGATTCTGTCACTAACTTATTTTGTGACAAATTGACAGGTCTAGAGCAACATGAAAGAACAAGCATGTAGCAAATACCCTTTCAGAAACACGGAGACTTTATAAACACAAACCTAAAATGGGTTTTCCGTTGTGAAGCTTGTTGCCAAAGTAACCAGAAAAGGTCTAGTCTTTTGAGAGAATCTGAAAATAGTTAAGTCTGGAAGGAGGTAAACGAAGTACAGGTAAGATCTAAGAATAATGAATACAATGTGCAAGAGCAGCATGAAGGGCACAAAGTGAGCGGCTCTGAAGAGCAGAGATTTCAGAAAGACACACAGTTACCCATAAGAAACACATAGGCCCATTCTACTCTTCCAGCCAAGACTCCTCTCACCAAATCCCAGCACCAAAGTCAGACTACCACTCTTCTCTCAGGTACTGCTCATGGAATTTAAACCACTGGGCTAGCACAAAAGAACATCCGGAGGAAAACACCAATGGAGATTGGTAACACCCTCCCTCATCCCAAAGCCAAACTTTCTGTGTCCAAAGGAATGTTAAAATACAAAGAGCAACACTTCAGCACCAAACACATCTAGTTTTGTTCATATGTAAGTATAAACCCCATTCTTTATTAAACATTACCAGAATGATAGATAGATCTGGGCATACCTTAACAGCATGATTGTAAACAAAACATAAATAAAGGGAACACATCATTCATGTGTCCTAACATGATCTGGATTATGAATCAAAATTAAAGCAGTACTTCACAACCGAAGTCAGAGTAAAAGATGCCAGGGCAAAAATCACAGTTACAAAGTAAAGGCACAAGACTGGCCTAAGAGATGGATAACCAAATAAATAAAGCCCTGTGTGGTGGTGGGGCTACTCTTGTCTACATGAGCTAGAAGACAGACTGGGCCACATGAGAACTCAGCAGTTCTCAACCTGTGGTATGTGTCTCAACACCTTTGGGATCAAATATCAGTTATTTACATTAAGATTCATAACAAAAGCAAAATTAGAGTTATGAGGTAGCAACAAAATAATTTTATGGTTAGGGTCACCACATCATGAGGCACTGTATTAAAGGGTTACAGCATTAGGAAGGTCTAGAAGCACTGCCTTAACTCAACACAAAACACCACTGAGGTACCCCTGGAGATACCAAAGAATTGGCCCTTCAAGGCAAATGCACATCTCTACACCAGAAGCAGTCAAAAAGCTTTTAAGTTGTTTCTCAGTTTTTAAACATCACATATTGATGGTAAATCTAACTGCCCCTTAAGAAATCTGACATGTAAAGCCTAAAGCATCAGAAGAACAGGAAAGAGGATGGGACATGTTTACAGTTGTTACTTTCGCTAACTCATTCCACTTCCATGGAAGTGACCACCCCTCCCATGAATTCTGAATATCTGTAACATTCCATCTTTCTCCAAGTCCATACTCTCCTCAAGGATAATATTATACCTGACTCATCTATGCATAACTCAGGGCATTCATTTATTCATTCAACAAATATTCATAGGGTCTGAAAAGATGGCTCAGCAGTTAAGAGCAGTCTGCTCTTCCAGAGGTCCTGAGTTCAATTCCCAGCAATCACATGGTAGCTTACAACCATCTACAATGTGATCTGATGCCCTCTCCTGGCATGTAAGTGTATATGCAAATAGAGTACTCATATATAATAAATTTTTAAAAATCACTAAGTACTAAATAAATGCCAGGCACTATACTACAGTGAATATCCATTGTTTAAGCAAGTGCTGACTATCAGGCATGAAAAAAAGAGTTCAGAAGAAGAGTCCAAACATTCATAGTAGAATTTCAGAGAAAAGCAAGATGGACTACAACAAATGTCATGGGATAAATCTGCACTGTATACTGTTAAAGTAAGAATACGTGCCTTAAGTTCCACAAGAGCACTTTCTCTGCAGGGCCTACAAAGTGTAAAATAAAATCGATAACAGGCCATTGCCTTAAACTATTAGGTCTGACAATAAACCCATTGATGGGTCTTTTTCAGTCCATTAAATGTCAAACTTTTAAAGCTTTTTAAGCTTGCTTTATCCATTCTTTCAAGGGCTTACTACCTACTAGATTCTGTTGGGCTGTGGGTTTTAAAGAACTCAGGAACTCAAAGTGAAGGCTAAGTGGTGGAAAGTGGGAAGCAAGGGGTGTTTATGAAAATATGTGAGGTGAAATTCAAATGAAAACAACCTATAAATATGTCATAATGTATTTTATTCAGGGTGATCTAAATTCAACGTTTTAAACATTTAAAAAAAAAAAAGGACCTGTAAATAGTTCACCACTTCCACCCTCACTCTAATATTTTAGGAAAAGAGTAATGCGGGGGGGAGGGGGGGCGGGGAGGAGGCAATTTGAAATTCTGTTTTGGTATGGTTTTGAGTAAGAAACGGGAATAAGAAAGAGAACAAAAATAAGACTTCAACATCCAGTCCTAAACAGCTCACCGCAGAACCTAGGATCTGAAGCTGTAGCTATTCACAGGTGGTGGAAAGTGCCCAGAGTTGGACAGTCTGCAACTCCTGACAGACAGGAGGCTTGGTGGCGCCCTGACGCCTAGGCTGCCCCTGGTGACCTGAGTGCTCGCTGCACTGGGGTCCACGAGGACCCGTTCTCAATGCGACACCTGCGCGGGGCTTCTTCCCAAACCCAAGACAGCCGGCTTTTAGGACCGGAGACCCATAAGGCCATGCCCCGAGAAGACTGGGGGCGTGCGCGGAAGGGGGCGTCCTGCCCTAAGCCCGGCCCCAGAGAAAAGGGGAGTCCTAGGGGCCCCCCGCAGGGAAGCAGGCCCCGGGGAGGGGCTGGGGAGGCCAGAAGGAAGGGAATGGCCGGCGGGCGGGACCCGGAAGATTCCTCTCCCTTGCGCTGCGAGGGGCGAGTCGCTGCCCTGTCCTCACCCTGCCTCCTGCCTCCCTCACCTGATCACCGAGATGAGCAGCCCCGAGGGGTCTTTGCTTTTGCTGACTGTGCTCCTGTATTTCCCACCAGCTGCTTCTGCCGCCATCTTGGTACGGGAGCGCGAGCCAGGTGCTTGACAGGACCGGGAAAGAGTAAACTCCGCGGCTGACCCGGAACATCTACCAATGGCAGAAGAGACGCGCAGAGGCGCGGAAGTGAAGAGCCCAATCACTGGAGTTAGGAGGCGGGACTGATGGAGGCGGAGACACCTATTTGCTCTAAGCACTCTGGGAAACGTAGTTCTTCGGTGAGTCCCCGGCTAGCCAGGTCGAGGAACCAGTGGCAACTTCATCAAGTCTCCTTATTGATATCTTCTTCAGATCTCGTCAGACCTTAAATTGTTTTTTAGTTTACTCCCTTTTACAATTTTAAACGCCTTTAATTCAATGTATTTGATGATATCAAAATGGATATACAAAAGGCCACAAAAGTGTGCTTGTGTGTGCAAAAATACTAACTTCAAATACTCTCTGTAAATTAACCAAATGTAAAAATTTCTAGGCACAGACACTTTTCTTTTATATTTTCTAAGACTCAATGTTTCTATATTCGTTTTATGTGTAAGGTCACTTTTGCGTTTATTCCAAATGGTTAAAAATGCAGGCTGTAGGAGAGGAAATCATCTACCTTCCTAATGCTGCTGAAAGAATCAGACTAACTTTGTAACATATGTTGCTTTTAATTGCCTTATAATTTATATTTTCAAGTTTTAGGCCCATGTTAATTAAAGCCTCTTAGTGCTTCTCCAGAGAACAGAGAAATGTAAAAGTTCCTGAAATTGGCCATCTTCGAGAGAAAAGATAAGGAAGAGAACAAGCAGAGATCTCTACTAGGAGGAAATCACTGGCTGGCGCCTGTGAGATAAACTTTGTTTGGAAACTGGGCCAAATGGCCCCAATCCTTCTTCTGAATAGCTCCCGACCTTGGACCAAAAGCCTGCAGCCCCCACTCCCCAGAACAGACACAGGATGAGATAATCATTCTCCCACCTTTAACTGCAGCTGTATCTCATATGGCAGGAAATTCCAAACTGACTTGAAGATCAGGTATTCCCTAGATATTTACGACAGGGCTGACCGGACCTAAGGGTGGGCAGAACCAACCAATTATTTTAAAAGTTAAATACCTCATCCAATCCTGAATTGCCAAGACTGCAACCCCTGAAGATTCCCGCACCTTGTCCTTTAAAAACCCAAGGCCTTTGTCTCCCAGGGCCACTCTTTGCTGACCAGCAGGGGTGACCCCATCTTGTGATAGTTAAAATAAACCTCTTGCATTTGCATAGATATATGGTGGTCTCCAGGAATTTTCTTCAGTCACCTTTCAGGTAGCTAGGCACCTGCAGGGCCTGACAAGCTCAGACCAGGCCTAACACTGCAAACTTTTAATATAGTTATTCATGTTATGGTGACCCCCAAATTTAAAATTATTTAGTTGCTATTTCACAACTATAAGTTTGCTACTGTTATGACTTGTAATGTAAATATTTGATATTCAGGATATCTGATATGTGACCCCAAAAGGGTCATGACCCATAGGTTGAAAACCACTGATTCATTTCAACTGAATGAAAAATACAGAAAAATCTTTTGTAGAAATTCAACCATACTTTTAAAATATAAAAACACTCAAAAAAAAACCTCCAAAGAGAAGGAAATTGTATAAACATAATGGAATTTTTAAAAACAAATTAAGAGTATATACAATAATGAGAAATAAGTTTCTCATTTAGATTAGGAAGAAGGTAAGAATGTCCGTTTTCACTGTATCTATTCAACAAAACTCTGAAAATCATAGCCAGAGCAAGAAAAAAAAAGTGAGAAGCATCAATTTCCAAGTTAGAAACAAAACAATCTGTACTTATAGATGATAAGATTTTATAGAACATACTATAAAGAATATACACAAGACACTACTAGAGCTTATGTAAGGATTCAGCGAAGTCATAGGATACAAAGTAAACAACCAAATTTCAGTGATATTCCTATACAACAAAAACGGGCAATCTTAGAAAGAAATTAACCTAGCCAGGCATGGTGGCACACACCTTTAATCCCAGCACTTACGAGGTAGCTGCAGTGTTTATGTGTTTGAGGCCCCCCTGCTCTAAATACTGAGTTCCAGAACATCCAGTATAAAAAACCTGCATCAAAGAAGGAATGGAAGGGAGGAAGGAAGGAAAACAAAGGAAAGAAAAAATAATCAAATAATTCCAACTCAACAGAAGCAAAAAGAATAAAACATGGGAATAAATGTAAACAGGAAGATCAAAAGTATGCTGATAACTAAAATATTGCTTAAAAAAAAAGGAATCCCTAAGTGCATGAAAAACATCATAGATGAAAAAATGATGCAGCTAAGATGACGAAAGTTTTTCCAAAATGGAACTGTTGATTCTGAAATTCATGTGGAGATAGAAATTCCTGAACAGTGTAAACAATCTTGGAAAAGAAAAATAAAAATGTGAAGGGCTGGGGAAGGGCTCAGTCATTAAAGTCCTTACCACAAAAGTGTAAGGACATGTCTTTTATACCCGGAACCATGTAAAACACGATAGTGAAATAAGCTCATGACCTCAGCATTTAGGAAAGAGACAGCAGGACTCCTGGTACTCATGGACCAGCCAGCCAGGCCAAATTGGCAAGCTGAGGTTTAGTGAGTTTGCCTCAAAAACAAACAAGGTGGGTAGCAACTGAGGAGAACACCTGTGGTTGACCTCACACACACTAACACACACTCAAATAATAAATACAGAGCAGTCACATTCTCTGGCCTAAGACCATCCCAAGGCAAGAGCTCCACAAGAAGACTGACAGAGCCAACTATCCAGGACCCGGGGATGGGAGGGGAGTGGGGGGGGGGTTGTTGTGGAGACTGGCGCACCAACCAAGGACCATGCATGGACTGGACCTAAGCCCCTACACAGATGTAGCCTATGGGAAGCTCGCTCCTCTTAGAGTTTTCCTA
>CM053763.1:12057847-12099930 GCA_028658305.1 Pachyuromys duprasi
GGGGGGGGGGTAGGACCAGGATATAAGATGAACACATTAAAATTAAAAAAGAAATTATTTTTTAAAATCATACTGAGTAATCAAAAAGAGAAGTATGAGGGTAAAAGCATAATGGAATGCAAATGAGAATACAGAAAACTACACATGTAAGATGTTGGCTTTTATTTTTAATTTAACCATTTTATGTGTAAAAGCATTTGTCTGCATGCACGTATATGCATACATGTGTGTGCCCTGGTGCTTGCAGAGGCCAGAAGATTGCATCAGATGGAACTGGAGGTACGGATGGCTGTAAGCAGCCACGTAGGTGCTAGGAAACAAACCCAGGCCCTCTGTAAAACCAGCAAGTGGCTCTCCAGCCACGACCAGTTGGTTTTCTGACAAGGATATCAATATCATTCAAAATAATTTTAATATTATTTTTGAAATATGACTACTTCAAATATAAGGAGGAAGTAGTCTTTCCAACAAAGGACAATAAACACTAGGTAAAAACATGAAAAAATGAAGCGGACACCTACCTCATGCCACACACACAAATTAACTCAAAATGTGTCAAGGTCCCAAAATTATGATTTAAAAGTTTTGGAAGAGGACTGGGTGTGGCAGTGCATGTCTCCTAGCACTTAAGAGGCAAAGGCAGGCGAATGTCTATGTGCTCAAGGCTAAGCTGGTCTACGAAGTAAATCCAGGACAGCCAGCGTTGTTACACAGAGAAACCCTGTTTCCCCCTCCCCCCCAAAAAAAACAACTTTGGGAAGAAAACAGAGATCAATTTTTATGAATTTGGATTTAACAATGGATTTTAGATATGATAACAAAAGTAAGATCAACAAAAGGAAAAAGTGTATTAAAATCAGAACTTTATTATATATATATATACTTATATGTGTCATATATCTGATATCTCTAAAGCTCCAAAAATAAGCTGCCATTTCACATTCACTGGGCTGAATATATTTTTCTTGATTAAAACTTTTTTTACATTAATTTACATATTTAATGAGGGGCTCTCATGTGGAGGTCAGAGAACAACTTGGAGAAATAAGTTCTCTCCTTTCACTCTTGCTGGCCTCAGACACAGAGACCCACCTGCCTGTGCCTCCTGAGTACAGAGATTAAGGGCATACACCACCACACTCAAATCAAAAATAAAAAATAAATGCTTGCAAATACATAAAGAAATCAGAACAATATTGCTGGGAATATGAAATGTTTCAGTAAATATGGAAATAGAGGTTTCTTTCACAAATAATACTCAAGAGAATTAAATGTTCAAAAATAACATGTACATAGCATTCATAGAAGCACTCTTTACAAATTGTGATAGATTTGGTGTGGTATGAGGCATGCAATTGCGGTACAAACAAATATGGACTACACGTACAATAGAATATTTGAAAGCCATAAAAAGGAGTGAAGTATTGGTTCATGCTACAACATTAATTATTCTTGAAATACTGTGCCAAGCGAAAGAAACAAGACACAAAGACTGGAGAGTCCATTTATATAAAATCCAAAATGAGCAAATTCATAAAGACAAAAAGCAAAATTAGTGGCTGTTCAGATGGAGGAAGGGTGGCTTTATGATACAAAGTTTCTTTGGGGAAACATAGAACACTCTATGCTAGACAGTTTCAGTGTTTATACTTGCACAACTTTTGAATCTATTAAGCCCACCGTTGACACATTTAAGATGATTAAAAAGTAGCTTATGTTCTATGTATTTTAAAGAATGCATTAGTGCTGTAGGACTTCCTAGATTCCATCCAAGGTCTCCAGTGGCTCAACCTTCCCTCTGAAAAGAGGCTAAAGCCAGTCTGTGCCTCAGTTTCAATATCTGATAAGTAGGTAGTAATGTGACTTCACTTTGAAGCATACCTTCAAAGTCTCTGGCAGTAATGTGAGGTTGTGTTAACATACAATAATATTGATAGTTTTTCTTTTATCGTTACACTTTCCTATGGTTCCCATAAATTTTAAATGGAAATAAACAAATGCATTTTATTTAAAAGCAAGAATTGGATGTGTGTCAAAATGATGGACTACTTTTACCACATACTAGAACTGTAATTAGGTGATAATTAAACTATCACACACCAAATTAAACCCTCAAGAAAGTGTTCTAATTGTCCTGTTTCATATCACACTTGAGGAAAACTTCAACCAATATACCTTTCATCTTCTCCTGATAAATATAGACTTTGACATTGTTTCTATTCTCAGTTGCCTTCCAGAAAAACTACACGCCTTGTTATAAAATAAGAAAAAAAAAAAAAAGCTTTGTTTTCTTTTTTTTTTTTTTTTTTTTTAGTTCTGTAGGAAACTTAGTAGATCTAGTCACTTATAGCTACCAGGCATCAACGTAGACTCCCAAACTCAACAGACAACTTAGAGCTAATAACATTCTCAACATATCAGAGATTAGTTAGAGACATTTCTGTGTGGGGATGATGACGTGTGTATTGGGTAGGGGAGATTTAGAAATGAACATAGCCCAAAGAATTTACCGAATACACACGCACACATACACACACACAAAGCTGCAGATATTTCAGTGAAAAAGAATCAATGGGATGACTAGCAAAAGCTTCGTGAATAGATAGGTGATAATTAAGCTGACTTTAAAACTAGCATGGAAGAGCTAGAGAAAGTTCTCAGTACTTAAGAGTGCACACTGCCCTTACAAAGAATCTGACTTTGGTCTCAACAGTACCCATGTGGAGCAGTTAACCACCTATAACTCCAGCTTCAGGGCATCTGACCCCCTTTTTGTGTTTCAATGGTGCTTTAGGTTTTGGGGTTTTTTGAGACAGGGTTTCTCTGTGTAACCATGGATGTCCAGGAACTTGCTCTGTAGACCAGGTTGGCCTCGAACTCATAGAGATCTTCCTCCCTTTGCCTCTCAAGTGCTGGGATTACAGGTGTGTGCCACTACCACCCAGCCTTAGTTAGATTTTCTATTGCTGTGATGAAACACCATAACCAAAAGCAATGTGGAAATGAGAGGGTTTACTTGGCTTCTACATCACTCTTCATTATCAAAGAAAGGACAGGGACTCAAGCAGGGCAGGAACCTGGCAGTTGGAGATGATGCAGAAACCATTACTGGCTGGCTTCCCTAGCTTGACTCAGCCTGCTTCCTTACAGATCCCAGGACCACCACCCCAAGGATGGACTCATCCACAAAAGATGGGGCCCTCCAGCAATCACTACCTAAGAAAATGCCCTACAGGCTTGCCTACAATCCTGTTTTATGGAGGCATTTTCTCAATTGAGGTTCCTGCTTCTCAAATGACTGTAGCTTGTGTCAAGTTGTCTTAAAACTAGCAGCAAAAATAGGCACCTGTACTTACATACACATTCGCACACACAAACACACACTCACAGTTAAAAATATTTTAAAAAATAGGATAGAGACTTAAATTCCAGAAGAATGATGATGAGGGGGAAGAGGGAGGAAGACAAGCTAAGGCACAAAATGAAACTGTGAATCATGTGTTCAAGGACACAAATGGTCCTGAATAATCAGTGTATGGGTATAAAGTGATGGCACAAGATGAAAAGACACATAGAGATGATCTCAAAAAGACCTTGAAAGCCCACAGCTAGACCCTGAATACGTTAACACAGTGAGGTTCAGAAATAGTATATGTGCACATCTTATTTTATGTTGTCTATTATTTTGCAAACCAGGGCAGACTGTTTTATTATTACATTTGTAATATACCCAGAGGCTCTTAAAACCATGGGAACATCCAATTAAATTAAAATGCTTTGACCTCTTTGGATGAGCAGCTCCATATAAATCCAGGGTATTGATATTCTTATTATTGTGGATAAATGAAATGTGTAAATGTGGCCAGCTCAGCACCAGAATGGCTTCCCTGAGGTTCATAAAAAATTGCCCAGACCTTGGTGTCTATAGAGCAGCATGCATAGACACGGGAGAATGGAAAACAACTGTCTCTTGATATCAGCTACTGGGACAGAGCTCTAGAAAAACAGCTATTTTATGCCCCTATCAGCACTGCCTGTGTACAAGAGCCAACTCAGCTAAGATACAAAAAAAAAAAAAAATGCATGTTAGGCATGGCTGAGTAAATCAAGGCATAGGATCTAAATTATATTAAAAAGAAAAAGTCAATGATACTTTCCTCATGAAAAAAACAACTGTCTTATTTTATTTAGGATTTAAATTTTATTCCAGCTTTTTTCAATTACTGAGGCATAAATAAATCTTATGTAAGTATGCTTAGCTGAAGATATATGCATATTGTTGTCTATTTGGAGGAAAATTCTATAAGTAGATCACAATAGGCCATAATTCTTACCAGTAAATTGTATTGCTCATACTCAGTGCCTGGCTCATCTTGGCCTCTCATAGAATCCATGTTGATTTGGGTTTCTGAGTATGGTTCGGCTTCTGGAAATTGGTCAAGAATAGTATGTTCAATTTGATTTTGTTGAAGGAGAGGGAGTAACAAATGTTTCTCTGGAACACAATCCTGTCTTCATACTATCTGGGGCAGCAACATTCTCCCAGTTCCCCTCCTAGATTCATGATACAAACAGTGCCAATGGGTTGGAGAAATTGCTCAATGAGTAAAGTGCTTGTCACGTTAAGTGTGAGGACCTGAGTTGAGATCTCCAGAACCCATGTAAAGCCAGATTTAGTTCCACATGTCTATAACCTCAGTGCTCCAGTAAAGTAAGAGATAAGATAGGTCCCGGAAGCTCCCAGACAGTCTGGTATACACAGTAGTTAAGAACAAAGTATGACTGGAATGGGACACTGGCCTATGACCTCTACAATATGTGCAATATGACACATGCATATCTACAATCGTGCACATAGCATACATATGCACACACACGTTCTTTAAAAAGAAGAATATGAGAGTAAAAAGAAAATAACCAAAAAAAAAAAAGAAAGAAAATAACCTTGAGCATATATATAGGAAAATGGACCTTCAGCCCATCACTGGTGAGTACGAAAATAGTACAGCTACTTTGGGAAACTATTTGGTGACTTTTCAAAAAGATAAATATAAATTATCCTATGACACAGCAACCCCACTACTTAGTATCTTCCCCCAAAGTTTGCATGCAAATGCTCATAATAGCACTTATGATAAAAGCCAGAAGGTATAAACACCCCACTATCCATCAGTGACTATATAGATAAACAAAATGTGGCATATCCATTCAATGGAGTATTATTCTCTTATGTAAAGAAATGAAGTGTAGATAGGTCTACAACATGGATGAATCTCAACACCAATAAGTAAAGTAAAAGAAGCTAAATACAAAAGGTCACCTCTTTGATGTTGTTCTTTTTTTTTTTTTTTTTCTCTTTGGTTTTTGGTTTTTGGTTCTTAGAGACAGGGTTTTTCTGTGTAGCTTCGGCTGTTCTGGACTTGCTTTTGTATACCAGGATGCCCTCAAACTCACAGTTTTGCCTGCCTCTGCCTTCCTGAGTGCTGGTATTACAGGCATGTGCCACCCCACCACGTCCAGCTAAAAAGCACACCTTTTATATGATTTTTTAATGTAAAAATACCATGAAGGACAAATTCATAGAAATAAAGAGTAGATTTGTGGTTGTCAGGGATAAGGATGAAAAGAGTATGAAAGTGATTTCTGAATGAATTTGACATGAATGTTCTTAGGTATTGTTGAAGAGAAGGTTTTTATTATAGATATGAGGAAGAAAACAGCCGAAGGCATCTGGAAGAGTCCAGACTGAAAACCAGCAGAATCAACCAGGCCATGAAAGGGGAGAGAGAGTGTAAGAGTGAGAGACGAAGACAAGAAAAAGAAGCAAGAGAAAGTCACCAATAGTTGAGGAAAAAAAGGCCAAAGAGAATGTGTAGCCACAATGTCTGGGTTATCTAGGAATTAGACAGAAGCTGGAGGAAGGTATAATGGGGCCGAAGACCTTAACACAACTGACTCCATGATGGAAGTTCCACTGAGGCTGTAAAACTCAGCACATAGCTCCATCTGTCAAAATAAAAACAAAGGGATAATCCATTAAAGTCTATAAAGTTCTGGGAAAGTCTCAAATGTACTAACTTTGGTTTTTTTGTTGTTTTTTGGGTTTTTTTTGGCTTCTGTAGTTCTGCTTCTGGCTACCTGTTCTTGTTAACCGAAGTATGTCAACGCAGAACATGGTTTTTGTGTTTAAAAGCTCACTTCAAGAAAGACTCAGTGCTACACTGGGATCTGAAACACTATTGGCTTAAACCTGTGTTCAAGCAGTCTTCTCTAGTGAATACCTCACAACAAAGGGAAGAGAAGCTAAAGGGCTGGAGAGGTTTAGGATGGGGGGCAGGAATGAGGAGTGTAGAGGGGGGCCAGGACTCTAACTGGAACAGGTATTTGCTGAGAGATTCTCATCACCAGAGCGCATGTTAGTATGCCACATAGGTACTACATTTAGTCATTTGCCCCGAGTTTCTTTGGGAACTGACAACTGTCTTTAGAGTAATGAAAATACTTAGAATTGGTGTTCATGGTTGTAGACTACTGTGAAAGTTACCAGATCTCATATTTTCAAATGTCTTGAATTTTATGTCAAAAGCAAATTTTGTGTCTTCCCATGAAAAGCCATTAAGTCATAATTCAATTAGTCTCAGGTTTTTACCCATGTGATATTCACAGTGCTTCTTCAAGGACCAAAAAGGAGGTTTTGAGAGAAGAATCTCACCATGCAGTTCAGGCTGGCCTTGAACTCTTGAACCTCTGCTTCACAAATACCGGGATTATAGATATGAGCCTCAACACCCTGTATACACAGTGCTTCTTAAGTTCACCCTCTTCTCCACATTCCCACTCCCATGGCTTTCACATGGCCTGGACCATCTTTCCTGGAGTCTTCAATTGCTTCCTCCTTTGTCTCTTACGAACTTCATTGCAATGTACTCACTGCACTTACCGAATTACTCTGAATTGTGACTGAAAGCATCTACCCCTGTCTTAAGAACTCCAAAGACCACTTTGCCTACAGCACTGTTTTCCAAACTGCTCACTAGAGAAATAGCTCTAAATTATTTTTCCAGCTTCCTTATTGATTACTCTTGTTGTACCCAACTCTCTAAACAAGTTTGGAAAGCTCTGGATTTGTTTCTCCTTCCTTTTCTCTCACATGCAGCTCTTCCTAACATCTCTCTGTGCATGGAGTCTACAGCTCTTAAAATGTGCCTACTTACTCTGCAGAATTCTTGTGAGACTTTCATTCCACTCCTTAAAATTCTGTTTGCTCTTCAAGGCCAAAAGTCAGTCGTTCAGCCAAGAAAGGGTGCCCATAAGCACCCTGTACCTCATACCATTGCTGTCTTAGTTTTAATCGGGCATAGTTTATAACAAAATGATATGATTCCTTTGATTGTTAGAGAACGTGCATTTATTCCCTTTTGTCTTGTTCATTTCCAAACATGAGCCTGAAAACACAGTTGTTTTTATCTTCATACCCAATGCCTTGCACAGAGCAGGGTTTTCTGTAAGTAAACACAGGACGTGTTGAATCAAAGGATCTTCTGCTTTAATATACCACAGGGCTAAGACTGAACACTTTCAAAAACACGTAATTTTAAAGAAAATTACACCAGAGAGGCTGGTAAATGTCACTACAGTCATCAAACTAATGAAAAATGATTTAAACATAGTGTTTCCTTTAACAATTTTTAAAAGACTACATCATCCAACAATTTATTTCAAACTTATGTTGCCTTTGGGAGCCATAAGAAAAATATAAATTATTTTTGATTGATTTACTGATTATAACTCATTTTAGTACATAACAATAAGAGGAATGATGAAACAGAATCAGGAACTATCTTTCATATATGAAATTTCTCATAATGTGTATAAAAGCCTGTGTTGTATTAAAAAAAATCTCACATTTATGCATGTTCTAGTTTAGTTTTCATTGCTATGATAAACATCATGACCAAAAGTAACTTGAGGAGAAAAGCCTTTACTTAGCCTTATGGCCTCTAGTCCACCACGAAGGGAAGTCAAGGCAAGCTCTCAAAACATGAGCTGAAGCCAAGGCCATGGAGGAATACAACTTGCTGGCTTGTTTCTTAGGCTGGCATTCAGGTAGCTTGCTTGTACCAGCCAGACACACCTGCCCAGGGTGGCTCTGCCCACAGTATACTTGGCCCTTCCAAGTCAACCATTAATCAAGAAAATGTCCCCACTGACTTACCTACAGGCTAATCTGATGAAAGCATTTTCTTAATTGATGTTCCCAAATGCCCTTAATTTGTGTCAAGTTGACAAAACAAAACAAAAGAAACAAACAAAACTAACCAGCACAATGAGTCAAACTGTAGATAATACAAGTCATGTGCTTAGCTTATAAAAACCGCACTTACAGGTGCTTGCTATAGAGCATATATTCAGATAACAAAAGTTTCTGAATTGTTCTTTGCTTATTTGATGTTTATGTTTGCCCTTAAATTGGCTGATAGTGGGGAGGTTGGTAGAGTATCAACTTGTACAAAACAGTGAAATGATGTTGCTGGTGGTTCCAAGATTTCAAGCACTGATGCTTCAAGAAGCCCAGGCACCCTAAAATCTGATTCTGTTGCAATGGCTGCAACCAGAGGGGTATTATATAGCCTCAGTTCTCCCGGGAGAATCTTCACCGACTACAGAGATACTGTTCTTTGTTATGACATTGTTCTGTGAATATGCAGAATACAGAGGCACCAAGGAGAATTAATCTCACAGATGGATTAAGTGTGCTGTGTGGATTGTTGGATCTGTTCTTGATTCACTGAGTCCAGCATAGCCCCTCTAGCACTGAACAGACACAGAGTCTGTAGATGTCCTTAGTGCCTACAACAAACAAGGACCAAAGGGGAAGAGAGAGAACAGGGGAGGCCCTTAAATAAAACCAAGTGAATGCCTACAATATCACTGTAGAGGAATTTTAATTCAGAACATAGCTGCTCTGGCAAGAGATCACATTCAAAGACTTTCTAGGTCTGTGTCATCTGGCTGGAATAAAGATGCCTTTAATCCCAGAGCCAGAGGAAAGCAGATCTGAGTTCGACAGCCTGGTATAAATCAGGGTTCAAGTAAAGAAAAGCTTAGGTTCAGGCATAGTGGTACACACCTTTAATCCCAAACAATGAAGATAAAGTTAATTTGTAGAAGGAAGCAGCCATGTTTAAAAGTGGTGTTTGAATGGAAGAAAAAGAGAAATATTTGACAGAATGGATATGCCCAACTCTCTGGAGAACAGGGAGGAAAGGGAAGCTATTTAAGGGAGCAACACAGAGAAAGAGAGAGAAGAGGTAGTTTTACTGGGGAGAATTTTATAGAGAGAGGTAGAATGAAAGACAGCTAAATACAGGTAAAGACAAAACAAGTGAAAGAATGAGAAGGAGCCAGAAGATTAGAAAAGATTGATGGAGTTATTTTGGGGTCAAGCAGAGCAATTCAGTGGCCAAGAGAAAAGCAAGACTGAATAAGTCAGCTGGGAGAGGAGTTTGAGCCAGAACAACTGAGTTGAACTAGTCAGCCCAGAGCTCAAAAAGAACAAGAAAAGGCAAGCTTATTCAGCAGTCTCAGAGGCTGAAAACATTCTAGGCCTAGGTTAGATTGTATGAAGGCTAAAAGCTTCCAGGACTAAGCCTATGTTAGTAGACAGAGGCAGTAAGCCTTTGAGACAACAACTAAAACAGGCGAATAAAAGTTCCTTTTCTATATCAGCACCTAAGGGGCTGAGATAGAAGAATGTTGAGTTTGAAGCCAACCTGGGCTATGCAATGAGACCCTGGCAGGTGGAAGGGAGAAATAGAAAGGAACAAAAAAAGAGTCAAAGCCAAGAAAATGATTAAAGTGACTCAGAAAGAGGGAGAAAAAGGGGAAGCAGAACTAGTCCTTATGTGTCCCATCACTGACCACAGAGTGCCTACCTTGCATGGTTTAAACTAAGCTTTAAATTATGAAAGTAATATATTTGCTATATATGGATATGAATATAGAGTAACCCTGAATAAAAGAGTCCCTAATAATCTCATTATACACCATTCAGACATAACCATCCTTAACATACTTGTTTTCATGTATTATATAACTTGTTTCTTTCTACAGTTTAAACAATAAATAATAAAATTATGTCCCACTAAACAGTCTACTGCTACTCTTATTGTTTCATAAGGTAGCTAAATATAATAAACCTGAATAGGTAATAAAATTGTTTTTTTAATCCAAATGTTGAACATGTGACTATTTTGTTTGTGGGGTGGGGGAAGAGATAGAATTTACAAGGAGATTGTATCAATTAAATTGGTTCAGCAGAAAGGTGGAAATAGCCACCTGCATAGTCTAATTTATTAGCATCCTAGAACTGACTTGCCTTTATTGGTCCTATTTCACTGTCGTTGCTGCTCTCACAGAGAGAGTTTGGTGCCCAGCATTCCAGTCCAACAGCTCAGAGCAACTTTCAACTCCTGCTGTAGAGGATTCCATGCCCTCTTCTGGCCTCTATGAACACCCACACTTTCGTGCACACACACACCCACACATAACCATACATACACATAATAAAGAACATAAAAGTGAATAAAAGCAAACCTTAAAAATGTCTTCCTGTATTTCCCTGGCATTTCTGATGAAGTCCCTCAGAATTCATACACACAACTCTAATATTTAAAACCAAAAGCTTTTCAGTTGTAATGAAATTATTGCTGCATATCTCAGTAAATCCTTTGACTATCGTGTCTAGGAGGCAAGCCTTCTTACCTATATTAACTGAGTAATACATATAAACTGACATATTTCTGTTTTTAGGCTTGTGAAATTGATGTGCTTAATTTCAAAACTATTAAGCAAAAATAGTCAGTACCACCTGTTATCTATTCGGTGCCAATATTTATAAACTAATAAATATGGTTTTCCAGAGCAATGAAAATTAGGCTATTTGTGTGATAAATATGCTTTACTTTGTAAATATGATACATGTATATATACACATTCATCTTGTATCAAGTTATATATGTATATGACTCATTATGGTAGGTTAATATACTAAAATTTTTTAATATGCCTTATGTATGTATTTACTAATTGTGTGTTCATGTATGCACATACTATAAGGCACATGTGGATGTCAGAGGACATTGTGTGGGAGCTTGGTTTCTCATGTGTTGTAGGGTCCTGGAGTTTAAACTCAAGTCACCCGTCTTGGCAACAGACACTCTTACTAGCTGAGCCATCTCAAGAGCCCCATACTAGTATGAATATGACTTATAGATATGTGATTTATGTTATATGTGATAAATTAGTATGAATATAATGAAATGCAGAATGCAGATTTTTTAAAAGAATAATCAGGCCTAAAACCTGAAATAGTAAGAGTGACTGATCCTAAATCTATCCAATGAAATCATAAAATATCAGAAGAACTGAAGTCTTAAGGAAAATTCCAGTTGAATGAGCAATTGAAGTAGACCTAAGGTATTAACGTAGAACGTGCCTGTTCAAGGCTTTCGTTCTTCTAATTCAGGGGCAAAGGAAAGGTTAAGAATAATGTGACACTGATGTTAACCAATTGTAACAACCTTCAAGCCTTAGTACTAAAACCCACATACAATGCTGGGGTGGAGATTTCAGCTGCTGTGGTGTACCCCTGAGGTTGTGAGGAAGGCACTGTGGGTGCTTCAGGCAGCAGCTATTATGAGCAGTGAGTAGCATTTCAGTATTAACAACTGCTACAGCTATGACAACTTGCAGCAACAAAATTTGGGTCCTGTTCTGATTCTAGTTCTTTAGGAACTAAGGATGTGGCCCAGGGCTGATTCCAGCTCTTCACAGCAACACGAATCTGATAGCCTTACTACATCGTGTCATAAGGGTTTTGTTGTGGCTCACTCGCACAGGAATTAAAAACAGGGCCAGGCACACTACCACTGAGCTACATCGTGTGCTCTAAGTATTTTTACATAGTTATCATTGGTCCCTCTTCACGCTTTCTAAGTAGAGGTAATCATTTCTTACACATGTGTATAATAATATATTTATTAATTCTTTGAGAATTTCACAGAATTGTATTTTGATCCTATTCACTCCCCTCTTCAACTCCTCCTAGATCTCTAAGTCCTCACCCCTCCTAACTTTGTGTCTTTTTTTTAACCCATCAAGTATAATTTGTGTTGCCAGGTACTCATAAGTGTGGTATCACACACTAGAAACTAGAGTGTGATACCACCATCCAGGAGTTGTCCCCTTAAAGAAAACTGACTCTCCCAGAAGCTGTCAACTGTCAACATCAGTTAGGGATGCAGATGTCAGCCATGCTGACAATCTTCTCTTCATGCTGGAATGACCTTGTGGAGGTCTTGTGCAGGCAACCAGAGCCGCTGTGAGTTTCTTGAGCACAGTAGTCATGTCATGTCCAGAAGACATTGTTTCTTTGTAGTCCTCAAGAAACACTAACTGTACTCAGTAGGGTGTGTATGTGTAAATAAAGAAAAATATCATGACTATGAGACGTGGGAGGGACATAGCAGGAGTTGGAGGGGAAGAAAGAAAGGTAGAAATGTTGGTACAAGCAGTACTCATGCATGAAATTCTCAAAAAATAAAACTTAAAAAATAGTAGTAGGTTCACTCCTGGGGCCTACCATGAACCATGGGGCAGGTACAGTAAATTAGCAAGTTTGAATGTCCACAGTGACTTACAGTGATTTTTGTAAGAACAAAATGCATTCCCTGATGTCACCTTTGATTAAAAAACAGCAACAAAAACAATAATCATTGTAAAGGGTTTTTGAATTGACTAGAAATTTTTGTTTTTATTTTACTTTATGCTTTTGTAAAGTAACTTTTCTTACTTTTACATAGGCATAAACATAACTTGTTCAATTTATATAATGTTATTTGTATATATATGTTTTCAGGAATGATCATTTGATATTAGAATTCCAATTGGTGGGTTTTTCCCTGTGGAAGACTATTTTTTACTCTTAACATTCCTCAGTTGCCTATAATTCTTTGTATATGTTTGAGTCCTTATATTATTTCATCATTTATTTTACCACATTATTGGTATCACCTTTTTGAACAATTATTTAAATAAATTATTCTCAAAAACTAATTTTACCTCATTTTTTCAGGTCTTCTTAAGAGAGCCCCTTTATCTTTTGTTAATATCTGTCTTTCACTAAGGTTAATAAAAATGTAAAATTTTACATTAATTATGAGTGCAAATGTCATCATATAGATACCTTTTCTCAGTCTTTATACTCTTTCAAGGTTTCAGAACTTTTAATTCATATCTTCATTTTTTAGGAAGGGTTTATATAAAAGGAACTTTTATTTGCCTGTTTCAATTGTTGTCTTGGAGGCTTACTGCCTCTGCTAACATAGGCCTAGTCCTGGAAGCTTCTAGCCTCCATACAGTCTAACCTAGGCCTGGAATGTTTTCAGCCTCTGAGACTGAATGAGTCAATAAGCTCACCCTTCTTGTTCTGTCTGAACTCTGGCTGACTAGTTCAGTTCACCTGTTCTGGCTCAGCTGCCTCTCCAAGGTGACTGATTCAATCCGGCTTTTCTCTCAGCTTCTGAATTGCTGCACTTGCCATCAGACTAACTCTAGCAATCTGCTCTAATCTGGCTCGTTCTCTGGCTCATTCAATCTTCACCTGAGTTCTCTCTGCAACCTGTCTCTTTATCACTGTCCTCTTAAAATTGCCTCCTCTCTCTGCATTGCCCCATAAGTAGCTTCTGTTTCCTCTCTTGGACATATCCTATTCTGTCAAATCATTCTCTGACTGGTCACTTTTTTGTCAGTCAATTAGACATCACCCTCAAACATGGGTTCTTCCTTCTACAAACTGTCTTTACCTTCATTGCTTGGGATTAAAGGCATGTTTCACCATGCCCAGAGCTAAGCTTTTTTTTTTTCTTTTTTTTTTTTTTTTTACCTGATACATGCTCTATACCAGGCTGACCTTGAACTCAGATCTGCTTGCCTCTGTCTCCTGGATTAAAGGCCTATTTGTATTCCAAACAGACCTAGAAGATCTTTGGATGTGCTTGCCAGCTGGATCACACAAACCTAGAAGGCCTTTGGAATGGTCTCTTGTCAGAGCAACCATGTTCTGAAATAAAATTCTTCTACACATTTTTTTTGCAACAAGATCTCACTATGCTATCCAGAATATCTTCTGCCTCAGATTTCAGAGTGTTCCATTATAGGTGCACACCAACTTGCTGAGAATTACCAGAGAATTTTAAATGCAGACTCTATATTGTTATTTTTCATAGATATCACATAGTATTGTAGTGATATAGGCAAAACATGTTTGTTGTCACAAAATGTGTGAAGCATTTACAGATGAAATGTCATGATTTCTAAAGCTTATTTTTTAAAACAGCTTAAAAACTAAATGTTTATATAAATATATAAAGCAAATATGGCCAAATATTAACAATCACTAAGTCTTGGAGAAAATACACTGACTTTCATTGTTCTATTCCTTTAACTTCTGCATATCTGAACATTTTCTAAATAAGATGTCAATAAAGTTAGGAAGAATTTATGTACAATGGTTCATGTACAGTGGTTTATGTCCAATGTCTTTTTTTTTGTAGGTGGACATGTAAGGATGAGACAGACATTGAAAAAATAAGTGTCAGGTGTGGTGCACATGCCTAGAATCTCAGCACTCGGGGAGGCACAGGCAGATGGATATCTGTGAGTTGTGAGTTCAAGGCCTGCCTGGTCTACACAGTCAGGACAGCCAAGGCTACACAAAGAAACCCTATCTCAAAAAAACAAAAGAAAAAAAAAAGAAAAATTAAAGTTAGTGCACACTATGCAGAAACACACTAGCAAGTTGGAAATATTACAAATGACTGCAATTTAATGCTACTATGTGGCATAGATGGGAAATGTTTCAATAATGGCAGCTAAACTCACTGGCATAAGGAGAGGGTGATGTTTGATGCTTTTAACTAGAGAGTACCACAGTGCATGGCTGCTTTAAGCATGGCTGCTGTTTGATCCTACAGGGATCATAGTTCTGGGATGGCCACAATATAGGCAATGTGGGTTGTGCCAAAGCTAAACACAGAGCCAAGGAGAGCAAAGGTTGTCATGTGTTTTCAGGAAATCAAGAGAAGCACTCCCATCCTAACCACGCATATATTGCAGACAGGAGAGCACGGAACCAGCAATGAACTTATAGGATACCGGGTAGATAAACAGAACTTTCAAGTATGTGTGCATGTGCACGCGCGCATGTAATAATATTCAGTCCTTACAGGTGATACTTTGATAGGCAAACACATCTGCCTTTGCAGTAAGGACAAGAAACAGGGCACAAACTATATCAGAACCACCTTCTTCAGCATACAGGACGAGGCTTTGGTGGTTAATATTGTCAAATAGGTGGACTCTACAATCACCCAAGAGCAAACCTCTGAACATGTCCATGAGGAAGTTTCTACACTGAGTTAATTGAGGAGCACTCAGGAACCAAGGACCAGCCTCATCTACATAATTCCCTGGTCAGCCAGAATTACATAGTGAGATCCTGTTTCGAAAATAAAACAAAATAGAAGCAGTAGTGTTTATCACTCTGTGTTGCCTAACTGTAGATGCAATGTGATCATCGGCTCCACACTCCTACTGTCCTGCTTGCCCTACCACAATGGACTGGACCCTCACCTTTGGGAGCTACAATAAACCTTTTCTTAAGTTGCTTTTGTCAGAACAAGAAAATTAACAAATACAAAGAGGCTTGGGGGAACATGATCAAATGTTTAATTTAACTGCCTAGAGAAAAAGAATGCTTTTCTCTACAAGCAAATCTTTGTTTGCTTAAGTTCTAAAATAAGAGTGTTTCCTTTGTTATATATTATACTGAGGTACCTGGGTCCTGAGAACTCCATATCACTGTTAAGTCCAAATTCCATGATCCTGAGTCCATAGCAAAAGGGTGTGCTCTTTGCAGAACTGAATCTCAATACAATATTTCTGCCCAATGTGACAGAATCTGAAAGAAGATTGTAAGTTTAGAGTCACCTGGGAAAACAAACAACATTAATGGAAAAACCAGGGGGAAAAAAGAAGAATTTCTTGATCATACACCATCAGCCCCACTGGAGTAGGTGACTGTGAGACTTTCTATCTCTCTGTCTTTATCTTTCTCACACACACACATGCACATGTGAACAGTTTTCACAAGGGTCGTGGGCTATGCAAATTCTGTCCTTCCCTGTAATATTGGCATTGTCTGCCCTCTCCTTCACACCCCACCTCCTCTGCCCCACCCCCCACGCCACTACAATAAGCACACAGAAGCAATAGCCTGCAGCACATTCTAAAAGGCCTTAGGCACATCACACTGGTTTTGCATCAAATTTATTGCTGAGTTTCTCTGGTTCCTCCTGATCTGCTTTATTGCTGATTTTAATCTTGTTTGTTTTAGGCTTCTGAGTGTTGGCTGCAAAATACCTAATGTACTGTTTGTAGCAAGAGATTGTATAAATAAGATGTGTCACACTCCCAATATAACTATACTACATCATCCATCTCATGTGGCACCCATGGGTGGCCTATCCTGGTAATCATTCTCCCCACCTCTAAATTAATACAATGAATTTAAAAGCCCCTCCACCTCTCATCACAGTAAACAATTGAGTCCGTCATTATAATCATAAAGCGTTTCTCCTTGTGTTGTAAGTACTCCTTCCCAAAGGCAGTCTATAGCCACAGTGCTAAAGGGCGCTATGAGTGCAGATAATAATATTTGTTTATTAAACCACTTTTATTCTACCAAGCCCTCCCAGGATTCTGTGGCAAAATGATCCATTGTTCTGGGTAGGAAAGCAGGCACAGCAGGCAGCATGGTATCACGGTGATTCAGCGTCAAAGTGCAGCAAAAAGCATGTATCAAAAGGCAGGACTGGAGTGGGGACTCCTGTGTCTCGGGGGCTCCTGTCCTGTTCCATCTTCCTCTCCTGTAAGTGTGCCCAACTCCAGGTGAGGCCTAAGAGCAGCTGCTTGCATCTTGTGTATCTTAAATCCTTCCACTGCTCCGCTTGTGATGGGCGCTCAAAAGTGTTGCCTCACCAGACAAGAAACAGCACGCAGGCTTCTTACCTGGTTCACCCAAGGAGCAGAGAAACAACACTGGTCCCTTAGAATTGCCCAGGAACAAAAGATAAGAGGCGCGTGCGCACGGACACAAACACACACACACACACACACACACACACACACACACGCACATGCACCGCTTTTCTCAGATTTGCTGAAGCAACATGGAAATCTGCAGATATGTACAAACAGGCACCTTTGGGGTTTGGTGGCACAGTGCTTACCTAACATGCTTACAGTCTTGTGTTTTCTTTTCAGTACGGCAAACAAACAAACGCAGAAATTTGATGTAAAGTGTCTCAAGTTTAAGAGCTAGTATAAATGGACTAAATTAAGAATATGAGCCTGGGGAATGGGGGTATAGTTTAGTGCTAGGCATCCTGCCTAGCATATGTGGGGCTCTAGGTTCAAGTACCAGCAGCACCAAATAAACAAAACCCCACAAAAAGTAAAACTCTGAGCCCTAAAGTCAGACCATCTCGAGGGGAATCTTTGTGTCTGCCACACATTGGTTGGAGGGACGCTAGATGAGCAGCTTGATCTGTGCTTCAGTTCGTCCACTGTCAAAAGAAAATAAGGAGAGAGCTACTTGTGTGTGTGTGATATAGGAGGTGTGAATGTGTGTGTGGGTGTGTGTATCATTGTGTGTATGACTTTGAGAGGAACTGAATGAGTGTATGTGTCAGTGTGTACAGGGGACTATGGGCTATAATGTGAATGTGTTTGAATTCGAGAGTGTGAGTATGTGTATAAATGTGTGAGTGGGTATGGCTATAAAAGTGAGCGGGAATGAGTGTGTGAGTTATGTAATTGTGTGCACGTGTGTGCATGTGTGCATGTGTGAAAGCATGTGGTGTCCTGTTCTATCACGCTCTGACCTCCTTTCCTGAAACAGGATGTCTCTCTAATTCTGAGCTAGGCTGGCAGCCAGTAAATCCCAGGGACAATTCTCTTTCCCCCTCCCCTTCAGTTTTAGGGTTACAGGTGCATTAATGGCCACACCCAGCACCTTATGGTTGTTGGGGTTGATGGTACAGGCAGCACGCCGAACCCCTGAGCTCTCTGCTGAGGCCGGACAGTGGTACCATGAGGGCTGCTGTGCTGACCACCGTGTCAGACAGTATAAACAGCTAGCTACAGAGGCCCCTATAGGTCCCAAGCAGGTTACTGCCATTCAGGAGCAGAATGCTGGGGAGGCAAGCCACTCTGCGGTGTGGTGGCTAACCAAGAGCCTCACCAGGAGTGACAGGAGCGTGTGGGTCCTGTGCAGCATGTCACAAGCGAGCTGGTTGGTTGTTTTTTTTCCAACACAAGCGATTGCCATTTGGGGAGAAGGAACCTCAACTGAGAAAGTACCTCCATCAGGTTGGCCTGAAGGCAATTCTGTGTAATTGATGCAGGAGGTCCCAGCTTACTGTGGGCGGCGCCACTCCTGAGAGGGTGGTCTTGGGCTGTAAAAGAAAGCAGGCTGAGCCACGCGGAGAAAAGCCAGTAAGCAGTATTTCCCCATGGTCTTTGCTTCACCTCCAACCTTGAGTTTCTACTTTGGCTTCCTTCCCTTGATGATGGACTGTAAGCCAAAATAAAGCCTTCCCTCTTCAAGTTGCTTTGGGTCCTGGTGTTTATCAGAGCAATAGAAAGAAGAGTATGATGGAAGTCCTCTCTGAAAATAAAAATGCTGTGAAGGGGAAGAGTGAGCCTTGGGTTGTTTGCCTCGGAAACCTCCCGTGATTTCTGGTGGACACCGGCACTTTCCTCTCCCTTTGGAAGCATGCGCTGCACAGCCTGTGCTGGTTTTTCTCACCTGCACGCTTAACCTCTTTCCCATGCTGATCATGGCTCTGAGCCTTCCGTTCATCTAACTGTTGCAATTAAAGTCTATTTCAGTAGAAATTGTCCTTCTCAAGGCATACTCGCTAAGAGGAGCGATTTCCTTGGTCTTACCTGGGAACCCTTGACAGCAAAGCAATAAGGGTTCTCTGAGTGGTCATTTAGCCACCCACTATACCTCTGCCACCACCAAGTCTATAGTGCCCAAATAGCTAAAGGGTTTTTCCTAAGGAAAGACTTGCTACTGTGGAAAATTGATACATCTCTAACAGCTGATCTTCAGCCTGAGTACAGCCATAGTTGATGCACAATGTCATATCCTTCCACTTCTAGCTCTTTCATACCAAGAGCAAAGTGTGCTGTCTGTTAAGAACAGAGGCAGGAACTTGCTTTTGCTGTATAAAGGGAGGAAGGAAAGTTCTGGTGGTGAGGGCAGGGTGCCACAGACACCAAAATATCTTCTCTCTAAATCTTGCCCATAGCAACCACCACCATTTTTGTTAAGCAAGAAAAGTGACTGGGCAATACTACATGGGGCACTAGGAGATAAGTTTAACTTATGAGGAAATTAGCCATGTTCAGGACACAAAGAAAACCGATGACTCCTTAGCAGGGAAAAAGAAACAGGAGCAAGCTTCTGAGATGTTAGTCATGTTCTCTTGAGCTGGTGGGAGCCACACAATCCTGTTCACTTGTGGAGATCCAAGCGACTGGGAGCTGAGGAGATGTGTCTTGTTATGAGTTATACTTCATTTAAGATGTGCAATGAAGAGTTAAACACTATTGAATACCTACATACTTGTTATATATGTTCAGGAACAGCTACACACTGACCACTCAAACACCAGACTTAGACTGATGGAAGTTTATTGAGCGCTGAACAAAGACTGGCCAGTCAGGGACACAGTCTGGGCTTGGAAACCAGACTGTGATGCCAGTCTTTTGCTAAGGCAGACTTTTTATAAGAAAAGCTGTAACCAGGAAACAACCAGGAAGTGACGCAGAGTGGAGGGGGACAACATTATATCATTTTGACTAGCTTTAGCTAGGATATAGACTTGGGGATTATGGTTTTAAGTAGAACATATATCATTATTCCAAGCAGAACATTCAACAAGTATTGAATTATAAGTAAAAGGCTATCCAAGTTCTCAGACAGGCAGAGCCTGAGAATCTGAACTTAATTTCACCTTCTGATCAAAATGGAGACTTAAAAACAAAATGGCTGCAGTTATGCTAGGCACTAAGGCTTAGACATATTTGGACATGTCTCTAGGTGTATGTGCACATTTTCACATTTGTGAGCCCAAACTATATTCAATAACATACAATGCCATCATGCTTTCTTCTAGCTTTGAGAGTGGGCTTTGGAGGCTATTACTAGGGTCATGTTCATGGGAATGTTCTTCCACACACTATATGAGATGGTTTACTGCCTCAGCAGGTCTAATTTCATAGTTCTCCTGAGAAGAAAGAGCACTGAATAAAGCAGATGGAACTGTAACTGATGTAGTTTAGGGAACGGTTTGTTCTTTTTTTCCTTCCATTTGTTAAACCTGAACTTGATCCATTTGATATGGTCTCTCTACAAAAAATCTGTCAGGAAAGAGATTCTACAAACATCCTCTGAAAATTTTTAAACTCAAATAGTAGGATTTACCAAGAGACCCTGATAATGATGATAATGACTTCCCAGGCAGGTGGATGCTCTGTGGACCTTCAGGAGATGGACATTGAGTTCACTTTGAGATTTAAATAGATATTTTTGCTACCTCAGCACAGAA
Organism: Pachyuromys duprasi; assembly: GCA_028658305.1. Taxonomy (NCBI): domain Eukaryota; kingdom Metazoa; phylum Chordata; class Mammalia; order Rodentia; family Muridae; genus Pachyuromys; species Pachyuromys duprasi. The sequence goes on from CM053763.1 coordinate 12,078,589, forward strand.
CGGTATCTTGGTGATACCAGGAAGGCTTGCACATTTCTGGAATTTGGGGAAAAGGAGAAGAAATTCTAAAATACATCTGCTTGAAAACTCTTCCCAGCATCTACAGAGTGGGACAGTCACTTGAAATGTGAACTTGGGAGTAACTACAGTCAGGCACTGCTAATCATTTGAAACTAATATGCACTAACACAAGAATCGACCATTTCAGTAAAGGCAAGCACAACAGCAGAGGATGCTCTCAGCTGTTGAATTACTCAGCTACATTCACTATCAGAGCTTGATCTGAAGTCTAATTAGGTTAGAGTTGATAGATGTAATAAATAAATTGCAATGCACTCAATTAAACTGCAAGTCAGAGCAATGAGGTGATTTCTAGCATAAATATGTTCTGTGTGTTGCTTGCAAGATAGTTAGATTTTAAAATCTCTAAAGCCATCCTATAGTCTATTGGATAATCGTAAAAGTGTGTGTGCATGTTTGCATGTGTGTGTGCGTGCATGTGTGTGTATGTTGGAGAGAAACTGACTGATGCTCCTAGAACATATGGCTCCCCCAGTTTATATGATCCACCATGTTAAGAGAGCACAGTGGCTCGCCTATCCTCAGATAAACAAGCAGGTGAAATAATCGTCTGAATCTTGGGGTTTCCTTTATCATGACTTTCTTCCCAGTCCTTCTATCTTGGCTCCATCTTTTATGCTTTATAGCTCAGGGGCTTCTAGTTAACCTCATCTGCCCCACTTTGCTGGTCATCTTCATGGTTATGTCCTCTGTTGAACCTCTCTCTTTCTCTGTGTTTTCTTTTGGAGCCCCTGAGGTTTCATTTTGCTGAAGAGTTTTCTCAAAACAAACAGAAAGTAAATAATGACTGTTAACCCAGCACAGCCTGGACCAGGTGGAGGGAGGAAGGCAGCAAAAACATGAAGCAAAAGAAAAGGGAGAAAAATCTGTTTCACTTTCCACTGTTTGTCATATATCAGACAATATGGGACCTGCTGTGTCTGTGATATTTACTGTAGAAGCAAGCTTTGTGTAAATTGAGCGAGCCACTTGACCTCAATTTTTTTTCCAGAGTAAATAAAAATAATCTCAACCTGAGGTGCCAGGTTATAATGAAAAGTTCTAATGAAAAAAAAAAGGATGTGAAAATACTTTATAAAATGATCCATGATTATAGGAATTATTTTTCCTCTTGCAAAACCACAACTGATACAGACCTTGAGCTCGTTCAAAGAAACACTATCAATATATTCTCTTTACCACCACCTTAACCTCAGCCACTAGTCCAAAACTGTTGAACTGTGGTAAGAACGCTTCACTGAGGTGCATCACATGCCAGCATAAATCACCAGGGCCTTTCAGTTCCCCAGAGCCACTGTCCTGAGGAATCAGGTGATAATCAGACAAAACCGTGGCAAGTTGTTTTTTTAAAGTACCTGTAGTCTCTAGGAAATTACAACATTTCAGATGTATGAAAAGAAGTACTCAGGAGTTAAACACCAGGAAACATCTATCAAAACACAAAAGAAGTGACAAATTACTTTATAATATGCAGAAAAGTATGCATTTGAATGATCATCATGAAAGACATGGGGAGTGGGGAATAACACATTTCCAGGTGTCAAGCAGGAGATGGGTGACTACCTCATTTTTTTTCTAAATCTTCCCAGACAAGGAACTTTCAGGGACTCAAAGATGATTGTAAAGTTTCTTTCTGTCTCTTACTTGCTTTTTTGGAGTTGTGCTTTTAACAAAGCACAGCAACCCTGATGGTTCTATCCATCATCACGGAGGACCTCCTGCTGTTTTCTGCTTTGTTTGGTTGTTAAAGCATCCTTCTTGTTCTCTCATCTCTCCAGTGCCACAGAGAGAAAGCTGTGTCTACTATCCATTTCTTCCAAAAAAAAAAATTAATAATACTTTTTTATTATTTGAAGGCTTCATACATCTACACAATGCATATGGCTCGTACCCACCCACCAGTGCCTCCCAAGCTCTATAGTGCCCCCACTCCGTTTCCCTCCCATTTCAAGCTTGTTTATATTCTTACAGCACTTGCATTTCATCTGGTGTTGCAAACCTGACATATACCAACTCTCTTGTCTCTGATAAAAGGGACTATGCCTCTGGGGAACCATTGTGGCTGCCTGACACCATGTGCCAGTGTGAGGGTTTGAGTGAGAATGTACTCTGTGGGTTCTTATATTTGAATGCTTGGTTTGGTCCCCAGTTGATGGAGCTATTTGGTAAAATTATGGATATGGAGGCTTGGTAGAGGAAGTCCATCACTGGGGTGGATTGTGGGAGTTTATAGCCTTGCAACATTTCTAATTTTCACTCTGCTTCCTGTGGAGATTATTGAGATGTGATCTCTCAGCTTCCTTCTCCTGCTACTATGCTTTCTTTCCCTGCCATCATGACATACAGCTTTCTGGAATCATATGGCAAAATTAACTCCTTCCTTCCTTTCCCTTTTAGAGGCAGGGTTTCTCTTTGTAGCTTTGGCTATCCTGGACTAGAGCAGGCTGGCCTCAAACTCACAACAGTCCACCTTTCTCTGTTTTCCTGAATGCTGGGATTAAAGGTGTGCACCACCACATCCAGCTAATAAACTCTTTTAAGGTTTCTTTGGCCATGTTATTTTATCACAGAACTTAAAAAAGTATCTATTCAGTCAGTATTAGTTGTCAGTGACGATTAGATCCTAGGTTGAATAGATGCACAGAGGGAAAAAAAAAAGACTGTGTAAAATATTCCATCCATGTATGAGTACTAGGTAGAAAGACAGACATTAGTGGGGGAGCCTGGAGAAGGAGGTTCTGTAGACATCCCAAGGACTATTTATTGTTTTTTAGCCTGCTAGTATATTGAACATCCTGGCTCCAGTTTTCACTGTAAAACATCAACTAAAAATATAACAAGAGATGGAAAGATAGCTCAGTGGTTAAGAGCACTGAATGTTCTTGCAGAGGACCTGGTTCAGTTCCCAGCACCTACAAAGTAGCCCTCTTCTAGCTTCCATGGACATCAGACACATACATACACATAAAATAAAAATAAATAAATCTTTAAAATACATAACAAAATGTCAGGGCTAGACAAATGGCGCTGTGATTAAGAATACTTGTTGCAGCCAGGCATAGTGGTGCACATCTGTACTCCCAGCATTCAGGGAGGCAGAAGCAGGCAGATCTCTGTAAGTTCGAGGCTAGCCTGGTCTATAACGTGAGTTTAGGTCAGCTAAGGCTACACAGAAAAACCCTGTCTTGCAAAACAAAAAGCTTGTTGCTCTTTCAGGAGACCTGGCTTGGTAGCTAGCACACACATAGTGGCTCAGGGTATTTGTACCTCCAGTTCCAGGGATCTGACGTCCTGTCAGAAGTCAGAGACCTCCTCAAGGTCTGCACACGTGTGATGCACATACATACAGGCAGGCAAAATACTGGTACATACAAAAATAATATAAACAAATTTAAAACTAAAAATGCCTTAGCTGACAATCATCAGACTGACCGTGGAACTCTGAGTGATCTCAAAATGAAGTTAACTGGAAGCAATCAAGAAAACTCGATCATTCCTGTTACATTGAAAACCAAGTTGCCAGGGCATGTGCCTCTACTACGTGCAGTCTTCTCCAGAGCATCATGAGAAGAAAGAATCTAAAAGAGACATCTGGTCCACCATGATTTGGAAGGTGAAAAGTGTGACCTTTACTTCATTAATATTCCATTTGCCTCATAAATATTCATTTAAAAAGAATCCTTTTAAGGCAATTCACTACAGTCTCTCTTTGGAGTGCTTTTTTGCTTTGTTAAATAAACTTCTGCTTAAACTGACTGTGTATCTCAACGTTTCCCTTACAACATGAGCAAAAATAATAAAAACATCTAGTTTAGTTAAAAATGAACGGGCTAAGCTTTAATATTTAGCATGTGATTGACATCGACAGCTTGCCGTGGTTCGTGACATTTGTTGGCAGTGGTGTTCTAGGGAGAGAGGATTCTACTCAAAGCCAGTGAGCTGGCATTGACACTGACCTCCATTCTCATTCACTCTATCGCTCGAGTTCTGGCATGTTGCAATTTGCATGTAAACAGTTACATGGATTTACTGATTCCCTTATTTAATTTTAATCCACAAAAATGAAGAAAAGGCGTTAAAATATTCCTGCAGAGAGACCATGAATTAATTTGAATTTTAATAATGATGCACAAGGAAGCAAGGAGTTGGTGGGCCTGACCCTTTCCTCCAGAGTAAGCTCAGTGTCAAAATGTAGGTGCGGACAGTGGCGACCTAATAAACTAAATGAGTTTCTCTTGCTTAAAGATATTTTTATTTCCAATGCAAGAAAAGCATATGATTATATTTAGTAGTAGATGCATATTGTAAAACTAACTACAAATATTTTGCATTTGTAAGCTGAACAGATTGTTACTAATAAAAATATGCAACCAGCTGGGTATGGTGGGATACACCTTGAATACTAACACTCTTTTTATTAATTTTTAAATTTAAAAAAAATTTAGTTATTCACTTTACATCCCAATAGTAGCCCCCTCTCTCCTCTCCTCCCGGTCATACCCTCCCTCCTCTTTTCCATATCCCCTGTCTTCTACCCCTCAGAAAAGGAGAACCCCCACTACTAACCCATCCCAGTGTATCAAGTCGCATTAGGACTGACCACATCCTTTTCCTCAGTGGCCTGACAATGCAGCCACAGGAGGGGAAAGTGATTGAGAGGCACACAACAGAGTACATGTCAGAGATAGCCCCCACTCCCCTTACTGGGGATCACACATGAAGACCAAGATGCCTATTGAGTATGGATAGGGGGTCTAGATCCAGTCCATGCATGGTCCTTGGTTGGTGCTTCAGTCTCTGTAAGCCCCTGTGGGCCTAGGTTAGTTGACTCTGTTGGTCTTCTTGAGTAGTTCTTGTCTCCTCTGGGAACTCCTATCCTTCCCCTCCTTTACTTCCAAAAGACTTCCCCAGTTCCACCTAACGTTTGACTGTGGGTCTTAGCATCTGTTTTGATCCACTGCTAGGTGGAGCCTCTCGGAGGACAGTTATGCTTGGCCCCTATCTGCAAGCATAGCAGACTATTATTAATAGTGTCAGGGGTTGACTTTCTCCTAAGGGGTGGGTCTCAGGTTGGGCCAGTTACTGGTTGGCTATTCCCTCATTCTCTGCTCCATCTTTAATCCTGCATATCTTGTAGGTAGGGTAAATTTTGGGTTGGAGATTTTTTGTGGGTGGGTTGTCTACTGGACAACCTCTACTGGAAGTCCTATCTGGCTAGGAGGTGGCCACTTCAGTCTCCATGTCCCCTGCAGCTAAGAGTCTCAGCTAGAGTCATCCCCATACCCTTCTAGGAACCTACCATATAGCAGGTCTCCAGCTTGTCTCAGAGATGCCCTCCCTCCTCTATTCCCTTCTCTTTCCCAGCCCTTTCACCTGCCACCTCCATTCACTCCACATCTGGCTCCCAAGCTCGTTCCCTTCTTCACTCCCTCAGCCACTCAGTTCCTTCTCTTCGACTTCTGATGTCTATTCTGTTTCCCCTTCTGAGTGGAATTCAAGCATCCTCCTTTGGGCCCTCCTTGTTACTTTGCTTCTTTGGGTCTGTGAGTTGTAGTAAGGTTATCCTGTACTATATGGCTAATATACACTTAAAAGTGAGTATATAATACTCATGTCATTCTGGGCCTGGGTTACCTCACTCAGGATGATCTTTTCCATTTCCATCCATTTGCTTGCAAATTGCCTGATATCCTTGTTTTTAATAGCTGAGTAATATTCCACTGTGTAAATGTTCTACATTTTCTCTATCCATACTTTTGTTGAGGGACATCTAGGTTGTTTTCAGTTTCTGCCTGTTATGGTATCTTTGTGTAACTCTAACCAGGCAAGTGACGGACTTGTATGACAAGAACTTCAAGTCTTTGAAGAAAGAAATTGAAGATGGAAAGTTTTCCCATGCTCATGGATCAGTAGGATTAACATAGTAAAAACGGCCAACTTACCAAAAGCAATCTACAGATTCAGTGCAATCCCATCAAAATTCTTAGTGATTTTTAACAAGTACCAGAGGTTGCTGATAGTGTCTGCAAGCACAGGTGTCTTTGCCCAAATCCACACACAGTAACATCACAGTGATTGCCTGAACTTAGTCATGATTGAAGGATTTAGACCACAGAAATCAGAAAACGTATTCAGAGAAAGAAAGGGAAAAAGAGAGAAAGGGAGGGGGAGAGAGAAGAAAGGTGGGGGAAGAAAGAGAGAGGGGGGAAAAAGGAAGGGAAGGAAGAGAAAGGGAGACAGAAAGGGACAAAGAAAGAGACATGGGTGTGTGCACTTGTATGCATACATATGTGCGTGTGGAGGGCAGACGTCAATCTTGGTTGTCATTCCTCAGACACCATCTATGTCTTCCTATTTTTGAGACAGACTCTCTCACTGGCCTCAAGCTCACTGACTGGGCAAACTGCCCCTCTCTGCCTTCCCATGCTGGGATTACAGGTGTGTGCCACTATGTTTGGCTACTACATCACCCTATTTCCAACTCACCTTAGTTTACCCAATTGCACATTTAGAGCATCTTCCCATTTCTACTGTCTCAACTCTTTCTCTTCTACCATTTGCTTCCTGCTCCACAGGTAGAAAAAACACTGCACATAAAAAATGTGAGCCAGATGAGATTTCCATGTTAATATTTCCACTACTTTGAGGAATGAAGAATGAAAGCCTGGAATTTTAAAACTAAATCTCTGATTACCCATTGTGCTGCCTACCCCTGTAGGCTGTGATTGTCCCTCTTTGACTTTTGTCATAAGAAATCAAATGTGGCCCTATATTTTTCCTGTTTTTAATTGATCCCTGAGACCAGTTTTTGAACAACAGTGCTGCACTTGGCCTTTGTGATTCAGGTGTGTGTTCTCCACGTTCCTGAACTTCTGGACGGGATTTCCTTCAGTCACCCAAGGGGGAGTTAGTGTCACCATGCACACTTTACTACAGTTAGCTCCCCGGTCTCACTTCCTCATGCCCTCAAGAGGGACTTCAGCCCTTCTAAAATGTTGCTTGCACTTAAACACTTGTCTCAAAAACCGCTTCCAACAAACTCAAAACAATGTGCTGAACCAAGGTCTATGACTGTTTATCCTTCCTATCCACCCTCAGGCCCCCACAGCAGTACTCTGGCACAATTTCTAACACTGAATCCAAGGTTCGTCTAGTTGTCAAGTCTAGATAGTGGTAATAGTAGTAGGAAGATATTTGGACTCTAGAAATTTTTGTTTCTATATTTTTCTCCCTCTCCCTTTCTCTCTCTCTTTCTCCCTCCCCTCATAAAAATGCACACAAACACAGCAAAAGAAAATAGACATAATGATCTAAGATATATTTGAGGCTACTGTAAATAAGAGGTAAGAGAAAAAGAAAAAAATCAATAGTGATTTTTTTTTAACTTGAACAATGGGTAAGCCAGCCATGTTTTGCTAATTGTTAAAAGGCTGAAGAGCCACACATTGGACAGTAAAAACATCAAGAATCATGTCTTGAACATTTTATGTTAGAAATGTCAATCATTCAAGTGAAGCCATTAAGTAGGCAGTTTAGGCTACATATCCATATTTTAAGAAGTTTGACTTGAGGTATAAATTTAGGACTTAATAACATTAATTTAGATGTCAAAAGAGAGATAATATTTCCAAAGTGGTCCAAACTTTTAGTTTTTATATTGCTGTGGAAGATATTTTTTACCCTGTGCCAGATAATTTCTTTTTCACAATCCATAACTACTCATTTTGCCCCGTTTGCTGCCTCCTGGAGAATGTGTCTCAAGTCTGTTTTCTGCTATCATAACAATGTCCAATGCTTGGTAGCTTATCAAGGAAAGAGGTATGTTTGTTTCATAATTCTGATGGATCCATGTGCATCCTGGCAAGGGCCATTTAACTACATTCTATCATGGTAGAATCTCAAAAAAAAAAACAGGCCATATCCAGAAAGGGCCAGTACTTGTATAGCCCTGTTTCATAACAACCTGCTCCTAAAAAACCCAGTTCAGTCATGTAAGTCTTCAACCCACTGCTAAAATCCCTAAATTATCTCTTTAGCCAGTATTGACCTCATGATATAATCATCTGACCTTAGGCTCCATTTTCTAATGTTTCTACTACTCTAATAAATATGATGGGATTCAAGCTTTCAGAACATGAAATTCTGCATCATAAACCACATCTAAACCATAGAAAAATGTATGGTTGGAGCCATCAACGGCTTCCTAGTACCCTAGTTTGTTGGAGCACTGACCTCATTCCCAGGATACAAGAGAGAGAGGCAGAACATGGAGATCCATTAGTGGTCTTTCTTTGGAGCAATCTCAATGACATTTTTCTGGTTCTCTACCAAGAAGGCTTCCTCAGCTCATCTCTTCCAGATTCCACTACTTTTCTTTTTCCCCTTTCTGGCACAGAAAGACCTCTGCTGAAGCCTTGGCACTGAAGAAACTTCCATGGTTCCCTATGTCTAGTGAAAACCTTTGTAAAGAGCCTGTCTCTCCAATGAATGTTAGAAATCTGTCCTGAGTTTCCTCTTAGTACCCTGGATAATACACCCACTTTTCTTATCTTGGGAACCACACCAAAACAGTGAGAGCAATAAACACACATACCACTTTGTCATTTATAACCACAAACAACAGTTTTAGAAAAGTGGGTGAACAGCAATAAATGACTTGGTAAAGCTTAAAAGGCCAGCCTTTGGAAGCCCCGTATTCTCTGGAACGCAGAGAAAGAGGCAACAGGTGAAAACAGGAAGATGACTTACAAGGTTACAGCAACACTGTTTCAGATCCAGGCACTCGCTGTCAGCTGCTCATGAAATGTATGAGGTCTATTTTCTAGCAAAATCAAACCAGAAAGAGTCCTGATTAGAGTGCAAAGAAGAGGCTCCAAGAGAAGCATTTCTGTTAAATTTGAATGGATCAATTTCTTGACAAGTTTTGTTGTATAGAAAAATCTTTTCAATGACATTTTCTAGTTCTCTGGGTTTTCACAGGACAGCTGAAGTATAAGTTCAAAGACTACTAACAAAGGAAACGCAAGAACATTTTAAACTACAGGCAGAATGAAAATATCAACAATATAGCTACTGGATCAGAAATGAGTAATGTTTGGGTTTTCCTAATACAAAAAAATAAAAATAAAAAGAGCATAGAGCTGTAATGAAAAGAAAGCAGAATGAACTTACCCTATGGCTTGGGAGGCTCTGTGACTAGTGGGGAATTGGTGTATCTTTTTTTCCCCCTAATTTATTTTGTTCTTATATCTCTACCTCCCTTTCAATCCTTATTCCACCCTAATCCCTTCCAACCACACAACACTAGGTAGGAGAAAGAGGATTAGAGGGAAAAGGATATGCAGACCTCTTTGGATACTTTATGGTGATTAGGGATGTTGTGTTTCTTGGGGCCAGTCCAATCTTCATCATTAGGATGTCTCCAACTTTTTTTCCCATCGAACCACAACAGCAACCAGGAGCAGCAGGGGGAAGCAGCAGCCTTTTTCCTTGGAGTGTCCCTTCTAACCCTCTCTGGGCTCTGACATTTATATCCTCCCAAGAGTCCCCAGAATTCCAAACATAAACTATCTGTAGCTGGCAAAAAACATACCCCTGCTAGTGCTTGAGGCAAATCATAGTTAGCAGCTGTGAATAGAAGCAGTCCCATATCCCACATCTGGAATTAAACAAAAGCATATTCACATAACATAACTGGATTTTTAAAACATTTTTATTTTATTTTATATTAATCACAGGTTATGTACTTTGTATCCCAGCTGTAGCCCCCTCCTGCATTCCCTCCCTATCCCCCCTATCCCTCCTTTACTTCCTCTCTGCCCCTTTCCAAGTCCACTGATAGGGGAGGACCTCCTCCCCTTCCATCTAACTCTAGCTTACCAGGTCTCTTCAGAACTGGTTGCAATGTCCTCTTCTGTGGCTTAGCAAGGCTGCTCTTCCCTCGGGGTGGGGGTGGGGTCGAAGAGCCAGCCATTGAGTTCATGTCCAAAATAGTCCCTATTCCCCTTACTAGGGTACCCTCTTGGGTATTGAGCTACCATTTGCTACATACAAGCAGGGATTCTAGGTTATATCCATACATGGTCCTTGGTTGGAGAAACAGTCTCATAAAAGACCCCTGTGCCTTGATATATTCGGTCCTGGTGGAGCTCCTGTCCTCTCCAGTTCATACTAACTCCCCCTTCTTTCATATGATTCCCTGCACTCTGCAAAAGGGTTGGTTATGTGCCTTAGCATGTGCTTTGATACACTGCTAGGTAGAGTCTTTCAGAGGCCCTCTGTGGTAGGCTCTTGTCCTGCTACTTGTTTTCTCCTACATCCAATGTCTATCCCATTTGTCTTTCTCATATAGACCTATAAGATAGGATAAACATACTGAAATCTATACACCTAAAGAAGATAAACAAGAAAGAGGATATAACTGGATTTCAAAGAGACCAAAATTCTCACCAGGGAACCTACATCTATTGTTTTGCTAAATGGACACGTTGGAAACTGGACAGCGCTGCTCTCAGTCTCGGCACGAGACACTTCTGTCTGTAGTAGGGAACAGAATGAAGTGACTCATTTTAGTGAGAATTTCAGTGTCTTAAAAAACCCAGTTAAGAGCTGGCAGTTGTGGTGCCCACTTGGGAGGCAGAAGCAGATGGATCTCTGTGAGTTCGAGGCCAGCCTGGTCTATAGAGTGAGTTCCAGGACAGCCAATGCTACACAGAGAAACCCTGTCTCCAAAAACTAAAAACAACAACAACAACAACAACAAACAAACCCAATTATGTAAACAGACTTTTGTTTTAACCCCAGGTGTGGGATATGGGGCTGCTTCAGATTGTTCACAGCAGCAGACTATTTGCCTTATGCATGCCCGGGTAGGGTTGTGATTTTGTCAGCTGAAGACAGTTTAATTCTGGGGACTTTAGTGATGGTATGGAAAGACCAGAGCCTCAGGAGAGGAGGTGTGCCTGTTCCTCCTGCTGGTTCCTGCTCCTGCTGTTGCTGTTGCTGGTTTGCTAAGTGTTCTTGAGCAAAGAGATAAAAAGTTGAAGATATCCTGATGAGATGGAGATTGGAATTGCGCCCAAGGAACTCAATAATCAGCATGAAGTAGTCTAAAAAGAGCTCAATGCCTCCTTTCCTCTCTAATCTTCTTTTTCTCCTGCCTGTTGTTAGGGGGTTGGAAAGGATTAGGGTAGAATGAGGGTTGGGAAGGGAGGTATAGGTATAAGAACTCAATAAAATAGGTTTTAAAAAAATGCACCAAAAACTCATAGTTGGAAAACATGCTGAGAATAAGTGTTGAGTGCTCAGCCTTAAATAGGACATCTATATCAGCAATGCCCTTCTACAAAAAGGCTCAGAGAACATCAAGGAAGAAGAGGTGGCAAGAATATAAGAGCTAGAGGATTAAGAAGCATGCCTTGAAATGCTGCCTTCTGGACCATAACATGGCCATTGTGCTCATGAGCTCACTATAGCCATGGTTTCCAGATCCTTCAACATTCTAGCAGGCAGCACTCATTAGATTGAATTGACTACAAAAAAAAAAAAAGAACATGAAGTTCTGGAAGGGAACTTAATGGCTTACTGGGGATGTTTAGGAGGGAAATGAGAGGAGGAAATTGGGGTGGGTACAATCAATACGCACTACATTGTAACGTGTTTGAAACTGTATAAGAACAAATAAGATAAATTTAAAGAAATTTAAAAAATGAACATACTCCATGAGCCACCAAGACCCTGTAAATACATCCTCTTTTGGCTTCAAGCTTGAGAAGAATGTTGAGTGAGCTAGCCAGTACTTGTCCCGATGCTTGTTAGAGTTCCCCCAAAGCTCTATTGTCCATGCTAAATCTATGACAGTAACCCTTTGCCACATTAAAGGTATATTTTTCTTTTTTATGCTAGCATGAGGGGTTTTATATGTTAATCAGAAACAAGGGTTGAATTTGAGCAGAGTTTTAAAAGCATAAGTCAATGTCAATTTCAATTTCCTCATTTGTTAATGCAGAGAATTACAAGAAAAGGTCTCCAAAGTCACTTATTTCTACATTCATGGGACTAAATCATGTGAGGTAGGAGTGGACATTTACTTGGTAATATATTATTTAGGATAGTCATTTGCACTCCTGGCCATGCGATTTTTCTTGTCCTGTCTATGTCTGTGTAACAAGGTGGGAGGCTTTCCATATTTTCTCTATTTCTGAAATAATTTATGTGAAATCAGAATTATCTATTTCTTGAATGTTTGACAGAACTTGCCTATAAATTGTCTGTGACTGTAGCTTTTAAACAATAGATATTTGATTGCCTATTAAATTTTTATAGGATTGAATTATTCAGTTTTTCACCTTTTCTGTCTACTCAAGTCAATAGGAAGATTTGTATTTTCCTATAAAATAATCAATTTAATCAATATTTTGAATATAATGCTATAAATTTATACAATCTGTTTTATTTTTGAAAGCCATTGCTAAAACTTTAGTTTGCTTACTGTTTTTCCCGTCTCTTTTTGCCCCTCTCCTGCAGATGGTCTCTTGTGCCCCAGAGTAACCTTGATCTCACTATGTGGTCAAAGATAATCTTGAACTTTTTAACCCTTGACTCTGCCTCCTGAGTGCTGCAATTACATACATAAGCTCAAGCAACAGATCATTTTAAATATTTATCTTTATTCTTTTAAATTATGTCTATGTGTGTTTTTGTGGTTGAGGGTGTGCAAATGTGTGCAGGTACCCAAGGAGGCCAGAGGCATCAGATCCTGTTGGAGCTGAAGTTACAGGTAGTTGTGGCCACCATGTGGGTGTGATAACTTAATTCTAATCCTCTGCAAGAACAGCATAACTATGCTCATAACTGCTGAGCCATCATCCAGCCCAGCAAGTAACAGATTTTTTAAAGTAGCTACTATTGTGCTAAACACAATAAACTGTTATGTTCATTGTACCTTGTGATTGTATGTTATAATTACCTATGTTCCTGAGAGATACAGCATTTGTATTAGCTACTTCCCATTTCTAACATAAAAGTTATCTAAGTTTAGTGAGATTATATGTTAAATTCCTACTATAAGATATTAATAGCTTCACATTTTCTTGTCTACCATTTGCATAACCACAATGCAAACAGTGCTGTTCTCCTTTTGTTTTGTTTAGTGACAAAGTAGGGTTCCCTAAGTGCCCCCCCATCAGTGGGTCTGGAGTGGAAACTGTAAGAGGGAGATTGTCAATGCATTAGGGCTACCAGCATATGAAGCCATGCTCTTCCTCTTGTGATTTTGCGAGGGTGTGTGTGTGTGTGATAATCCAAGTACTCTTACTCCTTGGAGGCCATATGGCCACATGGACCACCTTGTTGACTATATCATGAGCCCCTTCATTATGTCCACATTGTCATTTTTGATGTTGGCCAAGGAGACTAAGTTGGTGGTGCAGGAGTCATTGCTGTTGGTTTTTTTAGGAGATTTTACCCTTCTAATAATTCTGTCATAGAATCTAATACCTGTCATAGAAACATTAGTAAACATCACTCTTAAAATGGCTCATCCATGGTCATGAAGACACCAGTGGACTCCACACCATATTCAACACAAGCATTAAAATGTTTGATGTTGTCATGGTCAGCCTGATGAAAGAGGGAGATAGCCTCAGCCTTGTCTGTGGTGTAAAACTTGCCATAGTGGGATTGTATTTGAATATGCAAACCATGCAATTGAGTTTAATGAAGGGGTCATTGGTGGTTGCTAAAGCTGAAGGCAGCCCTCTATAGACCCAGCTCTGTTCACTTCAACTGTCACGATTATGTCTCAGAGATACAGCTGGAACTCAATAAAAAGATGCTACTATCTATCAAATGGAGTCAGGGAGCTCAAACTGTGTTCTTCAGGGAGAACATATAGCCAGAAGGTAGTTAAGCTTCAGGGCTCAGAGTCTGTGGTAATGGGAGTAGGGGACAGACTGCCCATATCATAGCCATTTCCATGATACCGTGTAGAAGCCATCAAACTACCCATAGAACCCACTCCATACAGCCAGGATGAGAACACAAAACCTCAGACACCCAAGTCCCAGTGTGGTCCAAAGAGTCAGCGCTGGGGAAAGGTTATTAAACTAGTACATTATTTGCTGGTGAAACGGCAGCCAGAAAGCAAGTCAAGCAGCAAGAGGGAGAAGCAGGCAACAGCTCCTCTGACTCTCGCCCTCTCAGGGGCTTAAGGGAATTTTATTCCTGGAATTGTGTACAGAACCCTTGCCACTGCGTCTCAGATGTACTTCACCTGCTGAGCCTTTGCACTTTAGATTGCATTAGAAAAGCTAACACTGGCGTGTTTGAGCCTCTTCTCAACCCTTTTCCCTGGCCATTTGAGAAAGGTCTGGGGGTGAGAAGAATTCTTTTAATAAGTAGGTGCAGAGCTTCTCGCCAGCAGCACACTCACCCATCATTCACCTTACATCTTAAAACTAAGAATTCAAAGAGACTTGGTATGACTCCTTCAACGTATACTTCTCCAAACTCATAGTTGGGTGCAGAATTTTTCAGCCCACACAGTGGGAAAACCAAGTGGGTGTGTGATGGAGTGAAAGCTACTCAGATTGTTTGAAGGGGAATTTGGAAACATGATGGCATAATGAATTGATTGGAAGCTTAGACAGAGGAGTTCAAACGGTTTTTTCATCCCTTTTCCTCAATGTTCTCTCAGCAGCTTAGAATTATTGTCTTCCAGGTTCATCTACGGTGCCTTTTCCCAGTGGGAGAAATGAAGGTGAAGGTGGGTTCTGAATATTCAAAGTTGAAGCAGCAGTTCCCTGGACACTTCACTTCAAAATTACCCACATTCTAAATATCTAAGTCCTCGGGTCAGGAAAGAAAAAAGGAGGTCTTTAGACCCCCTGCTCCTTTGTAGCCTACGGGCAGCTCAGTCTCCATGGGGGTTCCCTAGCAAGGGGAGCAGGGGCAGTCACTGGCATGAATTTGGTTGCCTGCTCTTTAATCACCTCCTGGCGAGGTGGCCTTTCTAGGCCACAAAGAAAGAGGATCCAGACATTTCTGATGAGACCTGTAGGCTAGGGTCAGATAGTAGGGGAGGAGAACCTCCTCTATCATTGAACTAGGGGAGGACCTAGTGGAGGAAGAAGGAGGGAGGGTGGGACTGGGAAGAGATGAGGGAGGAGGCTACAGCCGGGATACAAAGTGAATAAATTATAATAAGTAATAATAATAAAGAAAAAAATCATAAAAAGGACGTCTTAAAACCTCTTTTAAGTAGTTTTTGAGATGTTAAAATGTTATTGCAAAAGTGAATTCCGCAGGTAATTTACACATAATAGTTTTATTAGCATTCTTTTACAACTTACAATCTTCACAAACTACTTTCTCATGTAATTGTCCGCAGAAAGCAGTTTGCTTAAGAAAGCAGTTGATACAAGTTGTAAGTTACTGAGAAGTTACTGAGGAAAATCATTTGCCTGCAAAATAAAATATTGATCAAGTGGTTATGACTCAGAGTGAGCTCGCCCTTAAAAGAAAAAGTAAAATGCAAAGATGTAAAGGCACCCAAGTGAAGAGAGGTCTGGAAATAGATTTCATTACCAAGAGGCTTTTTTTTTTCCTCCTGAAGAGCTGAAGTGCTTTACCTGGTCTCACTTTCCTTTTCCTGCTGTGCGAAAAGAATCAATGATAAGACCTGAAACTTGCAAAAGCTTAACTCATCAGAAGCTGGGGAAAATGAGACACACTAAAACAAGCCCTTACGTTAAAGTGAAAACAACTTTTTATCCTAAGATTGCCCATGTGGCCACGATACGTCCCATTCGACATGCCTACCTTCTCCTTCTTTTCTGTTTTCTTTTCTCTTTTTAGCCATGGTATCAAATATCCCAGACTTGGCTTTGCTATGTGAGGGAGGGTGACACTGAACTTCTGATCTTTCTGCAGCCTCCCCCAGAAAGCTGGGATTACAGGCATGTGCCATCAACCTCTCATTTTCGTGATGCTGCAGAAGAAGCCCAGGGCTTCAAACAAGTGAAGCAAATGCTCTAAAAATGGAGCAACATCCTCTGCCTTATTTAATTGACTTTAAAATAAGAGTTAATGATAATTCTTAGAACTCATATGACATTAACTCACTTTTAACAAAAACAATAGGGTTGTCTTTGTTTTAACTCCTGCCCATAGGTTACTGTGCATCTGAAGCACAGGGTACCAGAAGCAGGAAAAGCATGTATCTTCTGATTTACTTGAGCATGTCACGAGACTCCAAGCCCCTTCCCAGCTATTGTTAGCAAGGCAGCTTGGGCCACAGTGGTGGTCACTGCCATCATCACCTATCAGTAAACCCACTCTAACTTCTCATGTGCTAGATACATGACATTCTCCATCATCTTTCATCGCTTAGCTAAAGACAAGGGTTTTTCACGAAAGGCTCCAAGTTCCTAAAAGACGATGGAACTCAGAAATGTGGACAGTGTGAATCCCTGAATCTCTGCAAAGAAAGCCACCAATCTGCTTGGATAAGGATACCGGCAAGATGTGAGCCTTGCTTTGTGTCAGCAGCCTCAAGTTTGGAGGGTATTTCTTGTAGTTACCTTGATGAGTACAGTGCTTATGAAAGCTGTAGCAGGCTCATGCTATTCTCAGATATACTGAGTGAGGAAATCTTGACACAGGGTCCTAGCCTGGAACTCCAACTCTCCAACAGACTCTGGGCTCACTGAAGCTTAGCATGTGAGTTCATTAAAAGTGTCTCCATAGAAAAAGAAAAAAATTCAAGCATGCTAAGTTAAACTGTTTGAAAAAGGTTTTTTTTTCAAGTTCATATATTCTTTTTATTTAATTATTTCTTTTGGAGGATTATAATTACAACATTTCTGTCTTCCCTTTAATCTCTTCAAACCCTCCTGTATCTCCTTGCTCTCTTTTAGATTAATGGCCTCTTCTAAAAAGAGCTTTAAATATGACTATAGAACAATGAGTTTGAAACAATGTTGTTTTCAAATTCAGAGTCACAGTTTAAATCATCTTAGTTAAAGTATGTCCTGACCATATGCCACTAGACAGTGATCAAGACGGTGGTCCTATTTGCTGCTTCCTCAGATCTTCCCATGGGCATATTTAATTAGAGCATGCAATAGCAAGTGAATATATCTGGTGTTCAGGGAAAAATATAAAAATGTTTAATCAAGGTATTGTAGATTTAGGGAAAACATCTCAAAAGGAGCATAAAACATGATTGAAAAATTAACCTGTTGAAAGGGAAAAGGGGAACAGTGGTGGCAAAACATTGGCTCAAGTTGATAAACGGTATGAATGAGATCAAAAACTGCAAGAGAAGACGTGCCATAATATTAACATGGATGTGAAGATACTGTGGCTTAAGAAATGAGCACAGTCCAGACGGAGAAGAGTGATAGGAATCGGTGTGAGAAGCCTGGTAGTGAGCTGTTGGTGAGATTGAAAAAGGATTGACTTCCCCAGATTTCTTTGGGAAACTACTCCAGTTGAATCGCTGAAAGTATACTGGATGTGTCATGGGTGGAGGGAATCAATCAACTGATTAGATCTACAGAAATTTCATGTTAAATTAATCCATTCATTAATGTGTCCTCTAAGAAATTATTTAGCCCCGTACAAAGTAGTTAGGATAAAATGATGGCAAGGCAGTCATGATCGCCTTCCTCATAAACAAAATAGAGTTATAGCGATGATAGATAGATAGATAGATAGATAGATAGATAGATAGATAGATAGATAGATAGATAGACAGATAGAGAGTAAGACAGGTTACAGAATAGTATCAGACACTGAGAAACGAGAAGTCCAAGATTCCAGAATAATGCTCTGTTTTCTGGCATTTTTTTAAAGTATAGAAATAGGAGCTGGAGAAATAGCTCAGTGGTTAAGAGCATAAAATGCTCTTGCAGGAGACCCAGGCTTCATTCCCATCACCTACATGGAGGCTCACAGCTGTCTGTAACTCCTATTTCAGGGGTTCTGACACCCTCATCTGGCCTCCTTGGGCACCAGGGGCATGCACATGATACATAGATATATATATGTAGGCAAAACACCTAAGCACATTAAAATAAATCAATAGCTAATTAAAAAACAAGTTGAAAGAGATAATAAGCTCAAAATTGGTTGTATTAGTTCTATGGTTTCAAGACTTATTATAAAGATGCAGTAATTAAAGCAGTATAGTATTAGCATAAAGGTACAAACTAAATCACTGAAACAGAATACAAAGTCTAAAAATATGTACATACATATATGGTTCACTGAGTTTCCACAATGGTATAAAGCAATGCAACTGAGTAAATATAGTTTTTTCAACAAATGATTCAGTGCTAATTGGACAACAATATACAAAAACAGTTAATATATTACATAAAAATGAACTCAAAATGGATTTTAGATCTGATTAGAAAACTCAAAAATGTAACAAAAATTGAAGTAACCATGAAAGAAAGTGTCAGTAACCTTAGAGAATTCTTAGACTCAATACAATACAAAACAAACAAAACCACCCTACAGCCAGTAAATGAAAATGGGCTGGGAATACAGTTCAGTGCTAGGACACTTAAGTATGTGAAAGCCTAAGTTGAATTCTCAGCGTTACAAACAAATAACCTTTTTTAAAAAAAATCAGTAAATATAAATAAAATATATAGATATATTGGGTTTCATAAAAATTAAGAACTTTGAGGGACGTGGAGATGGCTTAACAGGTGAGTATGTTTGCTGCTGAGGCAGAGAGCATGAGTTTCCCACCATGAGAGAGCTGACTCCCCCAAGTTGTCCTCTGACCTCTACATCCTTGCCTTCTCCTGTTCACACACCTGTGCACACACACACATACATGCTCACACATATTCACACATTCAAATAATTTTAAAAATACTAAGAAAACAATTATATTTTAAAACATTCAAACAATGTGAGAAGATATATAGATAAATAATGGCCAAACAATTTGAGAAATCAATTCACCAGAGAAGATATACAGATAAATAATCATGTGAGAAAAGGTGTGTAATATCAGTAATCATCGGGAGACTACGCACCTAGTTGGATGTCTATAATTCAGAGTTTTATTGGACCAGTTGTTGAAGAGGATTGCAGAGTAACTGAAACTCCTATATGCTGCTTACACTTCTGGTGGGAATGTAAAGTGGTAATAATGTTTTTAGAAAATAACTTAGCTATTTCTTAAAAAGTTTAACACACACTTACAATATAACCCATCTGTCAGCTACTAGATATTTACTAAAGAAATATGAAATAATTTTAGATATTTGAATATTTAAAACAGTGTCGTATTAGCATAAATGCACAAAAGTAATCATCAGAATAAATAGTTTGAAAATAGCAGCATACATATATGATTTACTGAGTTTTCACAAATGTATAAAACAAAAATAAATATGTATGTACATACACACAGACATATATTTATAAAACATACCTGTTTGAATAGTCCCTTCCTGAATACTAAGGCTCATTCATCAAGGTGAACTAAAGTTCTAGTGCTCGAAAGGAGGTGGAGGGTGAAGTGCATATGGAGCAGGGGAGCAGCGCTGCCTTGGAGATCTGCTGAGGCCAACAGGGTTCTTTGGTTGCTGTTCCTGATACCATGCCCTGGGGAAAGAGGGAACAGCAATTCACTCTAAGCTTAAGGGCTGTACATCTCAGTCCTTGAGAACTCAAACTAAGGGAGACTACACCTGCAAGTCGACCCCCAGCCCGTCACCACAAGGGCTGGTAGAACATGCCTGAGATGACCCCTGCCTGATGCCACATGGCATGGCGGGGGGCAGAACACTCCTGAGCCTCAGACACCGAGAGGCCCAAGTGCCACTAAGATGAGCCAGTAAGTGGTAGAGAGATGGAAGAGAAAGAGAAGCAGAATGGTGTGTGCACAATGAAGAATGGCGGAACTGGAGGCTTGAAGGTGGTGGGGAACAGCCTGATGCGAGCCATCTAAGGCCATGGTGAGGTCCTGGCCTGTGATGCTGAGGAGGGCCATGTCTGGGTCTGTAACCCTATAGCAGAGGGGCTATGTTACCTCCAAAGCCTAGGCAGGGAGATGCCCTCTGTCTGGATGGCTGCCTAGAGCCATGTTGATGTCTGAGGGCTATGGAGTGCTGGCCCCACCTCTCTCTCACCTGGGCACCCTGGGAGAGCTGTCCCAGCCCCTCACCAGCTGCAGCACTTGGGAAAGCAGGCCCCGCCCCTCGCCTGCGGCAGCACTTTGGGGAGCAGGCCCCGCCCCTCGCCTGCTGCAGCACTTTGGAGAGCAGGCCCTGGACCTTGCCTGCACAGCACAATAGAGCTGGCTCTGCTGGCATGGGCACTACTGAGCTGGCCCTGAGGGCATGAAAGCAGGATAGATAGGTCTTCCCCTTGCCAGCTGTGGCAATAGGTGAGCTGGGGCAGTGCTGAAGAGCTCACCCAGTGGTGTGGGTGTGGGAGAGTTGGTGGGCTGATCAGCTCTGCTATAGGCCAGGTCCAGATCAAGGGCTTTGAGTTGACCCACCCCAACATCTACCCCATCTATGAACTGCAGGAGAGGGTGAGGGAACTAGTCCTACAGATCTAAAGCTGCAGGATCTCCAGGACACAGGGCAACAACAGGATATCTGAGAGGAGTCCCAGTGAGGTCCCAGTATTGATAGTGCAGCATAAGCCAGAAACCTTGAGCCAGACCAAGGACTCAGTGCAATGAACATTTGCAAGTAAAGAGGTGTGGACAAAAGGGTATACTGTGGGCCACACTGTGACACACTACAGCTTCCACAAGATTTCTTTTCTTTCTTTGGGGGAGGAGGTTACAAGGAGAGAAGGTGGGTATGAAGGGACAGGGAGATGAGTGAAATTTGAGTGCATGATGTGAAATTTACAAAGAATTAATAAAAAGTTAGATAGGTAGATAGAGAGATCAATAGATAAATTCTAGCATATCAATTCAGAGAATGCTATGTGACAACAAAGAGAATAAGCTATTATACATACAATAAGGGCTTTCAAAATTACTGTGCTAAGAGGAGAAAGTCATTAACAGGATAAACCTACTGATGAATTTATCATTTACATTTTTATGGGCAGGTTAAGAGTGGTTAAGAGTCCTTGCTGATGAGACAGTTTCTCCAACCAAGGACCATGTATGGATATGGCCTAGAACCCCCGCTCAGATGTGGCCCATGGTAGCTCGGTGTCCAACTGAAGAGCCTAGTGAGGAGAACAGGGACAGTTTCAGTCATGAACTCGATG
>CM053763.1:12100030-12124110 GCA_028658305.1 Pachyuromys duprasi
AAAAAAAATAAGAGTCCTTGCTGCTCTTGCAGATGAGCACAGTTTGGATTCCAGCACCCACATTTGTTAACTCACAACTACCTGCAACTCCGACTCCAACTCCAGGGGATTCAGCAGTCTCATCTAGCCTCTATTAGTACCCACACACACATGTATGCACACACGCAGTCACACATAAATAAATAAAATTCTACGAAAATTCAGTTCTCTGTAGTTACAGGAAGCAGATAGGTTTTTGCCTGGGAACTCGTGGTTATAGTGAAAGTCCTTAGGGGCAGGGCTAGAAAGGGACACAAGGAGCCTTTGGGACAGATGGGTAGTTTGTTATCTGGATTGTGGGGATGTTTTTGTGGATGTTGATAACTATAAGCGTTTTTTCAGGATTTGTTTCTTATATACGTAATTTTCGTGAATGAGTGACTTCCATGAATCTCTAACTGTGCCTTAAAAAGTAAAACTATAATGTCCCTATCTATGAAAAGACGCCTCAGAGAACAGTAGACTAGAAAAACTAGCAGTCTGAGCCGAACTTCTAGAAATGAGAACAGAATTTCTTGAAGCCAAAACTTAACTGAAATATTAGACTCATTTGACACATTTAGCATTAAGTTGGACCCAGCTGAAGAGTGATTTCATGACTCAGAAGACAGATCAAAGGGAGTGGTTCCCATAAACTGGGTTTTCCAACGAGGTTGTGATGGTTGACCTCAGTGAGGTCCATTTCAGTGGGACTGGAAGAAGCTGGAGTGCACTGTAAGGAAAAGTGAATGAGAAAGGAGAAAGTAAAGATAATGCATTTAGACAATCTATCAAATGTTTGCCTGGGGAGTGGAGTTTTAAAAATAGAGTATGTGTGGAAGAAGCAGAAAATTTTATTCCTGTTTTCTGAAAACGTCCATATCCACAGAAAAGTTAAAATGATGATTTCCCCAACACAACTCTCACCCCATCTACACTCAGTTCCCTCACCATCTAGAGAGACCCTTTTCTCATACCATCCAAAGTTCTCCAGAACACGAACAAGAATCTCTGTCTGTCTGATTGTGTGTATACACGTGTATGTATCCATGGAGACCAGAGGATAACCGTGGTGGTCTTCAGGCACCATTCTTTTTTATATTTATTTTTTAAACAGGCTAGCTCACTGGTCTAGACCTTGTCAAGCAGGCTAGGCTACCTGATTGTAGAGCCCCAGGAATCCACCTGCCTCCACCTCTCCAGTGCTAGGATTGGAGGTACATGACATAATGTCCAGATGTTGAACTCAGGTCCTCACGCTTGCATGCCACGCACTTGAGTAACAAGAGCATTCCATTTCAGATGTAAGCCAATCAATATGAATCGTTTCATCCAACACAGCATGCTTACATTTTTCCAGTTAGCATAAAAAATGTCTTATAACTGCTTCTTCTCCAGACATGATCTAATCAAGGTTGACACATTGTATTTGACAGTTAAGTCTTTAGCTTTCACCAGTGCTTCCTTCTCTTTTGTGTGCATTAAATCCCTTGAAAGGTCTTAGCTGTTCAGCAGATCATTCCACAGTCTGAGGCTACAAGACCATTTTCCTGGCCTAAGTTTCAGATTATTTATTTCTTTCAAGACACCACAAATCAGTTTCTTCAAAGCTTTGATTATGCATTAAGCCTGAATGTCAGGCTATCCCACTGTGTGTGGGGGGTTAAGCCTGACTGTTTGGTTACCACCATGTCTGAGGAAGAGACATTAAAAAGAGTAAATAGGATAGGAAGAGAAAGCATAGTAAATCGTAGGAGACTCCCCAACCAGGTTCGGAGACTAGACCCAGAACACTGGAGGGCTTAGCTCTGGCCAGGAAGAAAGGTAACTCTTACATTGTTATCAGAAGGAAAAGGGATGCCCACTGCAGATGCACAAAGTTAGTGAGTCTCATACAGCTGCTCTGAGAAGAGAGGGCAGGGGGCCTGCCAGCACATGTGGAAAACATGGGAGCCTAGGCTTAGAAGCACAGGCTGTGGACAGTGGATTAGTCTAGATGCTGTTGGGATAGGTGGTTGGCTTGAAGAGACCATAAGACAAGAGAGTTGAGAAAAGAAACAGCAATGGAGATAGGAATCAAGCTTCTGGATGTGGGGGAAGTAGAACTATGGGTAAGGGCGGGGGTAGAATATCAGGTGTGAATTTGGGGAGTGTGGAGAATTTGATATGATAACAGTCAACTCACAGATGCAGTGGAGAAAAAGGCAAGAACAAAAAGCAGAGGGCAAGAACTTTGAATGAAGAAAAGCCTTCAGAAATGGAGGGACTAGATGGCCGCTCAGTCTCAGGATGTGACACCGAACGAGATGGCTGTGAAACAGGGGAGGTCCTGGCTAGTGTTATGAGAGTTTTGAACACGTAGGCATGAGGAATTGGGTTCATTTCCAGGAAACAATGTGTTGTGAGGAGCCAGGCGTGGTGCTGTGCCCTTGTAATTCTAGGAAAGGGGTGTGGAGATAAACCAATCTCTTGAGGCTTCCTGGCCACTGGCCTAGCCTCCTTTGCGAGCTTCAGGTCAACAAGAAACTGACTCAGCAAACAAGGTAGGCAGTTTCTGGTTATTTGGTATGCTGTGTTCTCTAAGTGTTCTAGGTGGGAAGGAGAATTCAAAAGGACACAGGCATCTGCTCCCTGTTGATACTAGCGTCTCCTCCCCGCCCCCCACAAGTTTCCTTAGTATAAATGATACAGCAGCTCTGGAGAAATCCTACTCCTTAACACAAAATTGATCATCAACAAGATTTGGCTTGAAATATTTGAATCAAAGCCTGTGTGGAGTTCCAGCTGCTGTGGGCCTTCTTTATGGTTTTAGGATTTTTTTTTTTTTAGATTTTCAAGGAAATCTTATCAGAAAAATTATTTTCTAATGGATGATCTATTCTAGCCCCTCACCTGGCATCTGGGTGTTATCACAGGAACTTAAGTTAGCTACAATTGGTCTTGAAGAAATTGAATTAGAACAGTGAGGGGTTCTTGACCTCACTAGTTTTTGATTGTTGGCCTCTTGGGAAATTTGATGAACATATGACTCCCTTTTCTTGGAGAATGAACGTTATCACAGCCCCACACAGGACTGCATTCAATTTCAAGGCGCCGCACAGACTGTCATTTAATATCCCCTGAATTTGATTACTGTGGGTACCATTTCAGTACGATAATATTATGACTACATCACAGAGTCACTTGGCTTGTTATCCAAACATTTCTTTAAAACTTTACTGGAATCTCTTTCCCAAAATTTGTCTCTGAGATCTCTTTTATATGATTAGTGAAGTCTGAAGCTGCCATGTGATTTTACCCCTGTCTAACATGTGATTTGCCTCTCCTAGTCTTTCCTGCCCTGCCCCCATCACAGCCCCTGAGAGCCTTGTGCTGTTTACCCGACAGATTTTATTTAAAAAGGATCATCTATGCCGTGAAGCAGCTGAGCCTGACATCCACTTTGTCAACCGGCAACAGCCCAGCTCTGCAGCTGAAGCGGGATAGGGACTCAGAGACACTTGCCATCCAGGCAGCTTGCTGAGGCCTGGGAATCACAAGTCAGACAGAGGCACTTGGGCACGGAAGGCAGTGCAGAGAGTGATGGGCTGAAGGGAGAGTGTCTGCTGAGCACACCTGTGCTCACAGTCCCTAGAGCATTCGAGATAACAAGACCAGAAAGAAATCAGGGAGAGAAATGAAGAAAGGGAGAAAAGAAATACCACATTTCCCCAAGCAAGCAAATGAGCAAGCAGCAACATACACAGATTTTAAAACTGTATGTGGAGATGGCATTCTTTTTTCCTTGGTCTTAAATTAAAGTCAGTATCTGTTAAAGCATTGGTAGGGGCTGGAGAGATGGATCAGTGGTTGAAAGCACTGGCTGCTCCTGCAGACAACCTGAATTCAGTTCGTAACACCTACATGGTGGCTCACAGGTATCTGTAGTTCCGGTTCTAGGAGGTCCAGGGAATCCAGTGCCTTCTTCTGACTTCTTTGGGCAACAGGCATGCATGTGTTGCACATACATACCTTCTGACAAAATGTTCCTATACCTAAGAACAAAATATGTAAATCTTTATTTAAAAAACAAAACTAAACAAAACCTACAAGGGAGCCAGGTCAGTCAGTAAAGTGCTTGCCTCGTAGGCATGAGGAATTGGGTTCATTTCCAGGAAACAATGTGTTGTGAGGAGCCAGGCATGGTGCTGCGCCCTTGTAATTCTAGGAAAAGGGTGTGGAGATAGACCAATCTCTTGAGGCTTCCTGGCCACTGGCCTAGCCTCCTTTGCGAGCTTCAGGTCAACAAGAAACTGACTCAGCAAACAAGGTAGGCAGTTTCTGAGCATCAATACTCTGGGTGTGGGTCTGCCCTTTGCTTGCACACTTGTATGGATGCACATATGAGCACATGTACACATAAACAGATACGTGCATTTGCAGACACACACACACACACACAGAATCTAAGGTGGTAAGACACCTCAGTGTATAGGCATTTTCCACCAAGCCTAATGTCCTGAGTTTGATCCCCAGAACACATAACGTATAAGGAGAGAAAGGCCTGCAAGTCGTCTTCTGATCTCCACAGTATGCTGTGGTGCTTGGGTGAAATCCTAATACATTTCAGAAAATAAATGGTTGACACAGGTCAGATCACTTCCTCCTGCGTCTCCTCATAGTAGGAAAGCTGCCTTTGCCCTGTTTCTAGTCACACCTTCTCTCCATCTGCGGCAGTTCATCAGCTCCCCACTAGCAACACTCCATCAAATTCCTCAAGTGGTAATATAAAAATTATGTGTGCTTCACTTATTATTTTGGTTTTTGTCTATTGCCCCAGAGGAGTTTAAATGATTTACAACAAAGACTGAAATACAAACTAGTAAGAAGATAGCAACAGCGGAAAAGCCAGCCACTAGGTGGATTATAGCTTTGTCATGAGAACTTACGCTTAATAAAATTACTGCAATTGATTCCAAAACATAGCTTCAAGCATCCTCAAAGCTGAGATAAAAAGCTGAGATAGGATGACTATAATGGTTATTGTCTTCATTACCTGAGGAATTAATTATATCAGCTTAAGGGATATTTTTTTTTTTGCTGTTATTGGGTTTTAAAATGAGTTTATCTGTTGTAAAGATATCCAGTTAATATGGAACATTTATATCTTCAGTTTATTTGAAATGTAAGGGGGTGTTTTTATATGCAGCTTTTTCAAATATGAATACCAAAGGAGGAAGTACCAAGTTGTTGGCTTGTTACAGTTTCTTTGGGGTAGCTTGCAGTGTACTGTTTGTTTGCCTTTTCACTTATTATGGGAATACAATAGAGGCTACAGAAACCCATCTTTAGCCATGTGTCTCTGAAAATTCCTCTTATTATCAGTTGCTTCAGGTGAGTAAGAACCAGACAAGGAAGAGCAGGTTATCTGAGTACCAAAGCTTATGTCCTCCACATGGTTGGTGGTGATAAGTGGGCTCCAGGAACCTGATGCTATTGGCCCAGATAAGATTTTATCTTAAAACTGAAGGATCCTGATTATATTCTTTCCTCAACAGGATTTTTCTGCATTTGAACTCTAGGCTGGTTTTGAGTCCAACCTGTCCCAGGAAGCAGC
Source organism: Pachyuromys duprasi (assembly GCA_028658305.1). Lineage (NCBI taxonomy): Eukaryota > Metazoa > Chordata > Mammalia > Rodentia > Muridae > Pachyuromys > Pachyuromys duprasi. Next base: position 12,105,645 of record CM053763.1, read on the forward strand.
TCCCAATAAATACAATATTGTGATCTTCAAATGAAATTAAAAAGTTGTAGGCTTTCTCACAGTTGAGAGAGTTGTAGATGGTTTCTCTGACAACTCCTACCTGTCCCCCCAAATAACAAGCTGGACAGGAAGCCATTGCCGAGAACTCTTAAGAACTGTGATAAAGATGCTGAGGTGTAGCTCTCCACGGTTGGTGGCTTCTGGCTGGGTGGGGATGGGGAAGGACTCAGTTTTCTTTAAGGATCTGGTCCCTGGAATTGATCATGCTCTAGTAAATATATGAGCAACACAAATTGGACTTGTGTTTGTTTGTTTTTGTTTCTTTCTTCACTTTTTCCGGGGGCGGTCACAAAGGTGGGAGATTAATCTGGGAGGACAGGGAAGGGAGCATGATCAGGGTGCATTATGTGAAATTCCTAAATAGTCAACAAAAATATTATGTTGGAAAAAGAAGTCGTGGGCTGGTGAGATGGCTTAGTGGGTAAAGGTATTTGCTGCCAAGCCTGACCACTTGTGTTTGATTTCTGACCCACCTGGTGGAAGCAGCAAATGGACTTCCCAAAGTTGTACTCTGATCTTCATGTAAGTGTTATGGCACAACACACACGCACACGCGCACATATTTTTAATTTGTTTTAAGTGAAAGTTGTTCAGTATGAAAACTGGTACTGAAGCAGATACCCTGGTGACTATTTTGAATTTGGCACAATTGATCTAGGATTTGCCTTTTGATAATGGTCAATGGGATTATTTGCTTTATAGAATCTGACTGCAAAGAACAAGACTTCCGCCATCAAAGAAAATGATGTTTATCTTTCTGTTCACCATGGGAACAGAAATCCATCCAGCTTATCTTAAAATGTATTTGTACCAATATCTTTGGCATGAGTTCTGAGGAATGAGAAAAGATTATAAAGTTGCCATGAAGAAGGTAGAGAACCTTTCTCATTTCTAGTCTCTGGACTCATTTCATGGTGCTAATGAAGTTAGGGCGACATCAGACCTCAATTCAGTAAAGACAAAGACAGCACAGTACGAGAAGCAAAAGGCTGAGGGCACCTGCACAACTGTCACAGGAGGAAATGTGAATCACAGCTCTGTATATTATTAAGATGAAATATTTTCTTTTAGATTCGAAGTCCACTCAAATAACTTGTTACGTGAATTGTCTTTAAGAACAAGAAATTCCTTTGGTTTGGGTCCAGTCATTTTCCTCTGGGGATTTGCTTGTCTGGTAAGTCAATAAATAGATAGAAAGGAGATCCTGAAAAAAATATACTCTCGTTCATTTTTGTTTCAGCATTTAAAAATCAAAATCAATCAATGGTGATATCATCTTGTAATTGTAGGAGTATAACAATAGAAGCCCCTGGAGTGAAAGTCCATATAGACTACAAGAAGAAAATGTAAAGATGTTTGACCTAGGGAGAGAGAGGGGGTTGGGAGAGGGAAGGAGGGAGAGAAGGAGAGGGCGGGGAGAGAGATTCCCCTTGAACATATCAACATTCCCAGGTTATATGAGTTCCATGCCAGTCCAGTTTCAGCTAAAAGAAGAAAGCATTTTTCTGGTCCAGCAAGATGACACACAGACAAAGGTACTTGCTGCCAAGTCTGGTTACCTACTTAACGTTTTATTCCCAGACACCACATAGCTGAAGGAGAGAACTGACTCTTGAAAACTGTCCTCTGACCTCTTTATGTGCACTGTGGCAACCCTCCCCCAACACATAAAGACAAATTACATCAAGCAATCCCTTGGCCAAATAACTTTGGAAATGTGAACACTGCATCCTGGTTCCTTGAGAGTCATAATATAGATTTAAAAAGGCGGAGAAACCTTTTGTTCACCTGGAGTTTTCTGAACCTATTTGGCTAGGGCATTCTTGTATTTTCTGTGAAAAACACTTTGCCTGGCAGCAGTAAGGGAAGAGTTGGGTGTTTCCTAAGCAAAGCATTACACCATGGTTCCATGTCACAGGCTGAAGACTTCAACTTAAGGAGTCTGAGGTACTTCACTAAATAACAGCTTCTTATGGATTAAGATAAATACACTGGCCTCTGGGGCTTTTCTTATTGGAGTCTGTGTTCCTTCTTGGTGTCTACAGGCCACATTCTTCCTGTATTCCTGGTGGAAATTAACCAGTTATTATAGACAACTACCAAGTGGTACTTGTCTTTACTTAAAATTGGGATATAAATGTAGGTTTTCTTGTTCTAATGTAGATGGGAAGCATTTTCTATAACTGCAACATTTTTCTTGTAATTGGTATCATTTGAAATAACTATTCATTTGTTTATATATGATGGATGTTTTATAGGGGAAAAAACAGTATGTAAGAAAAGACAATTCAAGCCGGGTGCAGCGGTGCACTCAGGGAGGAGGGGCAGGCAGATCTCTGTGAGTTTGAGGCTAGCCTGGTCAACAAAGTAAGTCCAGGACAGTTAAGGCTACACAAAGAAATCCTGTCTTGAAAAAAAAAAGTAAGTAAGAAAGAAAAGACAATTTTCAAGGTGGTGGTGGGACATGCCTTTAACCCCAGAACTCAGGAAGCAGAGGCAGGTGGATTTCTGTAAGTCTGAGGCCAGCCTGGTCTACAGAGAGAGTTCCAGGACATCAGGGCTGCACAGAGAAACCTTGTCTTGAAAAACCAAAAAAAAATAAAAATAAAAAAAATAAAAAAGAAAGAAAAATGAAAAGAAAGAAAAGGCAATTCCCATTCTATTACTTTCTCTGTATAGGTGATCTATTTCATATTCCAAATCATGTCATAACCCAAGTCTGTCATTGTGTCTTCATGATCTAACAACTGAATCTTAGTGACATTAGCAAACACAGCTTATAAGTGAGAGTCAGAATTTGGAGCCTGGTCTCTTGGACTTCCAACTCCATGATTTTTCCACTGTTCCATGAATTATGGGTAAAGGACATTGGGAGAGGGAGTAAAAGACAAATGTGCCATTCACTAAATATGTAATGCTGCTCAATGGACCTATAACAATACAGACTGTGTTTATAGTTTCTCTGTTCAGTGGTGAGGCCTCACAAATACCACTGAACTCTGTGTGTGTGTGTGTTCTAGCAGGCCAACATGTAATTGATATTTCTAAAATCAGTGATGGGATATTTTATATTCTTCTTTTTGTAAGATATACCAGAACCATTATAAATTCTATGTTTACAGTTTTACACACTTACATTTGCTACATGCCAAGTGTTCAGAAGCCACAGGTGAACCCTGGCTGCTGTATTGAACTTAGCCTCGGCCTACATAGTCTCTTCCTTGGTGGGGCAGAAATGATAATAGCACACTGTTCGGGTTTCGCTTCTGTTACATTCCCTGGGTTCTCTAGTGGGCCTTATGTAAACAGGGGTCCTCATGAGAGTTCAGAGCTCACATCAGAATCAGCAATCAGAGATGAGCTGACAGGTGCAAATTAGAGAGGCGTGAGGAGATAAGATAGAGGCAGCCTTTAGGTGCCAAAAAGACAAAAGATCATTTTTCCTTCAGAACCCTCAGAAGCACCAGCATTGAAGGCAGCCTAATTTAACTTCTGACCCAAGGACAGCAAGTTCCAAGGTTTCCTAGGTTCTTGTCTTAACTTTTACATTTACCTACCTACCTACCTACCTATCTATCTATTAGCATGTGTCTGTGTGTGTAGATCAGAGGGCCACATTTGTGAGTTGGTTCTCTCCTTCCTCAGTAGGTCCTAGGGATTAAATTCAGGTTAGCAGGCTTGGCAGCAAGCACTTTACCCACTGAGTGATCTCACCAGCCCTTGGTTCTAGATTCTTGATGTTTGTCTAAGCCATTGAATTTCTGAGAAATTTGTTACAGCACAACACAAAATGAATATAAAGTACAATACACACGAAACCTGCCAAAATCATGTCAAAGCATGTTACTATCATTTTTGAGGATGTAAAAGCCATTTTGTATTAATTTAGCAAGATTTGGGGCTTAATTGTGGCTAGGTGTGGGGGACAGATGTGGGCCATGCCTATTGCCAGGTAGGAAGGTGATGTTTTACTTCCTTCCTTCATCAGAGATAAGAGAAAGAACAGCCATTTGGGAAAAGTATGTTGTACCCCATCCCCCTCCTTTCTGAGGGGTATGCGAGGAGGGCACAAAGACAGGTATGATAGAGAAATGCCAGTTCTCTAGACCCAGGGCAGGTACAGAGTGGGATGTCAGGAACACTTGAGGAACACAATTGCAACAGATGACACAACTTGGGTTTGTGGCCTGAACATAGCACGGGCAGCTTGACTGTGGCAACAGTGCTGTTTGGAGTGGAGCCTGAGGGTTAAAAGTTCTCACTTGGCTTTCTGTCTCAGTTACTTTTGTGTTGCTGTCATCAAACATCACGATCAAGGCAATTTACAAAAAACAAAAAATAATTTCATTTGGGTTCATAGTTTTCGAAGGTCAGAGTCCATAAACATGGTAGCAAGCAGGCATGGCACTGGAGTAATGGCTGAGAGCTCACATCCCATCCACAAGCACCAGGCAGAAAGAACTAACTGGGATGACATGTGCTTTTGAAACCTCAAAGCCCACCCCCAATCCTTCTCAAACAGTTCCACTGGATACCAAGCATTCAGAAGAGCCTATGGAGCCTATGGGGGCCATCCTTATTCAGACTACCACCACAGAGAGCCCTGCATGATGATGAAATAGCTGTAAACTCAAAAAACTAAGCCAGTCAGAGTTTGGGTGGGCAGTATGGCTGCCTGACATTCCATTTGACCTCATGCTGGGGTGGGGACAAAAGAGGAGGGCCTATGAGCAGACTCAGGGCCAGCAGAGGACCCAGCAGTGCCTGGATGGCTTCAGGACGTCTGCTCAAGTGACTCTTCCATAAGAGTAGTCTCTCCAAAGATGCAAAGCACCCACGGTAGCTCCTATTGCTATCTCTGCTTTGTATTTTGGGTACACCACTTACATACACTTGTGTCTTCATTCTTGAAACAAGTGTAAGAGTGAAAAACTCCCTAAAGTATCACGGATGTGTTAAGCCCACAGTAGCAGGATCAAAAATAAGAAAATACTTATATGTTCTTTAGTAAAGATCACCTTCAGATGGCCTGCAGATCACATGCAGATTAAAAAGACAGGCCAGCTTTGGCTGTGAGACACAGTCTTGCAACAAGGTTGGTCTCTGAGGAAAGCATGAACAATTGAGGCAGGTACAAGACATCCCTGAAAAAGAAACAATGGAGAAGGAACAAGAGAGGAACACCGAGGGGCCTGGATCTTTTTTTAAATCGCCTCTTCTGACCTCTCTGTGCACTCATTGGATCTTGAAAGTATTGTTTAATTTTTGTGTTTGTCAGTTTTATGAAATTCCTGATTTTGATTTCTAGTTTTTATGCCATTACAATCATGACCACTTCAATGTCTCCTCTGTGAAGATTTTATTTTTGTTTTTGATTATGCATCTATGCATGTGTCTATGTATGTGTAAGTGAGTGCAGTGCCTGTCGCGGCCAGGAGAGGGCACTGCATTCTTGGAGCTGGCGGTCCAGGCGCTTGTGAGCTACCTGCCATGGAAGCTGGGAAGAGAACACGGGTCCTGGACAGGAGCAGCATGGACTCACAACCACTGAGCCATCTCCCATGTCAGTCTTCTCAAATTTGTGAAGATTTGTTTTGTGCGTGACATAATCTCTATTCTGGAAGATGTTTCCTCTGTATTTGCTGGATTAAATACTTTTGTATATATAAAAAAGAGATGGAGAAACCCCTTCAACCTCGCTCCCAGGCTCTGGAATGCTATAAAGTGATTCTGTGGAAAGACTGTCATCACCATTGTCAACACTCTCCCAGGGAATTACGCCTTCGGCAAACATTAGCAGTCTAAAGTACTGGGGTTGACCTCTGCCGATAGATAGGAAACTTTTGCTGTGGGGTGTATAAAGACAGGACACATTTTAAACAACAAACAAAAACCCACTGTGAATTTATATGCATCCTGGGTTTGTGGAGCAAACAGTTTAGAGTGTTGATGTTACAGTCTTATTTTCTGAAGCACTCAAGGTAGCATTTGGTCTCCCAATGTCACTATAGAGCCAGATGTTGGTGGCCTTGTTTTTAAAAACTTAAATAAGGTAGTCCTAAGACAAAAGATAGGGGGAAACACACTCCCTCTGGCTGCCATCCTTTGCAAACAGGAGTCCAGACAAACACCGCTGGGTTTGTCTGACATTTGCCAAATTCCTACATAAATAACCATTACCTGGGAAACTCGAGCAGCTGGGAAATAAATAAGATTTAATAGGTTCAGACGGATAAGATGGTCTGATCTGCCTGACTTTGTTTTGAGATGAGATGAGGGTCCTGTCTAGGAGCTGCCAGAGTGTAAATATGCGCTAAACGTGCCACTGAAAGCCTGTTAGACACAGCTCTGGGCTTCACGGAGGTGCGAAGGGAAGGAAATTTGCTTGCTGCACAACCGCAGAACATTTTAACACTCTGTCTTCGCAGATGAAATGCCATCATCCAGCTTGGTCCACAGCCTCCCTGTGTTCTGTACCATTCAGTTCTGTTCAGAGAAAATGATGCACAGTAATTTTAAGACAGACCCATTGCTGGAAGAGGTCAGCCTGGAAAAATTAGCTGCTCAGGGGTGCCAAAGTTCTTATTAAGGAAACAAAGTGCTACCCAGACAGAGTCAAAGACACACTTCAAGATGGAGGGGAATGCTTAGAGCAGGTTAGTAAAGAGACCCTGAAAGTGGTTTTCTGATTGGAAAAATGACCATTATGAGCCTCCATACTGCTGTGTTGCAGGCATTTGGGATGAGAAATCTCTCTCTGAGACAGCAGAGTTCAGCCCAAGACTTCTTGTGGAATAAAGGAAGTTGCACATGCGCTCATTTGCATGGAACAGAGAATGAAGTAACAGGAGAAGGAGGGAGGGGACATGGGAGTGTTATTTGTTGTTTTCAGCTTCCCTGTGACTAAAATACCTGACAGGAAGAGTAACTTGCTGGAGGAAAAATTTAATTTGGCTCATGTTTTCCTGGGGGTTCTAGTCCATCGTGGTAGGGAATGCAGGGTGCAGTGAGTCCTGTCCACAGAGCTGGGAGCATAAGGCCATGCCTGTTCTCTCGGCATGGACCAAGAAGGATGCACAGAAAGGAGAGCCAGGCCATAGCTGTCCCTATACATCTCCTTCTGCCAGCCAGATTCCTCTCCCCAAGGGCTCCACAGCCTTCAAAATGGTGCTTCATGCTGGGAACCAAGTGTTCAAAACATGCGCCTCTGAGGGACACTTCAGATCCGAACTTTAAAGAGGGGATTGGTTATTAGATTGCCTATTGAAGGATGGGCTGTCCATTTTCTGAGATGTTGCCAGGGCTTGCTGGTAGTATGGCTAACAATTCACAGCACCCCGATCTCTATGGAACTCAATGAGACTTAAGCTCTGAACCTGTTTCCAGTTCCCTGCCTGTGTGGTGCTTTCCAGACACCTCAAAGTCATTTGCCCCGTAACGGAGACAGCAGCAGCCCCTCCAGCTGGGCTCCTCTAGTAGAGGTAGAGGCTGGGCATCCTGCTCTTAACTTAGCTGTTGATGCCTCATGTTTCAGAGCTAAGGTTGTCAACAACAGGACACTCCTGACAAGACACCACATACCACAGACTGAGTAGTGGAAATGGAAAGGCTTGTTCTGGTGAGAGCTGTGGGAAGCAGGAGAGAGAAACCTAGAAACAATTCTCTGTGCCAGTGTAACTTGGTGGGGCCAGACAAATGCCTGAGGGCTTCAGCATATTTAAACACTGGTCCCCGCGTCTCACCAAGAGATGGATGCTGTCTATATTTGGTTGGCTGATGGGCTGAGACCCATCTATTTCAATCTCCCCAGATCACAGCAAAATCATTTAGAAGCTCCTCTGACGAATGGGCTGTTCTTTTTCTCTTCCATCATCACAGCATGTAGACTCTGTGCTTGCCATAATTAACTAACTTAGCCTTAATAGCAAACTTCAATGATGTATATCAGCCCTCAGACACAACAAGATGAAGGAAGGAATGAGGAATAAAAGAATTTTTTTTTCTTGCTTAACACACAATTCCCTCTGGAAATCAGAGGCTAAGAAAACTTCCAGCAAGGAAATTAAAAATTATTCCCTTAGTGGAGTAACTCAAATAATAAGGAACAAGAGTAGTTATGACTTCACTGTAAGGGATGTTTGATGCTGTTTCAGAATTGAAACCGTTAGCACACAATAGACCTTCAATACATTTTAAAGAGAGGAAAGAGAGCAGGGGTGGGAGGGAAGGGGATATGGAAAAGAAGAAATGGCTGATGCAAGTTACTCCTACCTTTTGAGAATGCCAATACCAGTAAAAAACACACACACAGTATATACTAGTCTATGTTATCATCTAACATATATTGAAGCATTTTATCACTTCCAGACACTACTTATACAAGCATGTAGCTAACTATTCAGAGAGTCGATAAACATTTTATCACAGCAGGAAGAGCCCACAATATTGCTTTTTCTCTATTTACTCTACAGAGAGCTGGTTCTCTCTTTCCATCCTGCAGGATCCAGGGATTGGACTCAGGTTGTCAGACTTGGGAGCAAGTGCTCTACCCACTGAGCCACCTCATCAACTTGAAATAAAGAATAAAATAAGAAAAAGAAAAAAAGATAAAGCTTATTAGGAAAAGTATCTTTCTAAAAATTTTCTATTAATATTGAGGAGAAAGTAGAAGCCTATGTTATTCATATTTCTTCATATGCAAACATGTGTGTAAATTTTAATTCAAAGAGTCAGTTGTTTTTATATTTGACTTCAGAAAAAAATATGTATTAATCTCTTAAAAACAGTTTCAATTGAACAAAGTTAAGATTTCCAGGCAATATTTACAAGTTCACAATAGCCAGATGAAAAACAACAGAAATGTTCATCAAAGAATAAATTGTATTTTTCAGCCATAAAAACAGGGAGGGTGGGATTGGGGGAGATGAGGAAGGGCTCTACAGCTGGAATACAAAGTGAATAAATTGTAATAAATAAAAATAAAAAATATACAAGTCAGTGCTGCTACATATAATAACATGGATGGAAATGAAAACTATTATAAATGAAATAAGTCATATATGCACATGCACACACACAAAGGACAAAACATATCTTATTCCAATTGTGTGTGGAATCTAAACGTAAATTCAGAAGCAGAATGAAGAATAGTGGTTGCCAGGGGTCGGGGGAGGAAGATGGACTGAAGTTTCAGTTATTCAGGAATAAAAGCTCTAAGAGATGAACAATATGGTGGCTGTGGTTAAAAAAAAAAGGACTTTCCATTTGTAGAGGGGCAGATCTCATAGTAAGCTTATGCCATAATTACAGAAACAAGCAAGAGTAAGTTGTGGAACTCCGTCTTTGACTTAAGATCCATCAGGTGATGTTTCTTAGATGAGCACCTTGAATGCTTAGGAAAACCATGAGGCGTTCAGGAGCTGAATGAGAGCAGACGTGAGCCCTGATCTTTATTTGGAGTGACTTTCATCACTCCAGCTGAAATTCTAAGTGAGGAACACAGCCTGCTCCGCAGATACTATTAAAAACCCACTTAACGCCTGGGGTGGCACTCAGTTGGCAGAGTGCTTGCCTAGCATTCGCAAAGCCCCGGGATCTAACACAGCACCACCCAAACCAGCAGGCACAGTGGAGCACACCTATGGAAGATCAGAAGTTCAAGGTCATCTTCAGCTACCTAGTGAGTTTGAGGCTAGCCAGAAACACATGAAACCTTGTCTGGAAAACATAATACAATTAAGTGTCAATCCACATTAATGATGCTATCTTAAGGTTTCCATTAAATCTTTGAAGAAGAAATAACCAGAAAATATTTTAAGTGGAAACAGAAAGAAATCAAATTTAAAAAAGGAGAAGGCAAGGAGCAGACATTGTGTAAAATGCCGTATGAGACAATCGAGAGTAAGAGATTTCCAAGAAAGATCATGGCAATGTGCTGGATCACCCATACTCCAAAGGCTGCTGGCCTGAAACCCACAGACGCATAATGCCTACCTTCGCATACTGCGAAGCTCCTTCACCCGAAGCCTGTGGACTTGGGTTCAGAGCCAGTTGCCTTTCCTCCCTCTACTGCTCTTTCTAGCTACATCTTCCATGCCATATAGACCCCACCGTGCAGAATGAAGGACTTGTGCAAATAAGCAGAGCAGGGAGCAGACAACAAGGCTGACCAGCACAATTCGCTTCCACTTACTGAGAAGGTGCTATGTGACCTGAGAGATGCCCTGGGTATACATGCCCTGGAGAGATGTCTTGCTGAGTAAAGTGCTTGTCTTGCAAGCATGATGTCCTGAATTCAGGTGTGATCATACACACCTGTAACCCCAGCATTGGGGATGGAGAGAGTGAGGGACAGACACAGGAGAATCGTTGGTGATTGGTGGCCATCAGAATAGCCAAAACCCAGTAAGGTTCAGCTTCTATGAGATCCTGTCTCAAAGGAAATAGATGATGACAGAGGAGGCCCAACATCTTTCTTTGGCCTCTGTGCGTGTGTATATTTCCACACACACATGTACACACTCACACATTCATACATGCATACACCATACACATGTATGCACCAAACACACACACACACATTATTGATGGGGGAGCCAGAAATAGTAGAGTTGCTCACCTAATAGTTATCAGAAAACAGAGAAAGAAATGAGGAGGAATGAAGGGGACAAATATACCCTTCCAAGGCATACCCTAGTGCCTACGTGCCCCAACCAGCTTCCATCTCTCAGTTTTCATTATCTCCCCAGAATGTCATCTCAGTATGAAGAAGTTTGCATTATCATGATCTGTAATCACTTCTCAATAGAACCATCATCTGGGGTCAATACATGAGCTGTTTGTGACCAGGAAGGGGAAATGTTTTTTAGGAAAATAAAGCAATTGATGTCCGCTTTCTACCATTTCTGTTGTTTTTGTTTTTTTTTTCCTTCTACCTCTTTGAAAACTCAAAACTGTTCTGCTTTTCAATTCTAACTTTCACCAAGAGTTCCAGTAAAAAGTGGATTTCTGGGTTACCTGTCAACCTGAAAGGAGTGCCTCTCCATGTTCCAACCTCCTCTGTCTTCTTGGAGCTTTTGACGTAAGTGAAGCCATAATCTCCTGCATTTGAAACTTTTCTGCGGGACTGGATCCTGTTGCAGTCCTCTGTTTTTGGTGACTTCCACGTCCTCCATCTAGATGAAACCAGAGTTCTGCACCACCCTGCAGCTGCTCCCGTTCCCGAATGCTTCTCCTTATGCTGATCTAATGGCACCCTTGGCACACCAGGTTTGGTTCACAATATTAACTGTAACATACAAAAGCACAAATCACTTATGGAACTATTGCTTCCAAATAAACAGGTTTTTAAAAAACACTCAATATGTTGGGAGGTGAGAAATTTACTATCCTAGGTAATAGTAGGAATAGAGAATTTATTGCAGTATTTGTCTTTCTGAGTCTGGCTTATTTTACTTAAATATGATCACTTCCAATTTCATACATTTTTCTATAAATGATATAACTTTATTCTTTATGACCCAATAAAACTTCACTGTGGATATCCAGCACATTTTCTTTATTCATTCATCTGTTGAAACCAACTTAAGGGAGGAAGGGTTTCTTTGCTGTTAGAAGGTGCGTCCGTCATGGTGGGAGGCATGGTGACAGAAACCTGAGGCAGCTGGCGACCTGCATGGGAAGTCAGGAAGCAGGGAGCACTAGACGGTGGTGCTCTGCTCACCTCCTTCCAACTCAGCCCAGAATCATGGCCCACAGTGGTGTCGCATACAACTAAGCTTGGTCATCTCCTCTCAGTTAACCTAACCTGTGTCTGAGCATGTCCAGAAGCTTGTCTCTTGGCTGATTCTAGTTGACAATCAATGTTAACCTTTGAAGCACTTGTCCCTTAGTGAACTGAGCTGTTGTGCACTGTGGGCTCTCTCTTTTTCTTGGCGTCTTCACCTCCTTCTGTTCTTTCATTATTCCTTATAGTGTTACACATCTAGTAACTGCTAAAAAGTAACAGTTGGCTGTTGTCTACTCATCTAGCCTAGTTGGATGAATGAATTCCTTTTTATGATATTAGAGTGTTTGCGTTCTAGAAGGTTTAGATGGAACACTTTACATGCCCATACTTTGTCTTCTGATGGTCCACATGGACACTAGGATTAAAGTCATGGACTATGGTTTCCATATCATAGGTGTGGTACTCTGAAGCTGTGGGAGGGTAGGCAAGTTTGCATGCAACCTGGACCTTCATATGCTATGTGAACTTTGATGAATCTGGCCATTTAAATGACAACAGGAAGTTTACTGTCATGATATTGAGTCATTTCAGCTGAACAACCTAGTAAAAAGTTTAAGCAGCCAAGGAGCTATGTTCACAATGCTGTACCTTTCACCACTGCCTTCTCATAAAGCCTTTCATCGTCTGCCCAGAGATTCTGACAGTAGTTTGTGGTAATTCCCCATGACCCATTTTTTTTCTAGCTTCTGATAATTTCCAACTTCCTTTCAGTCCCAGTGAATATGTCTACTGCAGGTATTTTATGTAGTTGACATTATCCTATTTTCTACTTTTCATGTCTGGTTTATTTCACTTAGTATAATGTCTTCAAGACTCACCCATGGTATAGTATAAATCTGAAATTATTCATTGTTGTAATTAAATAATATTGCACTGTATAGCTACAGTTTGTTTATGCATCCATCTCTTGATGGATGTCCACATTTGAGGCATTTATAAAATTTTTACTTATTTTATATGTGTGGGTGTTTTGCCTGTATCTATGTCTGTGCACCATGACATGCCTGGAGCCACAGAATCCAGACAATGACTTCCTGGAACTGGAGTAGTAGATAGTTGTGAGCTACCACATTGGTGCTGGGAATTTCATCCAAATTCTCTGGAAGAGCAGCAAGCACTTTGAGCCCTTGTTACCTTGGGGCAACTATGAATATCATCACCATGAATGTTAGTGTATCTGGCTATTTGAGTCTGTTTTCAGTTGTTTGGTTCTGTGTCTAGCTGTAGACTTGTTGGGTCAGAGGGCAACGTTTTCAGGGCCCACTGAAACATTTCCCGCACTGCCTCACCACTTCATATGTTCGTGATTCTGAGAGGCAGTGACTGACATGCCTGGGGCAGGGTGCTGTTCGTTCCTGTCCTTGGCATTGTGACAAAATACCTGGCAATGGCGTATTAAAGGAAAGTTTATTTTGACCCAGTCTGTGTAAACAGCCCAGCTTGGAGAAACACTCATGGCAATAAGAGGAAATAAAGTCTTACTGTATATACAGTCAGGAAACATCAGGAGGGGTGCTCAGATTCAGCTTGTGTTCACTTTTTATTCAGTTTGGGGTCCCACCCATCCCATGGGATGTTGCTACCCACAGGAGAGTCTTCTCTGCTGTGCTAAATCTTTCTGTGTCTCTTAGAAACACCCAGAAGCGTTTCCATGGTGATTCTAAATCCAGTCAAATCAACAAACTTAACCATTACAAATGGGTTGCTCCAGGGGTTGGAGAGTAGGGATGTAGGGGAAGGGAAGTATCACATGACACAGAGGATAGGATGACATCATATGAGAGAGAGCAAGTTAACTGAGCAGCCAATGCCATGGGTTCGTAAATACTCTTGCTTCCTAAAATGGGAGTAATTGCATATAATGCAATGTACTTGTTAAGGTTGATTATGATAATGCATGGAAAATTCTTTGTAAATACTTGACACTCCGAAAGCCAATCGCTGCAGTAGCAACAGTTCTAAGAGTAGCAAGAAGGATGCTGCACAGGCAAGCACAGTTATTCTCTGACACGTATCAAGGGTGCCTAGCTCTCCTATTACAAAGTGAACCTGTGGTGTAGATTTCTAAGTCCTGAATTTATCCAAAGCAATTTTTGAACCTATTTCTATTTTCAGTCTGTGTTGCCTTCAGGAGTGACATGTTTCATTTCTTTACTGCCTGCTTTGTGGAGTAGCAATTTGTTGTGTTTGTCCTAAAACCACCCCATTCCAGCCTGAGACAGCTTCTTGGTTCTACTTCAGCAGCCTCGGAGACCTTCACCACAAGGACCGGAATCTGAGTGAATGGAACATTTGTACAGGCTCCCGGCCTCTCTTCTGGGTTGCATTCTGAATCACACTATTTTCCTGTATCGGTTCACAGACAGCTCTTTTAAGCTTTATTAAAGTGTCAGTGTTAAATCACGACTTCACAGCTTTCTCATGAGCTGCTGCCTGGGATGACAACGCTGAGGTGCTGTGCGGCTGTTTGAGGGCTGGCACGGTGCCATCATCAACTGCAGACCTTATTCCCACAACTTTTCACCTATCACAGGTGGTGCAAACGCCCGCCGTCTCAATAAGATGACAAGCTGCTTTATTTCCCCTCCAGAGTTGCTCTGATCACAAGCCGGAATCATGAAGGTACCTGTCTACTGGTCCATAATTTAGTTAACACCCATTTTCTGTGTGTATGTGAACACCTGTGCAAGTTGAGGCCAGAGGTTGATGCTTGATTAACATACCTTTCTTAGCCCCTTTATTCCTTTTGATAAAACTGTAATTAGGGACATCTGAAAAGAAGTTTTCCTCTATATAAAACTGATTTAGGCTCTTCCTCAGGTTCTCCCAACTGAGCTAATCATATTAGCCCAAACTCTGATGCTATTGTGATGTGATCCACACATGTGAAAATTGTGTATTTTCTCTCTATAAAGTCTAACTCCCAATTATCGGCACACGTGCAGCCATGCGGTGGTGCAGATAATTCAAAACCGCGAATAATACAAATGCCATTTCTGCTTGGCTTGAGAATACATTATGTAAATTTGGGGGAGCAAATTTACCTTTTTTATTACATTTTGCTTGGATTCATATTAAAAAATTGTTTGCATTAACCATGATAGTATATGTATCTACAGGGGAAAAAGGACAAAGAACGGCATCCCTAGAGTTCAAGAGAATCATAGTAATTTAGCATTCAAAGGAACCTGGGGAATGACCATGTAAATTCTTTCTTTATTTTCTAAGAGGGGGTAACCAAGGTCCAGAGAGATTGTGTGACTTTTAGGAGATCCCAGAGTAAATGTGGCAGCGTTGGAACCAGATCCAGGTCTCAGACTCCCTTTTTCCAAGGACTGCTAATTAGATGCCCACCTGGGCATGTTGGCATTATCAGGACAATCTTGTTATTTCCTCCAAAGGGTGAAACCATGTCCACTGTAACTTTAGGAGGTTACAGAGCTTCCCTATCAGGCCTTTTCTGCAAATTCCACGTCTTCATGGGCATACCTGTTTCTCCAAAGTTAACCTTGCTGTTGTGTTTGCATTGCTCGTCATCCCCAAGAGATCTCAAAGATATCCACCTGAGCTCTGTGCTTGGGGCCCAAGGAATTTCTGGAGTCCATGAACACTGGGATTGGTGAGTCTGCCTTGAGGAGTGGGCACGTGTAGTGTTTGTGTCAGATACACCAGCAGCGTGTCAAACTGTTGAGTAACCTGGGCGAGTTTGGTTGACCTTGAAGAACAGCTAAAAAAGGCAAAAGTAAACCTGAGAGAAAAGCTCACCTCCCTGGGAGGTGTGACAGTGAGTGAAGCTGGAGGGACAACACATGCGAAATCAGCAGGTCAGCAATCGTCAACTCCAAGACTGCTGGGGAGCTGGGTGGCTGCAGGGAACAGCACACTCAGTTGCTGCACTCTGTACCAACTGCCAGCTCAGACCTGGCTGGAACAAAGGACCGTAGCAGGCAATTGTTTTTTGTAGCATGGGCCCGGCTAATAGTTCCTTGAGATTTCTTGTGTGGGGACGGGTTTCCAATATCATGAACTATCCTGGAGCAGTGCAACAAAGCTACTGGACTACCAGAGAAACACACAGGCTGGCAAGGCATTGGAAGCTGGAACTGTAACTCAAAGATAGGGCGGCAGATCTAGGAAGGCATATGGGTTCTACCGAGCATCTGGATCTACCGATGCTGCACACCTTCCCTGCACACTCTTACTTCTGTCAAAATGAAGGCAAATATTTATCTTTGAATGTGGCTACTTAGTGGAGAAAAGATGATCTTTTTAATCAGAGACTGATTTTATTAATGCTTATTAATTGTGTGTGGGCAAAGTCTTTTTCTCTGTTGATAGCAACATCTACTCCATATTGCAGGCATTATCAAAACTTTACAAGATATTATTATAACAATTCAATTGGTTACAAACAGTCACACTTCTATATCTCTAGTTTATAAAATGATAACCTTTGTAGACTAACTTGCCTAAAATAAGAACATTCTATTGATTTCAAGGCTCAGAGAAATAAATTGGCTTACCCACACAAAGTGCAACAGAAACCCAGAGCCAGTTCTTATCATTCTTTTCCAAGTTTTGTGACTCTTCCTCTAAAATCCTAGGAGGAAATAGCAAACGGTTTATGATAAGACAAAGAACTGACAAGATAAAGTTAAACTGAGCCTTAGCGTCCAGCAAAATGCTTGGTTCGTGGAGGGCACCACAATGCCACAGTACACATAAGACCCAGGGCTGGGGAGACAGCTCAGTTGGTAGAATGCTTGCTTACTGTACATAAAAATCTGAGTTGGATCTTTAGCATGGAATAAACCGAGCATAGAACACACCCTTAATCCTAACACTTCAGGGCAGTGGCAGAAAGATCAGAGGTTTTCACAGTCGGTTATGTAGTGTAGCCAGCTTGAGCTTCTTAAGACTGTCTCAAAAACAAACAACTGAAAAAAGAATGAACCAAGTTACATCTTGAGTCTGGATTGAGGACATTTACCAGCTTAGGAGGTTATGAACAGGTGAGTACCTACATAAGACAGTTTAAGGAGTATTAATTAGTAAGCATCCAAAACCACAAATTCTTGAGTCCCTCTTAGGACACTGAATCAGAAACCCTGAGAATAGAAATAGCTTTAACAAGTCCTTCAACATGATGAACATTGAAGTTCGAGATGCCTGACTCAGACCAGAGAAACAGCAAACGTTTCCTGCAAAGGATCACATAGTAAATACGCTGGACTTAGAGGGTCAGACAGGCTGTTAGGATGTGCTGGCCCCCATAGCAGTGTGAAAGCCCTGTAGAGAATATGTGAGGTTGGATAACAATAAAATTACGTAGGATAGCAACAACAACAACAACAACAAACAAACAAACAAAAAACTGATGAAGGCTCACATGGCTGATAGTACTAACACACAACAGCATGTGAACCTACAGAATGAATTCTCGTAAGTAAAACTGATCCTTCAAGGGATGGTGTGGTCCATAGTTTTGGTTGTCTACGCAATCAGAAAGCTGGGATGAGTTTCCCCATACACTTAACACAGTATTTGTTTTTATCTTGTTGCCTGCTTCCTCTGGTGTTCCTGACTCTGATAGTCTGGTTTAATCTCTTCTTACAGATTATAGGAGGGGTGGCCAACCCGCTGTTCAGGATGGGCTGGAACTCTGGCAATAGCTCTCTTTCCTTATGTGTGTAGATTTGTGATTATTCCCCCTTTTATCCGTTCCTTAATCCCATTTTGTGTCATTTAGTACCTTATAAATCTGCTTACCTAACAATGCAGGCTTCTTTCAATTCTGCTATATGATTTCAACTCCTTCATTTATCTTTTTAAAAATTAAAGCCAAACGTTTATTTACACCAAAGAATTCCAACACTGGATCTTTCACATATGAAGGACAAAGTATTGTACACACACACACACACACACACACACACAGCAAGGGACGGCAGGGCCATAACAGGAGAACTGATAGTTTCCCACAATTACAGGTTACCATCTCTCATTCACTGGAGATGGTGGTTCTGCAGCTGCATCTCAGATACACTTACAACTCTGAGAGCAGGTTTCCCCACAAGATGGCATGTGAAAAAAGGGGAAGAAAGGAAGAGGAAAAGGTACAAAACTTAAAATGAACCCAGTATGGTCACATCACCTGTTTGTTTCATTCATTTAAAAAAATACTTTGTTTCCTAATTTGTCAGCAGTGACATTTGTATTCAGTTCTTCATTAGTGTTCTTGGTTTGCAGCGATCTCTATGAAGAAAAAAGGGTAAAAAAAAAAAATCCTCCTCTTTGCATCTTGAAGTTGGAATTCTCTGGTGGTACATTTGAACTTGAATATTCTAAAACTGTCCTCCATGAACTTTGTATCACTTTATAAGTAGCAATATTTTTTAAATTTATTTATTTTTATATCAATCACAGGTTAGGTACTTTTAATCCCAGGCATAGACCCTTCCCTCATTCCCTCCTACCCTCCCACTCCCTCCCTCATCTTCCTCCTCCCAGCCCCCTCCAAGTCCACCAACAGGGGAGGACCTCCTCCCCTTCTATCCAACCCCAGCTTATCCTGTCTCCTCAGGGCTGGCTGCAATGTCCTCCCCTGGGATCTAGCCA
>CM053763.1:12124610-12179003 GCA_028658305.1 Pachyuromys duprasi
TGGTCACCCCTCTGGTCTGGAGTCTCTACTCCTCACTCTGTGCTAGAGTCTGAGTGTCCACGTTTGAGATGAAAGCTGGGGGCTGTGCACTCGCCCTGGGCTTGCTGCTAAGGGCTCTTCTCTGGAATGGAGATTTGGCGCCTCCTTCTGGGCCAGGGGCTGTGTTCACGGTCTGAGATGATATTTGGGGCACACACAGTGGGTTTGGGTTGGTGTGCATCCGCTGTGTGCAGTCTGGTCAAGATGGTCCCCGGATCCTCTCATTCTGTGGTGGTTCCAGCGATCAGAGCGCGCCCGCTGCACACCCGTGGGTTGAGGCAGAACTAGGGATCCTCCCAGACCCGCCAGCGAACTCACACACTGACTGAGTTTTTTTTGGCGGAAGCGTGAGACGCGCGCCCGTAGTGTGCAGACTGGTCAAAACGGTCCCCCAACCCTCTCAGTCTGAGGTGGTTTCGGTGATCGGTGTGAGCCTCCAGCACACCTGCGGGTTGAAGCTGGACCCGGGTGCAGTGTGCGCTCGCAGTGTGCAGTTCAGTGAAAACGGTAACCGGTGGTTCCTGCTCAGACTGCCCGATGATCCAGTCTACAATGGCGGGTGCCGGTGCCCAGCGCGGCTGCTCGTCCAGATCAGAGCTGTGCGCCGCTGGTCACCTGGAGATTTTTCCAGGTAATAACTGGGTGTCCCTAAGGTTTTCCCACTTGATTTCCTCGCTGTAGGAGTTCCGCTCACCTGGCAATCACAAATGCTGGCGTTTTAGGTCCCAGAGTTAAGTCTCCTGGTCGCTGCGTTGTTTCTGCTGTCCTACTCCTCAGACACAGTGTTCTCTCGTGGCAGCCATCTTGGATTCCGTCCAAGTAGCAATATTTTTAATTGTTATATTTATATCCTAGCCACATTAATGTATTAGTTTTGTTTTAGGTATTGTTGTTTACATTTTGTCTTTCATTTTTGAGATTGTAATTAAAGCATTTCGCCTTCCCATTTCCTCCCATGTACCACTTTTTGCTCTTTTTTTCATTAAATGTTCTTACATATCTATGTGTATAACATATAATTTATATTGGTTTTTAATCTTAATGAAAAAATAGAAAGGGCACATTTTAACTATATCTTTTGCAAATGGCACTGAGATCTTTCTTACTGAATAAATGTAGTCAGTAATTTAATGTATATCTTTGTGTACAACCGTCTACAGGCAAATTATTATAATCCTCACTTTGGAAACTGCCTTGAAGGGCTCACTTTTCTCATACCATCAATAGTGCTGCATTTACAGTGAGCCTGCATACAGGTAGGCTTGTTCATGCACAATTAAAGGCCCAGGGAGGTAGAATCTGCAAGAGCTCTGGACCCTGTGACATTACTCTTGAAGAATTTCCTTCCAGGAAGCCAGCAGAGGTGACAGAAAGGGGGTGGGAGGCTTATCCTGCATTATGCTTTCTCCTCAGGTCCCTGACTTCTCAGCTCCCAGATTTACACAGCATGTGTCCTCTAAGCCATCCAAGGTGCTATATAATCTCTTTGACAGTGAAGATCTCATAAACATCATAACATCCCAGCTGTCAGACACCATGCTAAAAGAAAAAAACACGACCCAGAAGTTAATCCAAATCTCTAGGCTGCAGTCACTGAAAGTTTGGAGGGAGATTCTTAAAAGAGAAAGTTCTGATTAGAAAGTTATCTGTCCTTATTTTGAGAAATGGGAAGGGATTGGACTTCCTGCTTAATGACCAATTCTCCTCCATTGAGGATTCTTGTCTATCTAGAAGCACAGAAACAAAGTACCAGAAACATTAACAGAAGGAATTTGCCACAGGTCAACAGACTGAATGTCTTGAGTGATGGGGCACTTTGCTCAGGTGTGTACTTTGCCCTGCTTCTTTCCCCTGTATTAATCTCATATGGTAGTGGTTTTTTCTTTTGGTTTTCCGAGACAGGGTTTCTCTGTGTAGCCTTGGCTGTCCAGGACTTGCTTTGTAGACCAGGCTGGCCTCGTACTAACAGTGATCCACCTGCCTCTGCCTTCCAAAGTGCTGGGATCAAAGGCGTGTGCCACCACGCCCAGCTATATGGTAGCTTTTTAACCTAATTCATTACTTGCTTGTATTAGTAGCTAGACTGAAGAGTAATCTCAATTCAGAGAAGATTAAAGAAGAATCTTTCTTCTTTTAAGTCCTAATAACTATGAAGCTCTTCTAAAGACTATTCACCTCAAAGTTTTAAAGAGGCTTTTAATGTTCTAAATGTTTAGAAAGCAAACATTGAGAGTAGCTTTCTCCAAAGCTGGACTTATTGTCCTGTACCTAATTCTTCCTCCTTGATATCAGATGAGAAGATAGAACTTTCTAGGTGGAGGACTATCCACACAGAGTCTTCGTTCCTATACACAATTGCTAGGTACCTTAGTGAATGCCCAGCGCCTGTGGGGCTCAATGCCGTAACGTATTTCTTCCTATTAAGAGACATCCAACAATTTCATCAATAAGATTTTGTTGTTGTTTTTGGTTGCTGTCACTTGACAAGGAAACAATAGCCTGACAGACTAAGCCTACAATAGCTCCTATCAATCAAGTACTTTGGGAAAGCAGAAATCACACTGAAACCCATTGCATTAAATAATCCGTGGTGTTCGGAATTTTTCAGAAATCTGGTGTTGTTGAAAATAAGTGAATTTTTACTCACGGAACATGGAGAAGTCAAGCTGGCACTTACAAAGAGCCATTGCCCCTATGTGCTAGTGTCCTCGGTACAGGAAGATATTCTGCAGCCTATCAAAGGAGAAACATAAACCCTTACCCAGCTATAAAGCCTTTGATCGACAATGGGTCCTGCCTGCAAGATATTCTGATGCAGTGGTGGCACAAAGCTATGGGAGTAACCAACCAATACCTGACTTAAGGCCCACTCCATGAGGTGAAACCTATACTTGATACTGCTTGGGTAACCAAGAACTAGAGACTGTATATCCCAGGGACCTAAGGTGAAATCAAATACTATATGTTCTATAAAAGAATGTAGCAATAAAATGACTCCTAATGACATCCTGCTAGACACATAGATTGGTGCCTTGATGGATGCTTACCTCCTGCAGCAGATAAGCGCAAACAGAGAGATCCACAGCCAGACAATATACAGAGAATGAGAGACCTTGAAACACTCAGTCCTAAATGGGATGTCTTCGTCAAAACCTGTCAGGGCTCAGGAGGAGACAGAAAGAGTCTAAGAGCCAGAGGAGAAAGAGGACAACAAAAAACAAGGTCCTCTAAAGTAACAGGATCAATGCTCGTAGGAACTCATAGACAAAGGCGACATGCACAGGGCATGCACAAGTCTGCTCTGATGGCATCCTAGAGCTAAAAGAAGTAGACACATGGCCCCACCCTTAACCCAGGGACTATCTCCAATTGATAACCACTTGCAAATAAAAATCTAATTTTCTCTAAGGGAGTCTCACTGGAAAAACAAACTACTACAAACGTGGACTGTATGGTCAGCAGTAGATGGCCAATAGAAAAGAAACTCAACAGCATCTTTGGAGGTTCCCTGACTCATAATATTGTGGTATGCCTTTTTTTAAAGTCTTATTTTTAATTTCATTATATGTAATTATATCTATACACACACACACATATATATGGCTTCCAGTTTAGTGTTTTCATGGGATTCCCGAGTATGCGAATAAGTGGGTCTGTATGTATATTTGTCTTTTTGTGTGCTTTTCCTTAGGCTCTTTTTTCCCTTTATATGTTTGTTTCATGCTATTTCTATGTATTAGTTTTTGTTTTATCTTATTTATCATTTTTCCTTAGAAGCCTGTTTATTTTTTAAAGAAAGACAGAGAGGAGGTGGATCTGGATTAGAGAGGAGGTATGGAGAGACTGGGATGACTAGAGGAGGCAAGAACCGATAATCAGAATCTGTTAAGTGAGGAAAAAGCTATTTTCAATGAAAGAAAGAAAGTAAAAGAAGTGAGTTTTTAATAGGTTAAATTTGAGAATTCATTTACAAGCTTTATTATAGGTCTAGGTGGAGGTAGCTTCAGATTCATTGGGAAATTCGCAGGGTGCAGGTGCTGGCAAAGAGGACATGGTTGTTTCTCCAGAGAAGAAAGAAGCGGCCACTCAAGAATGTGCCAGTGCTTCCCTGCCATTTCAACTTGGGGTAGGCTGGATCTCCTCACTTGCTCTCCAACAAATTAAAATGTTGGTCCTCTGACCTTGGACTTTTCCTATTTTTTTTTATCAAAACTTAAATTGCCTGAAGTTTAGTGTAAATTATTTCCAATCTTGTAGCTTTCTGTTTCGTAATTATATCAATTGATTCAGCAGACATTCACTTAGAAATCTATGGTTAGGAGCAACCCCTGGTCTATGAAACCAGCCATCGCTTAGATTTGATTCATCAGCTGTGTACAGAGTGCCTACTTATTTTGTCAGGAATATAAAGTGCTTGATGTTTCCTATAAGTTATTTGAAGATGAGGACTGTGTCTATTTGTCTCAGTGTGCTCTGTGTCCTCCTATATGCTGAGGAAAGAACTTAACAAGAAGGAATCCAGTGGCTACTGCTGATGTTTTTGCTGTCATGCTGACTGTGTCTTCGTTCACCTTGGGTACCTTAGAATGAAATTTGGATTGGTCTATTAAGGATGGATTCCTGTGGTGTCAGGACTCTCAGCTGGGAAAATTGATTTCGGTTCAACCAGCATTTAACTACCTTTTTTCTCCATCTGACATGAATATTCAAAGGACAAAAAAAGGCCACCAACAGATCCCAGTGTGGCCTTGTGATTAGGTATTAACAATGTAGACAGAATGAAATCTTCAGTGATTACCTTGATTTCATTGACATAGCTGCGAAACAAGACTTAAAAAGTATATGATTATAACTAGTCCTTGGTGGATCTTTTCCAGACTTGTTGAGAAGAAGCACAGCAGCTCATAAAAAAGAACGAATCTCTTATATGCCAACGGGCTTAACAAAGAATTAAGGCTATTTTTACTTTGTAGCTGAAGTAATAGAACAAAAGGGAATTATTCTTCCTATATTAAACGTATATATTCCTGAGTATTGTCTGCCGACATGACTCGGCTCTCCCATGGAGAGAAACACACTCTATTTTCACTTGGGTGCACTAAACAAGGCTGAAGGCTCTTCTACAACTGCTTTGAAGGGAACGGAAAACATCAGGATGAAAAAGCGCTCTTGACGTATGGTTATGTCAGCCCTAAATTGTATCACAGCTGCTTCTAGCGCCATTAGACAGAGGGCTAGGTAATTTATAGCAGTCATTTTTAACAATTTGATTGTTGGTATATATATCTGCTGAATTGATTGGTTCGGGGACAGATCCTTATTTTTATAATAGCAATAACCTTCTTTGCACGTTACTGCTCAATTTATTCCTAATGCTACCATTACCAAGCAGTAGTTATCAATTTATATTGGAAAAATATGTTCTTATTTCTTAATTATCTGTTTAATTGTAGTGTAGGGAGACTAGTGTTCTATTGAACACTAATTTGCCAACAGTAGAGAGCTTGCCAGACTCAATGAGAGTCTGGTAGTTTGGCTTCTAGCGCTATGGTGGTTTGAATAAGGATGGCCCCCATATGCTCATGGATTTGAATGCTTAGTCACCAGGGAGCAAAATTATTTGAAAGGATTAGAAGAATTAGGAAATATGGCCTTGTTGGAGGAAGTGTGTCACTAGGAGTGGGCTTTGATATTTCAAAGGCCCATGGCAACCCCAGAGTCTCTCTCTTGGCCTGTAGACCAGGATGTAGCTCTTAGCTTCTGTTCCAGTGCCTGTCTGCATGCTACAATGCTTCCTTCCATGATGACAGAAGACTAAACCTCTGAAACTGCAAGCAAGCTTCCAACTAAGTGCATTCTTTTATAAGCTTCCCTTGGTCAAGGTGTCTCTTCACAGCATTAGAACAGTGACTAAGACAAGTGGGCTCTGGGTAACTTCATGAGACTGATCACTTTGCCTCCATGTACATGTGAAGGCACCCATGTCCTGATGCAACAGCCTAGCTCTTTCCTCATAAACCAACTCAAATCTCTGCAAACCTGAAAAAGGGATGTCCCTCTTAGTCTAATTTTGCCAGCTGTAGTCATCAAGAATGTGTCAAGTAATGACACTTCCAGAAAGTCTCTACTGGGCTATGAGCCCTTCTGGAAAGCCTCTGATTCCCAGGTCCAGTGGGTATCTACCATAGTTACTGGGTTCTTGCGCACTATAACAAGGAATTAGAAAGAGACATATGGATAGTGATAGAAACAGTACATTAGGACAAAATACTCTGGGGACTGGAGAGATGTCTTAGTAGTTAAGAGCACCTGCTGCTCTTGTAGAGGATGTGGGCTCCATTTCAAACACCTACAAGGTGGTTCACAGTCATGTGTAATTCCAGTTCCAAGGGATCCAACACCTTCTGATCAACTTGGGCACCAAGCATACCCATGATGGACATACATACACAGGGGGGAAATACTCACACATAAAATAATACAAATAAGTCTAGTACATATTTTAAATGAAAGAAAAGAAAAGAATATCCTTCTAGGGAAGTTGGCAGCATTTGGGAAGAAGGCTAGGAGTTCCGCGGCAACCATACACAAAAGACTGGGATTTGCATATCTTCTGCAAAACATGTTTTCTTTGTATTTGCCAATAGTGGGTATTCTCAGCAGGTTTTCTCTGTTACAGGCCTTGTCAAGGGAAGGTCCATCTTCCTTTCTACCAGCCAGTTTCTTTCACATTCACATACACAGTCCTTGCATAACTTGATCCTGACTTCCTTTTCTTGTCACAGACAAATATGCCCACCTTTGGTAACAGGTTTTGGGGGCAACTTTGTAAGCCTTATTTCTGAGCCTGACTAGGTTCTGTTCTCAACCTTTAGTCCCTTTCCTTTCCACTCAGACAGTATTGCTGGATACACACAGTTATATGCATGTAATGAGCATGCTCAAGACTGTGATTTGTGCCATCAAACATACATCCGTGTTTGGCCACCCTCTTTATTGTCAGATTTTCTTTATTGTTGTAAAACACACATGAAGTAAAGCTTACTGCTTCAGCCACTTGTAAATATATGTGTCAGGATTAATAAGTACATGTAGGAGGTTGAATAGTAATGGTCCCCGTAGGCTCATATACTTAAATGTGTGGTCATTAGGGAGTGGGGCAACTTGGGAGGGATTCAGAGGTGTGGCATTGGTGGAGTAAGTGTGGTCTTATTGGGGGAATTGAGGGTGGGCTTTGGGGTTCAAAAGCTCACGGCCCTAGTGTCTTTCTCGTTCTGCTGCCTGTGGATCTGGATGTAAAAACCTCATGCTACTCCTCCAGCCTATGTCTGCCTGCATGCCGACATGCTTTTCTCCATGATGACAATGAACCAAACCACTGAAACTGTAAGCAAGCCCAAATTAAATGCTTTCCCTTATAAGAGTTGCCATGGCCATGGTGTCTGTTCACAGCACTCTGCACATCCTGAGTGCTTTAACCCTCCCAAACTTAAGTCCTCTGTGTAGTAAATAACATCCTTCATTACCTTTTACTCCAGCACCTTGCAACCAGCATCCTACTCTCCACCTCTTTGCTTTTGACAGCTTTAGATTTCATATATATGGAATTATATAACATGTGTTCTTTTGTGTCTGGCTTATTTCAATTATCACAGTTTCAACAAGGTTCAAACATACCATGTAGTGTAAAGTCAAAATTTCCTTTTTAAAGGTTGAATAAAACTCCAGTGTCTATAAGTATCCCATTTCGCTTGCCTGCTTATCTGCTGATGGGCAGTTGAGTTCATTCTACATTTTGGCTATTGTAAAGAATGCCACTAAGAATTCTGTTGGAATTTTTGTATTTCAGCTCTTTCAGTCTTCACACACTCCTTAGAAGTGTTTATCATCCCTTTGACCATGTTATTCTACCTTAGTCACCTTTCTTGTTGCTATAACCAAATATCCAACAAGAAACAACTTAAAATAATGTATTTAGTCTCATAGTCTGAAGGTATGGTTCAACACACAGGGGAAGTTAGGAATGGCTAGAGGATATGGAAGCAGACGATGAAGCTGCTTGCTCACATCTGGACAGAACAGAAAGCAAAAGGCAGGGCTGGGCTGTACTTCTAAAGGCCCACTAGAAGTGACCCACTTCTTCTAGCTAGGCTCTACCTCCTAAAAGTTTCACGACTTCCCAGAAAAGTACCGCTGGGCCAGTAAGATGGCTTAATGAGTGTGAGTGCTTGCCACAAACCTGCAACCTGAGTTCAAACCTAAGAATTTTTATGGTAAAGGAGAGGGATGACTCCCAAAAGAGTGCCATCAACTTGGGAATAAAAGTTTAAATACAGGAAGGAAGGAAAGAAGGAAGGAAGGAAGGACAGAGGGTGGGTCTCCTTCAGCTTACAGTTAGAGGGAAAGTCCATGGTGGCAGAAGCTGGCAGGCGTGGAATGGAGCTCCTGGTCGCAGCCACAGTCGGGAAGAAGGGAGCGTGAACGCTGGTGCTCCGCTCACTGTTTCCTCGTCCCATCAAACGGTGCTGCTACAGCTAGGGTGGATCCCACCTCGGTTAACCTACTCTAGAAACAGGCAAGATGGTGGCTTTCTTCTTGATGATTCTGTACCCTGTCAAGATGGTGATATCAACCATCACTCCCAATTTCTGACACAAAGGCTGAAAATAAGCATTATGGCCAAAGGCCAAATCTAGAACTATATCCTTCAGCACTTTGGCACAAAGACTTAAGCTTCATCTCAAGTCAGATGCAAGTTTAGGTAAAGAAATCCTTCTCTCTGCAAGAGGATCATTTGGTTGGGACAGAAACCATTCTGGGGATTGTCGCTTGACTTTTCCTAAATTATATGTTTGTTTGTTTGTTTGTTTTGCTTGTTTTTAATTGGCATTTTCATCATGGCTCCCATTTGGTGAGTGCTTATTTCATATAAAACATGTAAACATATTTTCTATCAATCAGGGGAAGCTTTGGAGCCAAACTGCCAACATAAGTCCAGGTTTACCTCTTACTAAGGTTTGGACCTCTCTATCCCTCAGTTTCCTCAATGAAGAAGGAAAATCAATGGTGTGTGCCTTCCATGCCTGTAAGAATAAAATAGGATGACCCAGTAAGAGCATTTAGAGCTAAAAGACGTGCATAGTCAGTGAGTGATAAATGTTGACTCATTATCATTTCATCACCTGGATCAGGAAACAAAGACTGAGCAAGTTAAGAAACTTGTTCAAAGCTAGGTGTATTGATGCTGACATTGTATTTTCTCTTAGGAAGCTTATAGATACTACATTGTCTATAAAAGAAGAAACTGACCAACCTGAATTTGGGTTTCTTATGTAAATTACAAATATCTCCCTACCCCCAAGATATATTTTGTGCTAACTAGCCTACCACTAGGTTGCACAGAGTAGATAACAGAGCTAAATACAACTTCTGCTTCTAATTTTTACTGACCTAAGGCAAGTAGATATCAAAATTGATAACATCTCCCATGTACAAACACACGAAAGGCGTGGGCATTTCTTATCTCCCTCTGTGCTAAATATCTATTCCCACATTCCCAGTCACTGGAAAGCAGACTATTAATCCTTCCTCCTATCTCCCCACCCTCATCACTCTCCACAAATTGGTACATGAGAGATAGTGAATGTAGATGGCAATTCACAGGGCCGGAAATGACCTCCACGCCTGATGCAAGGAGCTGCCCATTTCCCCAGGGGAAGGACTGAGTGAGTCCAACTCAAGCGCATTTCAAAGTCAGAGCAGCAGCAGCAGCAGCAGCGGCGGCGGCGCGGAGGTGGCGGCGGCGGTGGTGGCGGCATTCTTACAGTAAGGACCGTTTCCAAATGAGCTCTAAGGGGCTTATTTACTCAAATGAAAAGCAACATCACCTCCACTTTTTTTTTTTTTGACACCAATGTAGCCCTGTTTTGCCTGACACTGGCTATGCAGAATAGGAAGACCTCAAACTCAGATATCTGCCTGCTGCCTCCGTAGGGCTGGGATTACACATGCATACCACCACGCTTGGCCCCCATCTCTGTTACACAGAGCCAGAGCCATATTGCAGTTAGTATTGACTGCTAATATTTGCCTGGTCCATGTGACCACTGTGGCGGTAATAGGGACAGGTCTGAATGTAGATAGTTTAAAATCAAAGCACCATCCTGCTTAATTGTGGATGGGCTTCTGTAAACAATGTAAGCTCATCTATAAAAGACAATACCATTTAATGTGGAAGTTATGGGTTGCATGTGAGCTTCTTCTTAGGTGGGACATGTATCTAAATGTACTATAAGAGGTGTTTTACAGAAAACAGGATATTGGCTATAAAGTACCTTTTAATAGGCAGCTTTTCTGAGTCTGTAAAACAGGGTGAATGTGTGTGTTGGGGCAGGATTGGTTAGCATTTTCTAGAAAAGAAGAGGGAGTAAATATTTTAGAATTGATAGACAAATGGTCACTGTCAACAGTACTCAATTCTTCCATCAAGGAGTAAAAGGAACCAGAGATTGTACATAAATGAACTAGTATGGCCATATGCCCATAAACCCAACCATATTGAGAAAAACAGTTTGTGGAATGGATTTGTAGGTACCAAATTTGGTTCTGAGCTGGGCATTTTTAATATATTCTCTCACTTGTTCAGATCACTGAGTATTAAGACCATCTAATTGAAGTAATGAGTTAAGTTATAGGCACATAGATAAGCAGATTTTTTTTTTGAGATGGGGTCACCATATAGCCCTGGGTGGCTTACAATTTGGTATTAGACCAGCCTGACCTGACCTTACAGAGATTCACCTCCCTTTGCTTCCCAAGTGCTGGGCCTTACTTGTTTGTTTGTTATCCAGTCAGGAATAGTAAACAAAGCTGATTCCTGAGTTTCCACAACAGCATTCAATGCTAGAAGAGTAAAGGAGAAACATGATCAGAGTTGTAAGTGAAAGGTGAACTATGAACGTAGTGTAATCCAACCAGCCTGAGTGCAGAGCCTCAGCCAGCACAGAGTGACGTCAAAGAGCAGAAACCTGTAGGCACCACTGAGAAAACCAGCACAATTCCACCCAGGCAAAGCAAAATAAAGAACTTAGGAATGGGTGTCCCCAAACAAAGAACTCAGAGTGAACATGAAACACACCCAAGTGTGGGGTCTACACAACATTCGAAGCAACAGCATTGCTATAAAAAACAACTCATCTGACACAAATCAAGAGATGGAAGGAGAAAGATCAATTGAAGTGTGGGACTCCCAATGCCTAAAACAGAAGGGTAGCAATTCTGATCACCTTTGCTTTAGAGAGCTCCTTAAGAACTGTTCCTACTGAAATGAAGGAATGCTAGTTAAAATGTCAATAATGGCTGGGCAGTGGTGGCACACACCTCCCAGCAATTGGGAGACAGGCAGGCAGATCTCTAAGAGTTCAGGGCCAGCCTGGTCTACAGAGTGAGTTCCAGGACAGCCAGGGCTACACAGAGAAACCCTGTCTCAAAAGATAAAGTCAATAATGCTTTTCTGTCTTTTAAAATGAATAAAACCAAATTTAATTCTTTTAATTTACAATAGCATTTATGGAATGAATGCATTAAAATTATGTTTCTATGTAACTTACAGAATTACATTTTCATTTTTATTACATTTGTGTGTGTATGTCTCTGTGAGTGTGTGTTAGACGGGAGGTATGTAATGGTTAGTGTGAGTGTCGGAGTGTGTGGAGGTCAGAGAAAAGCAGTAAGTGTTTTTCTCAATTACTGGCCTCCACACATTCATTTTAAAAAGATGCCTCAGATAACAAAGAATTTTTCTCATGCTATCCTTAATAAAGGATTTCAGACAAGAATGGGCACATGCCGAGTGGTATGGCCATAGACAATAAAGGATCTCTGAATGGAGACATTGGGCTGTTTCTATGTTGATTGTCTATGTCCCAAGCAATAGTTGTTTTTTGTTGTTGTTGGTTTTTTTTTTTTTTTTTTACAAAATAGAGTGATTTTTTTTTCAATAGAAAAGAACTTTAAAAAGAGAAATTTAAGTGTAGCTATTTTTGGTGATGATTCAATTGATTGACTACATCTAGTTTGTTGATATAGTAAAATCATTAAAAAAAAACCAATGTGGATTTGTAAAACTAAAATGTGTTGTTAGAGAATGATAGAAAGAACATTTCAAGGTAAGAGTATTAACAGTACTGAAAAGAATACAAATATAATTCAGATAAACATTAGCAACCAAGAATTCAAACTTGACCTTGATGAAAACAACTTCAAGGTGATGGTAGAACAAGAGATCAGAATTAAGTGAATAGAGGGTAAATAGAAACCAATGTAGCAGAACCCTGAATTTCAGTGGATTTTTTCCCAAAATTATAATTATTTCTCAAAATCACATGTTGGTAATTCCAGTACTCTGGTGCTAAATGCTGTGAATTTGGAGCTAGCCTAAGCTATACAGTGAATTCAAAGCCAGCCTGAGCTACAGAGTGAGACCTGATCTCCACAAACCAAAGCAAAAGATCACGGCTTGCAATAAAGGCTTTCAATTATTTTTATAAATAAACTGAGTTGGCCTCTAGGCCTTTTCTCTCACAGCTGTTGAGCGGGTGTGTGAAGTTTCGGTTGTTGTTAGAGGAGGAAGTCAGGTTGTTGTTAGAATGGAGAAAGACAGATGTGAGAGGGACACCTTCTCTGGGACATCTGCCCACAGCCTCTCTTCCGAGAGCATTCTGTGGTCACAGAATAAATGAAGATAGAGCATTCCGCATGGTCTTGCCATCTTAGCTGTTACAAATGGAGGAGAGTGGACAATCAGAGAACACTAATTAGACTTGAACTATATAGGCTACTTAGGCTACGCTTTCTTACCCAGATACAGGAACCAAGGATAATAAAAATGAGCGGAGATAGCTGTATGTCCAGATCAGATGGAAAGGCAGGGAGGAGTGTGGGTAAGTGGACACTGAGTACAGAGAACACCGAGTGAGAAAACCTGAGGCACTAAACTAGTGACCTGAGTTGGATCTTCAGAACCCACATAAAGCCCAGAGAGAACTGATTCCACAAAGTTGTCTTTGTCCATCATGCTTGTGGCAGGCACCTGCAACCACATAAACACAACACCATCGCCATTAATAATTAGTTGTATGAGTCTCCTGGGGAGAGTATCCCCAACCTCTCTGCTCAGAAGTTTTCCTGATCTCTGATGGAACTAGGTCAGAACATGACCCTCCCGCCCCCTTTTTTTTCACAGCCAGGGCTGCAACCCAAGGCAAATGCTTTTATACTGAGATACATCCCAAGCCCTTGGATTCTCCAGACAGGGTTTCACTGTGTGGGTGGCTCAAGATCACAGTTTTCTTTCTGCTGCCAGCAGATCCAGATATAGAACTCTCAGCTCCTTCTCCAGCAGCATGTCTGTCTACACATTAACATGCTTCCCACCATGATGATAATGGACTAAACCTCTGAACTGTAAGCCAGACCTAATTAAATGTCTTCTTTATGAGAATTGCAGAGGTCATGGTGTCTCTCAATGAAACCCTAACTAGACATAGGGTAAAAAAAAAGTTGGCTTGTTCTGGAGTTGAACAGTCACAGTTGGAATGGGAGAGAAAATTAAAGAGACACCGTCAGTGAATGAAGGGTGGGGCTTGAAAAGCCAAGCTGACTCCAGCCAAAGCTCTCTATCTCAGGTCTTTGTGTTTGCTGCTTCTCTGCTTGAAACATATTTTCTCTTCACTTTGCCACCTAAACTAAGACAAGGGACCTCCTCATCCAAAAAATTTGGAATATTTTCATTTGTCAGATCCTTTCAAGTGTGTGGTGGTGGTAGAGTTTTGGACAAACAACAACAACTTAATAATTCAATGCAGTGGATGAACTTTGGCTCTCAGATGGAGTGTGACATGGCTGTCTCTCTGCAGCATTTTTGCTCTTAGCTAGCAGTTCCTGCACATGAGATCACATTCCCTGAATACCAAGCATCCACTGTCCAAGCTGATGTGTGTGACTTTGCTGATGTAGATTTAAATGCTACGATGCATTACAAAGTGCTACATGCCACCCCAGGTTGTGTTCGCCTCCATCATGGTTTAGGCTGATGAGCTGCAACATAACAGGATGTGGCAAGCTGAGAGATGTCACACAGTGCTACGTGTCCTGCCTGCAAAGTGATGGCAACAGCACATCAGTGCGCAACGCCCCGCTCTCCACCGACCCCACATGCAGAGGTCTAGAGAGCCAGCTTGCTTAGTAATGGGCTTACTCAACACCTCAGAAGCCACTGCTCTGTTCTAAGTTCATTCTTTTAGCAACTGTTTTTTAAAAACCCAGTTCTATCAGCGATTGCTTTCAAAACGTGAGAGCCATCCTCTTCAACCTGAAGTCACATCTGAGAAAAAGCGAGCCCAGAATTGTGTGTCTGTGGTTAGAAGTGAGGTTGCTTCAAACTGACTTTTGAAGGCTCTCGTGGGGGCACCAGGCTACATACTTGCTGCATGTGTATGCCAGCTTTTACTTTACTCTAGATATGGTCAAGACGCCAAGGAGCTTCTGCAAGCTGTTAGCCCAAAAGGTACCCTTTTATAAATGAGTAAAGGCCACCATCTCTCTATCAGCTCACTGAGAAGCTACACATTCTGACAGTAGCTAATGCTGTGCAGTGCGATCTGCTCCTGGTCATTTGAAAAGATTGATAACCAGTGTCTTCCCAGGTTTCCTTGGTCAGGCCATTGCTTTCTTGCTCATTGTCGTTCTCTTGTCTATTTGGGTTTCCATTCAGAGAAATATACACGGAAAATGAAGGGGATATGTAAACTTCCATGCTGTTTAACCATGCTGTCAAATCACTAAATAAATGATGTTTATAAACAGTGTGTATTAATAATGGTGTTTATAAACAATGGCATTTTTATCCAGGGATGGGTGGTCCTACATGGAATTCCAGTATTCAAAGATGGAGACAGAAGGATCTCAGATTCATGGCCAGCCTTAGTTTACATAGGAGAAACCCTGTCACAAAAAGCGAAAGGCTGAGGATACAGCTAAATAGTAGAGAGTTTGCTTAATATGGGTAACTACCTGGACTATATCCCTAGCACACTGCAAAAATTATAATTTCTCAATTATAAAAGTAATGTTTATTAAATAAAAAATGAAATTCTTAAAGTAGGAAACCAGTATACCCTCACCACTAAGTGATAGTTACTGTTTATTTTTTCCAACTTCTTTAGTAGACATAGGTATGGATTAAATATTTTGAGATAGTGTATATATGCACAAAAATGTGTCCTTCTCTCCTACTTAATGTGATGTCATTGACATTTCTCAGTGAATTGGTTTGGATAAAGTATTACATAGGAATTACTGGTTCAGAGGGGAGTTTTAAAATCCTGATACATACGGTCAAACCACTTTGCAATTTGGGGGGGGGGGGTCTCTCAGGCCAGCGCACACAAATCACTATCTTCCCTGAGAAGGACACTGGTTCATTAAAGGAACTAGCATGGAGTAATTGACAGCCAGGAGGGCTATTCTTGTTTTGGTCACCAAGTCTCCAAGACAGTGAATTTCCATTTCCAGTTCTGATTCCAACTGTAGGTGATGAACTTGACATTTTACAGGATTCTTAAGATATTGTTGAAATGTTGCAAGGCACCCAGAGTAAGTTCTCAGGCTTCTTTACATGTGCTCATCATTATCCTTGGCCTTAGTTTTAGTGCATTTTCTGTTACTATAACAAAATACTTGAGGCTACATTTTGTAGTTGGGATTTACACAGCTTACAGTTTTGGAGGCTGAAAGTCTATAAAGCCTTACACTGGTTTGATGACATCCTGAGCTGAGTAACCTCATAGTAGCGAATACCACAGGATAGGAATGCGTGGGCTCCTATCACCACACAGGAAGCAGTCATGCTTCTTCCTCCTCTTCTTCCCAATCTTCCCTTGAGAAGTAATTCAGGGATCTTACAGGACTTAGCTCAGTCCTTTCCTTGTGACCTATCTCTAGTGACCTAAGGGCTTTCTACCAGACTCTCCTCCTCCACCCCTTGTTAAAGGTCCTACCCTCTCAATACTGTTGCCTTAGGGACTAAGCCTTCAACACACAAGCAATCCTTGGGGATTGCCTCAGGATTCTTATTCTGCAACAAAACACCGTGATCAAAAGCAAGTTGGGAAGGAAAGGGCTTATTTGACTTACACTTCCAGATCACTGTTCATCACTGAAGGAAGTCAGGACAGGAACTCAAACAGGACAGAAATCTGGAGGCAGAAGGTGATGTAGAGGCCATGGAAGGGTGCTGCTTACTGCCTTGCTTCCTATGGCTTGCACAGCCTGATTCCTTATAGAACCATAGCAGTGCCCAGAATGGGCTGGGCTCTCCCCCAACAATCCTAATTAAGAAAACACCTTACAGCCTGACATTATGGAGGCATTTTCTCAATTAAGGTCCCCTCTTTTCATATAACTCTAGCTTGTGTGTCAAGCTGGTGTAAGACTAGCCAGCTCAGGGACAGACCACAAACAGCTGCAGAAATACCTCTTTGCATGTCGTGCACATTCTATTTACTGGTCAGAAAAGAAGATCTCCGCAAGCCTGGAGGCACAGGCCTGTGATCCCATCCACTAGAGAGGCTGGGACTCTGTCTTAAAATACGAAGTAAAATAATAACTGAAAACATGGGTAAGGTGTAGCACAGCAGTAAAGCACTTTTTTAGTAATCCGTGACATCTTAGGATCAATCCCCAACATTCTAAAAACCAAACCAAACAACACCAAAAAAAAAATGACACCTGAAGTTAACCTTTGGCCTCCAGATGCACACACACACACACACACAAACACACATACACACACACTCACATGTGGGATGGGGAGGGGTTTCCCATGATCTGGAGGAAAAATGAGAGGTGACGGGTGAGGAAAAATATTGGCTTGGTTTCCATTTACTAAACTTATTTTTAACTCCCCAAAAGTTTTTAAGAGGAGATTGGGACTAAAGTGCAAAGTTTTTCTATAAACTTTCTCACTGCATTAGCCATCAGCTACATGTGGCTATTTAAACTTAAACTGTTTGAAATGGAGTGTGTGTGTGTGTGTGTGTGTGTGTGGACTGTTTTGCATATATGTGAGTGTTTGGGTGTGTGCCTATGCGTATGCACACAGGACCTAGAGGAGGACATTGGGTACCTCCCTTTATTGCTCTCTCTCTGCTTTATGGTCTTGAGATGGAGTCTGTCGCTGAACAAGAAGCTTGTCACTTCAGCTGGGCTGGCTGGTCCGTGAGCTATCTCTACCTTCTGTGCTGGGGTCCAGGGACATGCAACCATGCCCAGATTTTTATATGGGAGCTAGGGATTTGGAGTCAGTGCCCATGCTCCCAAAGCAAGTGCTTGTACTCGCTGAGCCCTCTCCTCAGCCCCTAAGACAAAATACTATTACAAACTCATTCCCCTCATCTCATTAGCTCCATTTTAAGTGCAAAACGACACATATGTCCTTAGTGGAAGCTGGTATGTTTGAAAAAAGTCTGTACAGTCTTGCCTAAGGTTCTCTTTGAAAGGAGAACAACAGTCACAACTCTGAGATTCTGCAGCTTCTGCCAGGACTTAGTCAAGGGAGAAACTTCCTTGATGACTCTTGATTTCTTGTTTATGTGAACTTTTCATTCTATAATATAATGCATGTATCTTTGATTTAATATAAAAATGACTTCAACACAGAACATTGAGTAAATAAACAAGTCAGAAAGCTGTAGGGTGGGTGCTATATTTTTTTCCATAGTGCAGCTAGAAGAATATGGCTTTTAGAGCACTGAGAATATTGCTCACCTCTGTTTGTTACCAGTGACAAGCCTTTCTACCTTGCCACCAGCTGCAGAGAGAAATGGCTTCTGGAATGAAATGACTCATAATTAGGCTCTGAGAGTGGTAGATGTACCACCTTCCTCTGGGTCCTCCACCTGCACACTGTGAGGCCTTGTGAAGCACAGGGAACAGGGAGGGTCAGTTCATCAGGTTTTGGTCATTTTTATCTATGCTGTGACACTATGGTTAGCTGAGTTGAGGCAGATTGAATTTGTTAACCAAAAAACAGCCAGTTTCAGCCTGTGGGTCACAACCCTTTGAGAGTGGAATGACCCTTTCACAGGTGTGGCTTAACACCATCAGAAAAACAACAGATATTCACGTTATGATTCATAACAATAGCAAATTTACAGTTATGAGGTAGCAATGACAATAATTTTATGGCTGGAGATGAGAGGCTCACCACAACACGAGGAACTGTATTAAAGGGTATAAACAGTATAAGGAAGGCTGAGAACCACTGAGATTAGCTAGCCCACACTCAGATCCTGGGAGACTCGAGGACCCTGTTTCATTGGGGAGCTGTTTTTAAGCCCAGTGCTGAAATTTGGTTGCTTTCACTCATAAGTTTTCAGTCACTTGGCAAACTCAGGGCGAAACAATGTATGGGGTTGGAGGGCTCTTACATAGGATGCTGCAGCTTCACCGCAGCACTAAAATGCTGGAAAGAATGAGATCAAATACTTGTGTAACCTCCTCCCATCAGCATTTTTACTTAAAATCCCCCATTCTCTATTGAGGTCTGTTTCTTCTTTGTACTCAGAAGAGCTAGGGATAGTTAACCTCTGTTCTTGAACAAAGCATAAAAGCCACTCACAAATTTGAAAGCTTTTATGAATATAATACCCATGCTTTAGCCTGCACTAAATCTCCCCTCACTCCCTGTCTCTCCTACCTTTCCTCTTTGATTTCAATTCAAATCACCCTTCCTTCCTAGTTTCCAGAACATTTCTAATTTATCCATGCCCCCTCTGAAAGGAGATATGCTGGAGAAAGCAATGTCCTAAACATCGCTACAGAGTTTGATGAACCCGAAACTGTATCATGGCCATCTCATTTCAGCTGGCCTGTTGCTTTCCTCCTAACTGGAGGCTCAACACCTGTTTTCTTCTCCCCTTCACCACTGATCATACCCCTCTATTAAGACTCTCTTAGCATTCAACTGTTACAAATATATCATATATAGGAATTGTTATTGCAAATATTTGTTTCAATTAATTAGCAATAGCCTTATGATGAAGCCTGAGTGCGTCTCTCTATTGTAACCATGTGGTAGCACCAGCCCTGGGGTGATGCACAGCCGGGCAACATCCCTTAATGATCCTCTTAATTACACAGTTGGGGTAACCATTCTGTCTAAAAAATCTGCTTCGTAATTACAAAATCACCAGCCCAGCCAGCCGTGTTGACCCATCAATCGCTTGCATTCCACTGTGTCCTGAAAATGTGTTCTGTCTTCTTTCCAAATGACAGGGAAGCTTTGGAATCTGGTGAGTGTGGGACGCAGCTGCTTTGGTTATATCAATGTCTCAGCCTCTCTCTGCCTAGGGCTGCTCAACTTCTGGGCTTCTTCCTCTGCCTCCCACCATCTTTTCCTCCACAATAGCATCAGAAGCACAAGGGAGTTCATCTCCTCTTTCAAACTCATCTACATAAAACTTATTTGCAGTAATTTAGCATAAGCCTAAAAAACTACTTATGGTCCCTCAGGTTGACTGGCCCAGTTCCTCCGATAAAGAGTCTGCTGTTGAAATTGTCACTCAACTTTTTTCCTTTTGGTAGCCAAATTTGTGTCCTCAGCTCCAAAGGCAATATGTGTACCTTTGTTCGTATTTGTATTGCACACAAAGTGATGATTTATGGGTATAAAGGTCTCCACCATCATATATAAAGCCCCAGGATGCTAGCTTCTAGCCCGGAGAGTGGAACCTCAACACTTACTTGTTAACAAATGATGAAGCTGGTAAGGCCCCATTTCTCTACTACATCACATATATGCTCCTCAAAGGGTGGTTAATATGTTGTGATTATATATCCTCAAGAAAATCTTGGGACTTACATTACATGTGTTCATGTGTCACATGTGTGGATGAGAACTGCAAGTATTTTGGGTGCTTTGTACACATTCTTCCTATATCGTGAAAATATTTCAGCTCCTGGCTCTTGAGCCCTAAATGTTGTGGATCCTGAGCACCTGTGTTACAGCCTTCTGTAGCAAAGGAAATATGTTGGGAGCTTTTCTTTGTGTTGTGAGCTACTTGGTTGGAGTTAAAAGGGAAGCCTTGGGGTAATAAGAACTCTCATTCATTGCTTGTGAGAATGCAAACTGGTTTAATCACTTTGGAATACAGTTTGTCAGTCTCTCACAAGTCAAATATACAAACATATTTTCATACCTAGGAGTCACATTCTGGGGTATTTATCCAGTTTATCTGAAACATTTGTTCACATAGAAACATGCATATTAAGTGTTGATGGCAACTTTATGCATAGCTGTCAGAAAACTGAATCAGCCAAGATGTTCTCGAGTAGCAAAACAAGCTAGGGTACATTGATAGTCTGGAATGTTGCTCACTTATAAAACAAAATCAGCTATCAAACCACAAAATACACGAAGGAAATTTAAAGTTCCTGGGTCATAAAAATGCTAGTTGTATTGATTAATCATGATTATTAATTTGATGGAATCTAGGATCACGAGCGTGTCTGGGTGTGAGTTTACAGACTAGGTACAGTGAAGCAAAAAGACTCTCTCTAAATGTGGGTGGCACTGTTCCATGGGCGGGGATTTGGTGTTGAATCAGAAGGAGAAACTAAGCTGAGCACCAGCATGCATCTCACTCCGCTTTCTGACCATAGATACGATGTATCCACTGTTTCACACTCCCAACCCACCATGTTGGACTGTACTTACAAACTGTGAGCCAAAATAACCCTTACCTTTCTCACATTGTTTTTGTCACAATGTGGAGAAAAGAAACTAACACATAGTTTTAAAGTTTAATATTTTGTGATTACAATTATGTGACATTCTAGAAAATGAAAAACAATACAGATGGTAAGAAATTGGCCAGTGGAGATGAATAGGAAACACATTATATTTATAGATGTTAAAGTTTTTTGTGTTATAGTATAATAGATATGTGACACTGTGTGTGCATCAAAAACCACAGGCTCCTGCAGCATGGAATGAACTTTAAAGTGTTTAATTTGATTTTGTGTTTTTGAGACAGAGTCTCTCTATGTAGCTCTGGCTGTCCTGGGACAGTCTCAGGAGCCCCAAACTGAGTTGCATCCTCTGTGCAGCTTATTTTTAAGAGCAAATGAAAAACTTCTGTGTTTTCTGTGCTGTCATTTTGGTATTTGGGAGTGTCTCTTGAAACCAAGGTTTTTTTAGATGAGGAAGACACGGTAGAGTACGATGATAATGGCATCACTTAGTATGAGGATGGCATGGAAGATCCTGTCACGGACTCTCCTCAGCAAGTGATAATCACTGAGGATAACACTGTGGAGTTGGAAAGGCAGGATAAAAGCCAAAGGGGAGATTTCAAAGATGGAGATACTCAGGAGGAAGATACTGAGAGTGAGCCATATAATGATGAAGAATTTGAGAGTTATTAAGACAAATTACATAATTTTTCTAGCAAAAATAAGGACCCAACAGCAATTGTTGATATTCCTGCACACCTCTAGAACAGCGGGAGGAGTTATTGTCTAGAAATTTTTATGGTAACTGGTCTACTTGCCTATATCACGAACTACATCATTTGAGTTAATGTAACCATGGATGAGGACATACAAGTTTCCTATTAGCACTCAAAAAGCTTTGGTGCAACTGCAGAAAGAGATGCAGCGTCGAAGTGAGTTTTTTTGTGATGACCCTAAGTTGGAGCAAAATATGAATGTCCAAACTCTTTAGCCATCCTGCCAGATGTGGGGGAAGTCACAAAGAGGATGATGGCTACAGATATGGTTCCTTTTCTTACACACTGTGCTGACAAGATTGAATCCATCCATGGTTCAAAAATTATGCAAGAGGAAGTTCAACCTTTAAAGCTTCCTGACACTAAGAGGACACTACTGCTTACATTTAATGTGCCTGGCTCAGGGAACACTTGCCCAGGGATATGGAAACTTTGCTGCCCCAGTGAACATGGTGATTTAGCCTGTTGATAAAGCCAAACAGTTCTGACTCAACAGAGAAGGCAAACAGAAAGCAGATTTCTTAGTCTTGCCAAGCAGGAGCGGAAGAGAACTTCCCGGAGGTGATGCAGGTGCAGAGTCAGGAAGAGGCAGTCTCAGCCTGAGCAGAAAGGAGCCAAGAAGGAATGGATCATGAACAAGGAAGATCCTAACATGCATTGCAGGCTGGAGGAAGCTGCTTTGAAGAGAGAACAAAAGAAATTAGCGATGAAGCAAATGAAAATGAAACAAATCTAAGTGAAAGCCATATAAAGTCATCCCAGAAGTGTGAGCCTTAATGCCTCTGTTAGCTCTGCATCCATAGGAAAAGTTCACACATTCCTAGTGGCTGAGAAAGCCTTATTTTGCACTCTACTCTTGGCTTGGAGTACTACAGAGGTTGTAGATACATTGAAATGGCTATATTTCAGTTATTCCTTCTAGACAATCAAATTATTTTAATAAAAGGAATGGCATATAAATTATTGTAGTTTTAAAATATTTTAAAATTATTACATAAATCATCAGAGCTTTGCTTTGGTGTTTGATGAGCAAACTTCCCAGAAAAGCAGTTGCTTTTTGTTTAAACTGGGTGGTTGGAATAACTGTGAGACTGACTCTAACCCAAGATTGCACAAGTATGAATGATACCCTCAATGGAGTGGAGTCCCAAATGGGATTACAAAGAAGACATCAAGCTAGGCACCAAATTCACCTCGCTGCCTGCTGACTTTGGAGGCAGTTTGACCAGCTGCCTCACACTCCTGCCACAATACCCTGCCTGAAGTGATGGGCTGTACCTGTAAACCGTGTTCAAGTGTTTCATTTCCACAAGAAAAGTAAGCAATGAAGTCTTTTAAAAATGGCTCCCAGTGGTGTGGCCATTTTGGCCACCTGCACGTGTGGGTGACAAAATTCTCCCTCATCGTGAATAAACATGATGTCAACTAAGGTCAGAAAAAAATGGCTCCCAGCACTGACTTCCACCTTTGATCTGCCCCTCCAGTCCTGTGTGCTCACTAACCTATAGGCTACCACGCTGATGTCAGAGAGTCAAGAGAAGCTTGACTCTCAGGGACATGCCTGAAGTCCATACTAACTGCCCCAGTGTCTGTAGACTTGGCAGAAGCAGATGGAGTGAGAGAATTACCTGATTCAATGTAAACTAGCAATGGCCACAACTCGCACTGCTTATCAGGATCTTTGTGTGAAAAACAGGAGTCCAGACACAGACCTACCCCACGTCTCTCTGAAAGAATTGCTAGCAACAGCAAAAATAAAGTAAAGCTAAATATGCAATAACACCATTTTTATAATCTCTTCTCCCCATTATAACAGTAATCCAACATTCACAGTGTTCGGTGTTTCATAGAAGACTTTATTTGGTGTGCTACTTTTGTAATTAAAAGGCTATAAAAGACAACATTTTAGTGTTACATATGCTTGTTATTGAAAAATCTGCAAAAATATTTTAAAAATTTAAAGGAGAAAATGGAAAGGACCAACAATCACAAGAAGGCATGTCTAACTTGAACATCCTCACTTTAAATAGCAGCTCATCACTTCCTAGCTCTAACCTTGTGCCAGTCACTTCAGTCCACTAAACCCATTTGTCACCACAGAAAAAAGGAGCGGGACGCTATTGCTTCTTCCCATATTGTGGGAGGCTTAGAGATAACATAAGCAAATCCCTCAGAAAGACGCCTTGTGCAGGGGATATATGACTGGGACAGGTCTGGGTTTGAATCTCTGCTTTGTCAGTTTCAAACTGCTTGAAGCTTGGAAAAGATAGAAAAGATTTTTCTAATAAAATAGGGGTAGAAAAACTGTCAACTCTTTCCTAGGATGAGGCTGCCTAGTGGATGACGAAATATCTCTTTAGTACAATGAGCAGCACACGCAGGTACACTGCTTTGAAGCCCTCACCTCCTTCATCTTTCTTAATGTCTTATAACATCAACAGTGATCATCTGAAGAAGGGGACCGTTGCCAAAGTGACCTGATCTTACATGTGGGGTGTCTGTGTAGTCAGTGAGACTGGAGGGGCCAATGTTGGCTCGTTCAGTGTCTCCAGGGTGATGCCTGTAGAGAGGTGGTTTTTTTGGCCCAAACCTGTTAAAATGCAGCAGCGGCCGCTCAGGGACTTCCAACAGGCACAGAGCTGTGGCCCTTCCCAACCCCAGCACTCTGGGACTGGGAAATCTTGCTACCAATAAACAGTACTGGTGACCTTAAATTAGGAGGGAAAAGCAAAAACCAGTTTGAAAGCATTGAGAGAGTAGAGGAACAACAAGGGTGACAGAGGAGGGACGCTGAGACAGAAAACCCTCTCTCCTTGCTATGTGGGACGGTTTGTCAGATTTTCATTTGTTTTCATGTTTGCTTGCTTAAGAAAATGACTTAAAAGGAAAAAAATCAATCTTATTCTTATGAACACTCTTCCGGGCACTTTGAAAATACTGTGTTTGTACATTTGAAAGAACAGTCATATGTGTGGGCTCAGATGCATCAGGCCCTCAGCATGCAAGAGGCTTATCTGAGCTTCTTAGTCCCTCTGTGTGTGTTCTGTGGAGTGTTCAGTGATGTGACACTCACTCACTTGTTATTTTAAGAAAACTCTAACACGTCATGGCATGGGCATACCCCGGCCTGCTGGAGTTGGCATTCTAACAGGAAGAGTCCAACAATGAATACTAAAGTTATGATGATTCTAGGCTGCAGCTTTCAGCATGAGGATTTGCTCTGATATTTTCTCTGGAGACAAGTTTTAATGGTGGAAGGGTAACAAAAGCCCAACAATGTGGTTTTGGGGCATCAGGTTACCCAGAGATGCAGCAGAGGAAAGCTCAGATAGGGCCAGCATGTGCCTAGATGGCTGCTTTCTGCTGAGGGTTTCTCCTTGAAACTGCTAGGCCATCGATGCGTGTATGTCACCCTTCTCTTC
Source organism: Pachyuromys duprasi (assembly GCA_028658305.1). Classification (NCBI taxonomy): domain Eukaryota; kingdom Metazoa; phylum Chordata; class Mammalia; order Rodentia; family Muridae; genus Pachyuromys; species Pachyuromys duprasi. The sequence goes on from CM053763.1 coordinate 12,149,641, forward strand.
CCAAGTCACCATGCTTCCCTGGGAGCTCTGGAGATACAGATGTCCCCACAGAAGCCACAAGGCTTAAGCCTTGGAGCAGAGCATTGCTGAGCCCAAAGGCCAGATGTTACAGGATTTTCTCATCCCTTTGTCTCCTGCAGAGGCTGTTTCAGCATGCCATGGGGTATCTGGGGATGATAAATTTTCTTAGGAAAATCATATTAAAGTTCAATTTGTTAAGGCAGTCTCCTGATCTTATCGATGGTGGGCAGTTGTTCTAGCACCAGAACCAAGAAGTGATAAATCCCTTAGGCTGAGTCTGCAGATGGTTATCCTTTCAGTGTGGATGAAATCGATGGGGAAGTCATCTAAGGGAATGTCCTCGAAGTTTATAGAACACCAGCTAGCAATATTGCTTGATCAGATTATAATCATTCATTATTTTCCCCTGGGGTGTGTGTGCATGCATGTATACGTGCCTGCATGAATAATTTCAATAACAAAGCTTTCATGTTTCAATTGGTTGGAACGTTCCTCTTCTGGCAGAATCAGCAGAAACACCTGCTACCTATACTTTTGTTCTCAACACCCACATTCAGAAGGCTAATCATGGTCAAATGTTTCCTGAAAAATTCTACAAACTGGCCATGAACACAGACCCATGAAGCAAGCACTTCTCAGAGACTGTGGGGCACAAAGAAAAATATTCTAGCAGATAGAGGGACACTAAGGACACTAAGGAAGCGCCTATCTTCATGGCACTTCATGGATGGCCATGAGATTAAAAAGGTGAGTGCTTTTCTGGAAATAAATAAGGGATTGCTTTTTGCTTCTCTTGGTTACCACCTATTCAGTGCCAAAAATACGCCACGTGCTGGGCTCTGCACCAAGCCATGAGAGTAAAGGTGCTTGGAGAAGTCATTCCTTGTCTTGAAAAACTCAAGACCTAGGGCAAGACTCAGCAATCTGTCCCTGATTATTTCTGCACACTCCAACAATTACTTAGTCATTGAAGGCCTGGAAAAGAGTATTTTGTGGCCCATGAAAATTATGCAAATTTCAGATTCCAGCCCAGGGTTAAAGTTTTGATGAAACACAGCCTTGATCTTAGTCTTGACCCATAGTCACTTGTTTACTATAATATACCAAAGATGAGTCGTGGCCACAGACTATCTACTATCTAGCCCTAAGCAGATCAATGATGGTCTAGGGGTTCAGGCAGGGGAAGCTACTTAATGTGCTAGAGAGTAGTTGGTACAGCTCATAGTGTCCTCAGTGTGGGCTGCAGGCAGCAGAAGCATTAAATCAGTCATTAGCAAATATTATTGCTGTTGCAAGCAGGGTTGAATGTGCCATGGGGGGATCACTTCAAAGGAGAGACGGTGGGGCTGGTAGTGGCTAATATAACCCAAGAGACACATCAGATGAGTGAGATATGTGGGGAAGTGAAAGAGAGCAGACTGAGTTTAGGTTTGAATTTCGTTAACAGCAAAGCTGGGGATGAACTTGAGTCGAGGGAGTTTGTTTGGGAGGTTTCTGAGAAACCACAAGAGAGAGGTAAGGGAGGAAGGCTGGTAAAGAGTATTTGTTAATGACTGGCGACTGCTGTGGGCGGCTGGTGCTCACTCCTTGAGACTCCTGAGAAAGAGTGGAGCAAGCCTTAGCGGTTGCTTGCTGCTCCCACTGAAGCCCTGACTTGCCTAAGCTCCCATTATGGCCTCTGCGCTTCCGGGTCTCACCTGCAGGCGGCTTCTGAGTCCCTCTTGAGGATGCTGAAAGGGAGTTGGCTGGAGCGAGCAGGGAACTGTCCACCGCTGCTGTGCTGAAATCCAGGGCCTGCAGAGTAGCCCGATGCCTACTCTCAGGGCTGAAGATCTGTCCAGGCAGCTGAGCTGGAACGGAGTGAAGCTTCGGTCCCCGGCTGTGGTTCATTCTGCTGTTCTGACATATCCTGCTGCCGACTGCTCATATTCCTGCTGGCTGCACTTCTCCTGGGCAGCCTTGTGCTTCATGCTCTGGATGGAACAGAGTCCTGGATTTGGAAGGCTTTGATAACAACTGGGCTTAGCCTGCCTTTTCCACAATTTGCCTAGTAAGTCAAGAAAAAACACTGACATTTCTAACTCATACATTTGAGATTATAATTACCTTGCTTCAAGCTTTTAAGAAAACATTCTGTATAGATATAATGGTGTTTACTATTCTGTCAGAAGCCACTTCTCATTTTTTCTGTCTAATGCAAAAGACTTTCAGAGTGTTAATCACCCACTATAAGTTGCTCTGTACCCCACTGAGGCCGTGCCGTGCTTATGGATGAGTAGTGTACCCTTAGCAGTGAGAGTTTGTGTTCATGAGCTCTGTGGGCTGGATTGGCTCCAGCATCTAATGCATCTTTCCACATCTTTGCTCATCAGTCCATCTTCTAGACGACAATCGACTTTTGACCTGGATTTTTCCTTGAAAATGAAAATGAGTGAAGAAAAGGCATGAAGAGAAGAAGATGTGGTGGACAGGAGAAGAGAAGGATCAGAATAGAAGTAAGAGATGCAGAGAGGAAGGGAGGAGGGCAATAGGAGGAGTGAAGAAGATGAGAAGGAGGAAAAGAACAGGAGGAAGGGGGAGGGAAGAAAAAGAAAAATATGAGGAATAAATAAAGAGGCAGGATGTAATGAGAAGACAAGAGTAGGAGAGATAACAGTGACAGTGTGGACCTTTCTGAGCCAGCCATGCTGTTCCATGAAAGAGAAAGAAATGAATGTGTTTGGGTGACAGATGGTAAGCATCTTCACGTTATAAGCAAGTCTCTTTCTTGGGACTTTGAAAGGACCTTATCATAGTTCCAAGTAGTCATCCTTGACTGTATTTGGTACTTATGCAACATCTAGAGAGAAAACAGTATTCTATCGTTTTTATTCCGAACACCTCACTCCAAGAGAAAATAGTTTTCATCACAAGGAGAAATAAACACGGGAAGGAGGGAAAGAACGTAGAGGGGAAAGACAGAGCAGTGAGGCATCTCAGTGTGCTGTCTGTACTTTGGGATGTCAAAGATGAGGCAAGAGCAGAGAGAAATGAGAGCATCAACAGACCACCAACATCTGAAATTCACCACCCATCACTGTCTTTGTTCAGGCTAGGTGAAAATGTCATGGAAAGATCTATTTTGCTCAAATCCATCTTCAGAGCAGCAAAATGAGGAGTCAGATACCAGCAATCCTGCTTCTGAGGGGTCAGGAGTGAGGCACTCAGGTGCTCTGACAGGAGTTCATCTCTGAGTAGTGTGGCTTCTGCCTGTCCTTTGCCACTCCATCTCTCCACCTCCAATGGCATCAGGTTTTTTTAAGTGGAAATTATGGGCATTCATGCCAATTTTCTGCCATTTGGAGAAAAGACATTTTTAAACACTGAAACCCTCCAATTTTGTAACAAGTCCCTTCACTTTCCTGCTTGTTCTAGACATTGAAGAGCAGACGCATTTGCTTTTCTTAGAGAAAAGTATAGATCCAAGGCAGTGGTTAAACCTGTAGTTGCAGATCTGTCACTTAAAAGACTTCCTCGCCATTCCTGTGTTTGGAATTTGCAGTGAACAACTTGTCTCATGCCAATTGCTTCATCTTTCTTTCATGTTTTCTAGTTCTGAAAAATCTGACAACCTGAAAAAATGTGGCCCACCCACAATCACACAAGCCAGTTTGATATCCCTATTTCTTCCTAACAGATAAAGGCTCTAAAACAAATGCCAAAGGGCTTTTCTTGGGCTCTTATCAAAGTCAACAGAAGAATCAGAATTTGGGAATAATATGACTGTGGGCTTCTTTCTTATTTACTTGTGAACTAAACTACAGTTTCCTGAGTACATAGAATTTAAAAATATTTTGAAACACCATTAATTTCAACTTCTCTTTCCCTTCAGAAGGGAAACCTATCTGTAACTTACACTATTAATTTTGGCACCAGTTAATTAAAAACTACTGCTCAGCCCCATCCTACCTGAGAAATTTGAACATATCAGGAAACTGGAGGGTTCCCAAGCCATAGCATAGTGGTAACCGAGAAGAAGGTGCCCTCTGCCTTCATTCCTCTTCCAGATGCTTTGGGTCTATGCTGCATCAGCTAGGTAGAGTGCTAAATGCCAAAATGACTTGACTTAGAAACAAAACCAAACTATATTTTCAAATTTCAGTTGAGAGTCATAGTATATGCAAATAATTTAGAAGTCAAAAGAGGTATTAGGGAGAGCTTCAATTCATTGAAACAAACTTACAAGAAAGAAACATTGCCTTAGTTTCCCTTGCTCATGTTGTTTAGCCTCTTCAAGAAGACTTTGAAATTGGGACTTACCCCAGGAGAACAGAAAAAAAAACACATGTATTGGGAAGGTCTCTGAGCTCAATATGCATTTGATGGTGGAGTTTGGTTGGATCAGGAAGTATCTAAGGTATTGATGAGACACAACTTTGGGTGAATCTGATTATTTCTAGTTAGACAAGATTACCTGAGGAGGAAGCCCCATTCTAAACTTTGGTAGCACCATCCCATGAGCTCAATTCTTGTACTGAATTTAAAAAAGAGAAAGTTAGACTTTTTTTTTTAGTAGGTTCATGGCCCAAGCTGCTCCTGTTGCCATGCCTTCTCCATCATAATGGACTATGTATTCCTCTGAACTATGAGCTGAAATCACCCTTACTTCCTTCAGTTGCTTTTGTTAGATATTTGGCCACAGTGATAAGTCACTAATACAGTATGTAGGATGGTATCTTCTACCCAGCGTACCCGTTGGAGCATTCACTGGTGGTGAACGGTCAGCAGCTTAGCCATGAAGGTATGGCATTTAAACTCCTCATTGATTAACTGATGGATGCAGACCAATGTAGGAAGGGAGTATGACTTTGGGCAGTGTGGCTGTCTTTAGCAATCTCCCAAGGGGGTCTGATAAGCTGCCAACAGCTCCCAGCAGCTGGGCAGCAATTCCTTCACTCTGTGTGGTACATCACAGCAGCTTTTATCAGGACACTAAGAAAGACAGAGACAATTCCAACAAAGAAATACAAACCAGGTGAAGAATCCTAATGCCTCTAGCCTCTCAAAGCCATCTTATGGCAGTACACCTGCTATAAAGAGCCAATAGGCTGGGGAAAATGCAAAGACATAAGCTGAGGTATTGATGTACCAATATTGTTCCTGATGGCTGCACAGTCCTGACTCTAATACAAAGGGCATGCTCACTCTCAACAGGGAGCCAGGCAGAGCTTCAAGTGTTGATTTGACAATGACGGGACCTGACCCACAGTAATGTGTCCTCATTGTTGCTAAGAAACCTGTGCTACAGAGCTCAAATTGGTTTAACTCAAACTGCCCTGGAATGTGCTGAGCAACTGAGCACCAATTCCCCAAGATTTCAACCATTTAACTACAGTTGAGCCATGCTGGTGTATGGGGGTGGTGATCCCCATTTTATTCTAACCAAGATAAGGATTATTGAAGATGTTTGAGTGAGCTTCCTCTCACAGTGACTGGAGCCTAGAGCCCAGTAGCAATGCAATGGTTGCTCATAAAATGGGTCTGATCTTAGAAATGAAATGCAGACCACGAAAAAGAATCCTTACTACACTCGGATTTACTTGAGGAGTTGAAGTGTGTGGTCTATGTAAGGATGGAAAATTTTAACTTGGCCCTAACCATGGGAACTGACCATGGAAACTGAGACTTGTGAGCTTTAATCATTACCAAACCCAGATCTGATACAAAACCAAACCCGGATCTGATACAAAATGTTTCTGAGAGACGCCCTTCTGTAGTTATGGATACAATCTCTAACCATCCCCTAGTCACCACACCTGGGCACAGCCAATCACAGACTGCCCCATTAGGAAAGTCCCTTACCCCTAGACCCCCTCCTGTTTTGTGGTTTTGCCTTTTTAAACTGTGATTCCATTGCTGGGCGCTCCGCATCACCCCCTTGCGTGGGAGCTGTGTGTGGAGCCCTGGCATGCCGGCTGCTAAGTAAACCTCTTGTTGTTTGCATCAAGCTTGTCTCTGTGGGTTATTGGGGTCTGGCGTCTATCCCGAGGAATGGAGGGTCTCCCCACCTCGGGAGTCCAACAGTCTACATGAAGAAACTTCCCATAAATTAGGCTTACAGCTGACCAAGGTTCAAATGTGGAGGGCTGACTGGTGATTTTCAGCAATGGTATTCTCAATCATGAAGAACTGGAATTGGGTGCACCATTGTAACCAAACCTAACAATGTCTTTTACTGACTGAGATTATCTTGATCTTAGATGATTAATTCCTAAACCATGTTCATGTTTATTCCCTCCCAATTAATTCTCTCAACAGACACTTTTGTGGATCTGCTCTGGACTAAACATTGCATTAAAAGATGCAGCTAGTTATACACATGTGGGAGTCTGTCCCTTGTGGAAGTCTCAGTGGGCTTTGTGGTAGTGATTGCTGGAATTGCTGTGTCAAACTGCAGTGTTTGGTGGGGCAAGGTTCATGATGGCTTTCAGGTGTCTTTAGTTATCTAATTGATAGTGCTAGAGGTGAGCGTTAGGATTCCTTCTAGGATGAGATCCCTCACACGAAACCTTAGCATTGATGGGGACCTTTAATGTCTTCTCTGACAGTATTTTTAAAAAACCCTCTTAATTAATGTGAGACTCTGACAAGAGTCTTGGCCATCCTGGATCTTACTACTGTCTTTCTGCCTGTAAGTTTCTCAACGTTTTAGAAACATCTGTTCATACAACTCACCCAGTAGGCTACATGCCCACATATTTCTGCCATCTGGGCTAATCATGGATTTTTTTTTAAATAGTCTCTTGAATGTTGTGACTTTCTCCCCCTCCTCCTCTCCTCTTCCTGCTCCTCTTCCTCCTCATTCTTCTTCTTATTATATCATTGGGACTAATATCACCGGCGGATCTCAAGGTAACTGGAATTCTCTTTGTAGACAAGGCTGGTCTTAAGCTTACAGAGATCTGCTTCTGCCTCTGTGTGCTAACACACTGGGCAACATTGGCTGAAGCGGAAGTTTCTAGTTTCTTTGGAAACTCCGTTGTGTCATTTGGTTTGGATCCCAAATGTGGAAAGTGGAAATGTTTTGCCCCTGAGAAAAAGGCACATGATCTTCGACAGCTGAAAACTACCTTGTGTGAGGGGTGTGAGTTTTGTGAGCTGTAAAGCATTCTTGTGTGGACTCTGAGAGGGGATAAATAGAAGCCCACAGACAGTGAGACAATGCTTTCTGCATCTCTATGCTTTTGCTTTGCTATTCTTTGCAACAGTTTGCATTCTTCTCTGGACTTCACAGAGAAAAAAACACTCCAGAGAACGGCTCATGCCATTTGGATGGAGTGTTTCCGCTTCTACTGAATTGTTTTGCTGTTCCTGTGTGTTGCTGCTGCTCTGGGGAAGGGTTATTAAGAGTGATCAGAACCTAGTACAAACAAAATGTTTTTCCTTGTTTTCTCTCATGGCATTTCTTTCTAGGGTCTCCACTTTCTCATCGTGAATACTTCAAGGAAGTGCAGAGGGGATGCATTTGCTAACCAACCTCTCTTGTGCTAGCCTCCAGACCCAGCAGTGGTCCTTATCTCGCTAGCCATGTGAGAGCAGCTTTGACACTTGTGGTAGTTAATGTTGCCAACTTGACAGTATCCAGAATCACCTAGGAGACAAGCTCTTGGCTTGTCTGAGATGGAATTTCTGTTAATTGGGTTAATTGAGGTGGGAGGAAACATCCAGGATAGGGGTGGGAGAAAGTGAGCTGAGCACCAGCATCCATTCCGCTCTGCCTCCTCACTGTGGGTGTAATGCAACCAGCCACTTCTTGATTCTGCCACCATCACCTCCGCTACCACAATGGGCTGTATTCTTCTCACCGTGAGACAGAACAAACCCTCTGTTCCTTAGGTTGCTTTTCCCAGGTATTTTTTCACAGCGGTAGGAAAAGTAACTAACATGGTGTCTTAACTTATAGCTGTATGGAAAGGTGTCTCCTAACCTTATTCTCTTGGCTACAGGAGTGAGTGAAATGTTAGTGCGGACCCATAGAGCTATCACACTCCAATACCTTCATGAACCTCGAAGAACATTCATTAGCTCATCATTTCAAGTTTAAGAGATTTTTGACAGCATTAAAATACTCTAGTCTGCCAACCTTCCTCCCCACACTGGTCCACAAATTCAACAGAACCATATTGTACTTTTTCCTCTAACTCCTGTCACATTATGCAGTATGAAACAATTCAAAATTAAAATGACAAATTAACTGCTAACTGCTAAATATTTAATGTCTTTTAAAAAGCTGTTTAAAACTCATAAAAACTCAGGCAATAAATCTAAATAGTATACTTGGAAGTGCTATATCAGCTAAGATTTTTTTTTTGCAGTATCTTTGTATTGTCTTTATATCAAGCAATTCACAATTGGAAAATACACAGCACATTTGCTGTGTAAATTTATGAGCATGTTCTCATAATCCCATCCATTTTTTCTGAATTGTTTTCTCTTGGTTTCAGTACAACTTTGCTTAGTCACTGTGCAAAGATAAGTGATTTTTTAATTTTTCCCTTCTAGTGTTTCCCCACGTCTGGTGAAGTTCACTTGTGTCCAACTCAGATTTCTTCTATTATCCTTGAAGGAAACCTGCAAGTTTGGTTAAGTGATAGGAACCAAGACCAGGCTGGAGACAAGTTTGAGGCCAAGGATAGGAAGCTTTCACTTCCCACCTATTCCAATAATTCATGCTCCAAATCTAAGCTACTTTCATTTCTACTGAGAAGGCTGGAAGAGTCATAATACTTTTCTATAAGCCAATTCCTTAGAGATGTAGAAGGAGTTGAAGGAATAATGAGGTGAAAATGTCTGTGAGTTACAGGATGCCTCTTGGATGAAAGTGGTAATAAAGAAGTGTGGCCTTGGTGTGCACTGCTGCAGGGTCTTTGCTCACATTACCATCACTTCCTGTAATGTTCAACCCCTCTCTTCTTTGCGTATGGCCACAGCAGCTGCTATGGTCTAAATGAGAAACATCCCCTGAAGGCACACACATTCAGACTCTTGGTCCCTAGCTGCTGGTGTTATTTGGGTAGGTTCTGGAACCGTTGGGAGGTGGAACCTCAGGGGAGGATGTGGATCACAGGAGATTAGACCTTGAGGCTTATAACCTGGTCCCACTTCCTATCTGGTCTCTGCTTTCTAGTCCTTGAGGTATGAATAGGTGAGATGTTTCAGCCAGCCACATGCTCTGACCACCAAAGAATTGCTATTCCTTCCCTTGTGTGCCCTCAGATTGTTTGCCAAAATACATTTTTTCTTGGTATTTTACCATAGGAACGAGATGAAGCAACAAATATAATAGCACAACACATCATTTACTGTGTAGCTCAGAGCTCCTTTCCCACAGACCACAACATGATTGTCTGTCAGACCCTAGCATTCCACTTCCAAAGGCCTTTCCTGGCCCTCTCAGTCCTCAGGCCCCTGTCCTTCTGAGCTCTGGACTCTGTTTCTCTAAGAGGATTATGTTTTGCTCTCAAAGAGATTCTCCCTAGAGAACCTTGAACGAGCTGCCAAGAGAAAACGAAGAAGGAGGCGTTAAGTATATAAGCAAAGCTTAGTGATGCCCAGCTACTCACAGGAAAACTCCATTACCCTGGTCCAAGGAAGCCTTAACAGTGCTGTAGGGAAACTCAAATGGATGTTCAAGAGCAACCAAAAAAGAGAGATCACCCAGGGGGTTGGCATAAGGCTCTCCAGGGGCAGATACCAGAATCCTCTACCCAAAAATTGGAGTCGGGGCCAAGATGTCTCAGCTGGAAAGGGTCTTTGACACTAGACTCCTAAACTGAGTTTAATCTCTGGTACCTACAGGGTAGAAAGTGAGAGCAGACTCTTACAAGTCACCGTCTCACCTGTATATGGGCACTATGGCACAGGTGTGCACACACACACACACCACAGCCTAAAATAAAATAAAAGTTGGAGCTAAAACCACACACATTCATTTTGCCAACTTCAGACATTCCTGAGAGCTGTAACGAACTAAGTTTAGTTGAGCTGCACCTAAATCTCAACTGGCTTCAAACAAGGGCCTGGAACTGAGGATTGCTAATTAAATCTGTGCCCTGTTTTAGAGCATGTAGAGCATGACCTGCCTCTGGCCATTCTCTAGGATACCCTTACTGGTCCATCAGCTTTGATCCCATGTCCAGACCCATTGGGCAACCCAGAACAACGTAATTGTGGCCTGTTACCTGTGATATGTGTTTATTCAGTCCTCCACCACTGACCTCTCATACTGAAGGACAGGGTTGACATTCTATCCCCAGACATCATCACAATGATAAACAGAGTGGAAACCCAAAGGCATTTGTTAATGGCATCACACATATAAAATGAACATTTCGACATTTCCCCAATTCGTAAAAAAAGCATGATCACAGTATCATCTTTCTGTTATCCTGTGTTTGCATGTCTCTGCTTAATAACCCAAGCCTATTTCCATGGGAAATGTAATAGAACTATAAATTTCAGGTCTATAATTTTTCCCCCTCTTGAAAAAGCTACATGATCAGCAGGACTGCAACTTTACCTCTGTAAATTACTTCTAAACATTATCTCGAGGCAACCTCAGAACTGCCTTTAACAACTGGCTTCTCCCACTATACAACAGCATGCTGTGTGGAAAAATTATGGAAAATGAGAGCAAAATAAGAGAGGTCTTTTTTGTAGGTTTATCTTAGGTAAGGATGTCTGTGCCCTCACTTGATCCCCTCAAGCGCATTCTAGAGATAAGAAGCTAAGGCTCTGAAGGGAAAGGAACTGTCTGAGACAGGGCAGACCCTTAGAAATAGAATTTGATTCAAACCCGGCCACATATTGACTTCAGAGTCCACATCGTTTTCAATTCATGTGCCTTAGAAGAAGTCTGGCTTATAAGATAGCTCAAGTGAGATTAGTGAAGGGTAAGGAGGCAGACAGACAAATGATACCTTATACAGACAGACGTAGGCCTACACAGATGAGGGCTTGGTGAGGAAGAAAGACAAAGGGAGAGATCTTTATGGCTGGCCTTGATTTTCTCTAGGAGAGGGCAGAACTGTACCTGCCCCATTTATGGCTGTCTCCCCACCACTTAGCACAAGTCTAGCTTCGTATTTGTGCCTGTCTTTGCAAAAATAGTCCTAGCTTATGATGTGAAGCTTTTTTTTTCACTTGGACATCAGTAAGAGCCATCAAATATACTTGTATTGATTTTCAGCTACCCTGCTTGGTGAAAATTTTATAAATATGTAATCGGAACATCTTGTCCTGGAGGCAATTGATCTGTGGCTTGAAACTACACTGTCCAATATGATGGCCACTGGCCACATGTGACTATGTAAATGTTAATTAAATAAAATTTAAAATTTCAGTTCCTTCTTTACACTCATCACATTTGCAGGTTTCTATAGTCACACATGGCTAGCGGCTTCTACACAGAACAAAGGGCATAGAGAATCTATCTGCCGTCACAGGACATTTTATGAGACAGCATTAACCTAGAGGACAGGCTTTGGTACTAGACAGGAGACTATAAGGAATGTAGCCAGGGTAAGTAACTTATCACAACCTGTAGAGCAGAAACAACAGTTCTACCTGTCTTGGCTTTGGTTTCCCATGAAGGAGAACTGGAGACAGAGGCTACTGGTAAATACTTTATTGAGGAGTGCTATTGGGAAGAACAGCTGTGAAGAATGGGGTGTGTAAAGCAGAAGAAAGGGGCCCACGTGTGAGTATATCTTAGAGCTGCAAGAATGTCAGAAAAGCTTCTGATGCACCACAGAATCTGCTAAGGAAAACACTTATCTCTTAGATTCCACTTCCCTTTCCTTGCTTTCCTGGTAGGGAGTGATTCTGAGACTTCTTTTCTCTTTCTTTTCTTAATTACAGTTTTTTCATTTTGTATCCCAGCTGTAGCCCCCTGTCAAACCCCTTCCCAATGCCACCCTCCCTCCTTTTCTCCTCCCATGCCCCTCCCCATTCCACTGATAGGGGAGGTACTCCTCCCCTTCCATCTGACCCTAATCTATCAGGTCTCATCAAGACTGGCTGCACTGTCTTCCTCTGTGGCCTGGTAAAGCTGCTCCCCCCTCAGGGGGAGGTGATCAAAGAGCCAGCCACTGAGTTCATGTCAGAGACAGTCCCTGTTCCCCTTACTAGGGTCCTACTTGGACACTGAGCTGCCATGGGCTACATCTGTGCAGGGTTCTAGGTTATCTCCATGCATGGTCCTTGGTTGGAGTATCAGCCTCAGAAAAGACCCCTATGCCCAGATTTTTTTGGTTTTGTTGCTTTCCTTGTGGAGCTGCTGTCTCCTCCAGGTCTTACTATCTCCTCCTTCTTTGATAAGATTCCCTGCACTCTGCCCAAAGTTTGACTATGAGTCTCAGCATCTGCTTTAGTACCTGGCTGGGTAGAGTCTTTCAGAGGCCCTCTGTGGGTAGGCTCCTGTCTTGTTCCTTGTGTTTACCTTCTTCCGATGTCTATCGCATTTGCCTTTCTGAATGGGGATTGATCATCTTACCCAGGGTCCTCCTCCTTGATTGGCTTCTTTATTTAGGTGTACAGATTTTAGTATGATTATCTTAGATCATATGTCTAATATCGAGTTATAAGTGAGTATATACCATGTGTGTCTTTCTGCTTCTGGGATACCTCACTCAGGATTATCTTTTCTAATTCCCACCATTTGTCCAAAAATTTCATGATTTCCTTGTTCTTAATTGCTGAGTAGTATTCCACTGTGTAAATGTACCACGATTTCTGTATCCATTCCTCTGTTGAAGGACATCTGGGTTGTTTCCAGGTTCTGGCTATTGTGAGTAGAGCTGCTACGATCTTGGTAGAGCAAATGTCCTTGTTGTATACTTGAGCATCTTTTAGACAGATGCTTAAGGGTTGTATACTGGATCTTGAGGTAGCAGTATTCCTGAGAAAGTGCCAGATTGATTTCCAAAGATGTTATACAAGTTTGCATTCCCACCAGCAATGGAGGAGGATTCCCCTTTCTCCACATCCTCTCCAGCATGTGTTGTCACGTGAGTTTTTGATCTTAGCCATTCTGATGGGTATAAGGTGAAATCTAAGGGTTGTTTTGATTTGCATTTCCCTGATGACTAAGGATGTTGAGCATTTCTTTAAGTGTTCCTCTGCCATTCTATGTTCCTCTACAGAGAAATCTGTTTAGCTCTGTACCCTGTTTTTTAATTGGATTGCTTGATCAGAGTCTTTCTAAAGGTCTCGGCTTTGATTGCTCTGCCCAGCAGGGATCTCTCAAGAAGGAACGCTCCCTTTGGATCCTGTGGGCTGCAAGCATGCTCTTCCCTACTCGCTATAGTCAGAGCTCTTTGCGATAATCAGGGTCAATTACTCTTGTAGTATAATGATTCACTTTAGTTCCATGTCCTTCATCAGGAGGATCCTAAAATGGTCAAGTGATAGTGATGGCTTCACATTTTTAATGACTAAAGTTTTTGCTGTTTTTTTTTTTAACTATCCACTATGACAATGAGTGCTTGCGGTTGGGAAAATAGCCTGCATATCTTGTTGGACTAAATGTATAGGCTACATTTTTGGACAAAATGTCACAAGCTAGAAGATTATTGTCCCTGAGATGGATACTTACTGGGTATAGTACTCCCCAAAGACATATTATTAATCTGAACAATGGCATACATAGTCAAACTAGAGTAGCTAGTGGTCATATGTTCACTGTTGCATCTCTCTGTCATTAAAAGGGACCTGTCCTTGATGATAGTGTTATACTATGTACCATGCTAAGGGACTGGAAGTCCAGAAGCCCAAAACTGATGACTGTTGAAGGGACTATGTGATACAAAGACAGACGTGTATCTGGAGTGGGGCAAATTTCTGCTCCTCTGAGGCAGTGGCTCTCAGCCCGTGGGTTGCAACTCTTTTGCAGGGGATCAGATATCAGATATCCTGCACGTTAGATATTTACATCATGATTCAGAGCAGTAGCAAAACGAAACAATTTTATGGTTGGGGTCACTACAACATGAGGAACTAACTGTATTAAATCGTCTCAGCAGTAGGTAGATTGAGCACGACTGGGCTAGAAGGATCTCACATAATTAGCTCATACTATTGGTTATCTGTCTGGAGTACTTATCAAAGGTTCAAGGTCAGTCCTGGATGTCAGTTAAGAGTTCACTAATGCCATTCACCTTTGACGAGAAGAAACCCATGCGGTGAGACCCTCAAATAGTCTCATCTTTTCTACTGTGGTGACTAGTTATAAATGGATTATACTATCCCTGAAGAATCTTAGGAAAGAAGCAGGCTGACATCCGTTCTGAGTCATCCTGTCTATCTACCTGGCTGGTAAGACATTTCTCAGATGGGCAGCAGTATGAGAGTCAAAAAATGGGCAAGCTTGTTCTTGCTTCTGAGCAGCTGTCCACGTGCTCTTTTAGCAGGTTGGTTGTTTTCTCATACCTTACAGTCTTGGCACTCTCCAGCTGTTTGTGAGGAGCCAAGACATTCTCTTTTGCTTGGGACGCTATCAACTTATATCTTACACCATCTTTCCTTCCACAAGAAACAAAATGATTAAGTGGATTACGGGCTCCCTGCGTTGTCAGCTAAGGAATTTTTTCTTTTCAATATTGTCCTTTATAAAAATCTATATCGAAGGGGTGGAGGTGGTTCCCACCTTTAATCACAGCAATTGAGAGGTAGAGGCAGGCAGATCTCTGAGTTTGATGCCAGTCTGGTCAACAGAGCAAGTTCCAGGACAATCAGAACCACAGAGAAAAATCCTGTCTCAAAACAAACAAAGAAACAAAAAAATCTATTTTTGACAAACACCAACATATCGTGCATTTTGCCTATGAAAAAATGTTGTTGTTTCTCTTTCAGCTGGATGTGAGATTCCCACCCCATAAAGAAATTGCTGTGAACAATGAGATGATGATACAACCAGAGTAGGCGAACTTGAGGCCGGGATCAGCAAAGCACACACTGCATTTGTGTGTGCTGTTCCTGCTCTGATATGACATGATGCTCTCCACAACACTTAGTGGGCTGGTGCTGTGTGAACTGCCACTGTGATCTGATGGTTCTGAATGGAGCTCAGAATGGCCACATGGGATCTCATAGTCACTTTGTGCCTCAGGTTTTAGAACTGTGCTGGGGTGAGGGGGTGAAGGTGTGGAGGAACATGCAGGGTAGTATTTATCAAAAAGACAGTAATTCTCTGCTTTACAGGTCATGGTCTTGCTCCAGCAATCAACTATAATCCTCATGTCAGGGCTTATCAGAAACTGTATTCTTCTCTCCCAAGAATCTCGGGAAAATTGGGCCTGACGGGTCATGGGGCCCAAGTGCAAAGCAGTTTGTCCCACAACCTGGGCTTGTTACTTCCTTTTCTGTTTTAGATCTGAATCAGTCAGCTTTCTGTCACTATTTATAAAAAGGTACCCAAGGTAATTAAGTTATAAAGAGAAAAGGTGGATTGTAGCTCAGAGTTTGGAGTCTTCAGTCTGGTTAGCCCCATTGCTCTGGGCATGTAGCAAAACAGCAAGTATATCATATTGGGAGAGCCTAAGAAGCACATTGTTCACCTTTATCCAGGAGCTGAAAGAGAACTACAAAAGGACCTAGAGTTTCACATGCCTCTCCAAGGTGTCCTAGTGACGCAGGGTCTTCCTCTAAGGTGCCACTTCTTCACAGTTCCAACACCTCCCAACAGTGTGCCCTTAGTACTAAGCCTTGAGCATGTGGGCTTTTAGGAAACATCAATGATCCAAACTAAGTATCAGGGTCCCCCTTGAAACTGGATGCCATCTGGGCACTCATTAACTTAGTTCAAGCACCTGGTGTGTTCCTTTCAACCAGAGGTTCAGCAAACACTGTGCCTTCTTTATTACAGATGCTATGAGGGGCTGAAACATTATATGGGTATCCATCAAGACAGTCCAGACTTCACATCTTCCTCACCTGCAGGAGACACAGAGGAACACATCAAAAGACACCACAGAAATGTAATTACCAATCCAACCTGTATGGGAAATGACGCAGTTCTTGTCCAAATAAATTCCAAGAGTAAAAGAAAACCTCAAAGAGATGGAAGGAGAATTTGTAATTGAGAGGAAACAATCTCAGTTGCGTGTGTGTTTGTGTTTGAATGAGCCGCCGCACACATGTGAACATTAAAGAACAACTTATAGGAATTGAGTCTCTCCCTCTCCTCCCACCAGATGGGTCCTGGGATCAAATTCAGGTCATCAGGCTTGATATCAAGAGTCTTTTCCCACTGAGCTGTCTTGCTGCCACAAAGACTTTATAAACAGATTGCAATGCATGAGTTTTAGTCATACAATCAAATGGCCTTCTTTAAAAAGTTTATACATGGGGGCTGGAGAGATGGTTCAGAGGTTAAGAGCACTGGCTGTTCTTCCAAAGGACCAAAGTTCAATTCCCAGGGACTACATGGTGGCTCATAACCTTCTAGAATGAGATTTGGTGTCCTCTTCTGGCACGCAGACAAACATGTAGGCAGAACATTGTATACATAATAAATAAATCTTAAAAAAAAAGTTAATACAGAAAACAACTGGAAATTTACAAGATTGACTATGTGGTATATTAAGAAATGGGTTTGCATTTTTAAATGTGATAATAATTAGATATGTCTCAAAAGTTTTATCCTTTAAAAATTGTGGCGATCTGAATGAGAATGGCCCGCACAGGCTCATATATTTGAATGATTTTTAGCCCACTTTGTTGAACTTGTTGGGAAGAATTCCCAAGGTGTGTCTTTCCCATACCATAAGAGGGAGCCCATCCCTGACTCTGTTAATGCTATTCAGACAGGGGCCTATCATGTCATCAGACAGGCCTCACCCAGCAACTGATGGAAACCAAACATTAAGCAGAGCTTGTGAAATTGTAGCCAACGGTTTTGACTTTGTGGGTTCCTTTGTCTTCCACCCTTCTCCACCCCCTTTCTTCCACCCTTTCAACTCCTTAACACTAGAGAGAAGAGAAAAAAGGGTAGAGGGGAAAGGGGAAGGTTACAAAGATTCATGATAGTCTCAGTATGTGTGTGTTCCTCTCTGCCTCCAACCTGAGGATCAAGCTGTAAGCTCTCCCCTGCTCCTGCCGCCATGCCTTTACTCTGCAATCGTGGACTCTAACTCTCTGAAACAGTGAGCCTTAAATTGAATGCTTTCTTTTATTGACTGCATTGGTTACGATGTTCCATCACAGCAATAGACAAGTGACTAAGACAATGATACATATATAATATTTATTAATAAGAACATATATCTGGAACTCATTTCAAAACAATATGGGGAAGGGACGAAGTGAAATTCTACTTGAAAATTATTGGCTATGAGTCTGCTATTGTTGAAACTAGGTAAAAGACACACGGCCCATTATATTATACTACTCTGTCTGCTTTGTGTGAGTGTTTAAACTCTTTTACAATAAACATTTTTAGTTTTACTAATTAAAATGTTGTTGGTGCTTGCTATCTGAGCCACTGTAGAATTTCTCTATGTAGACTGGCTCACTTGCAAGAAGATCCGGAATACTGACTGTCCTGCTTTAGTTTCTGCTGCTGTGATAAAGACCACGATCAAAGGAAAGGGCTTCTTTCAGCTTACAGTTGAAGTCCACAATGGAAGGGAGTCACGTCAGGCACTCAAAGCAGGAATGTGGAGACAGAAAGTAAATGAAGCAGAAGCCATGGAGGAGCACTGCTTACTGGCTTGTTCCCCATGACTTGCTCAGTCTTCTTTCTTATATAATTCAGGACCACTTGCCAGGCTGGCACTACTAGAGTAGGCCATTCCCTCTCACCTCCATCATTACTCAAGAAAATACCCCCAAAGACTCACCTGCATGCCAATCTGATAGAAGCATTTTCTCTTCCTGGAGATTTCTCTTCCCAGATGTCACAAGCTTCTATCAAGTTGAAAAAAACAAACAAAACAAAACAAAAATAAGCCAGTACATTGACAATCCCATTCTCACCCAGACCCATTAGAATGACACCATTAACATTATGCTGGAATGGTCACATGACCAAGTCCCTGCAGATTTCATTGGGAGCAGGAAAGTGAATATACCCCTAGGCTGAGACAATGAAGGCATCTCTGTCAGTCTCATGTCAAATCAGACTGATTCTAATCATCCCCACACTGACCTGGAAGGAGAAGAAGACATTTGCCAGATCAATGGCCACATACAAAGAGCTAGCGACTGTTAAGATCGACTTCTATCAAGACAGGACAGCTGGCAAGGCAGCTGCTCTCGGGGCTGCCATCTGAGTAAATTTATGACTGTCATGCACCATGCTCTCTCTTGTTGTTGTTGTTATTGTTTACAGCAGCCAGGCTGATGAACTGAATGGAATCATTATGGGGACCACAAACCCAGCATCATTTAAGCCTTTAATGGTAGCATTTATCTCTGCAGTTTCTTCTAATGCACGATTACTTTATGATCTTGATCAGACATATGAAGGGAAGTGAAAAGAGCTTGTGCCTCATCCTTCCTGTCGCTGACTCTCTCTGCTGGTCAGAGAACCTGTGTGTGATGATTCTTCCAAGCCTTGAGTTATACCTACCCAAACCACATGTGTGGGAGCTTTCTGGAACCATTCTCTTACTATGGCTTCAATAAAAAAGCTCAAATACACCAAACAAGAAGCAGGGAGAGAGGACAGGCCTTGCTGGAGAGCATCTGTATGAATCTGGTTAGAATCTCTAGGCCTGGGCACTTCAGTATCTGCTAGATTAGCAAAGAGCTGAAACTTGGTGAACAGGAAGTATGTTCAGTGGCATACACCATATCTAAGTAATGTTTGGGGGCTTAATGTGAAAACCTTGTAAAACTGCATTGAACATTATTAAGCATTAAAAATGATTAGCTACCTTGTTACTGTTATTGTTGTCATTCCAAGGACTTGATTGTTTTTTTTTTTTTAACTTAGGCAAAGAGCAAGGTTCAGATTGCTTCAATTATTACACACTACCTCCCATCATCTCTAGAATCTTGTTTACTGGCCCCATAAGGTATGTAAGAATAATTAAAGCAATAATAGTAATTTCAATTTGACTTCTCTAGAATCTTGCATGATCACAAAAAGTATTTTTTTAGCTCATCCCTACCCCAATCATTAATTAAAATTTCCTTAGTTCTCATATTGGATACCTTTCATTTATGAAATTTTCTTTTCACCAGCCCATTGTGATTACATATGACACCTAATTTTGAGCTATTCCTAATTCTGAATCTTGCTCGTATGATATGATGTCCCAGTAACTTCCATTGGAACTTCCCTGTACATAAGAAGTGGTCAACTGAAAAGAAAGCAAAAATGGAAAATAAGGAAGAAAGAAATGAACTTAGGGGGCTAGGAATTTAGTTCAGAGGTAGAGGGCTTGTCTAGAATGCATGAGGCCCTGAGTTCAAGCCAAGTTCTGCAAAGTAAAAATAAAATATATGGGGATCCAAGAAGGTGGTGACCAGCCTGCACCATGTCTGAGAGGCAGAGGATCTGAAACTCTGAAATTGATGAGTGGAGGGGCAGCTGAAGCCGCAATATCAACAATGAGGCTTCCTTGGGACAACATGTGAGCTGAGACCATTTAGATCCAGGTCACCTGAGGAGTTCTCTGGGGACAGAGTAGTGAACATTCGATCCCCTGCACTTCCCCTTGTCAAGGCCTCCTTCCTCTTCACAGAGCTGGCCCACAATGCCCGGGGCTCATAGCACGGAACTCCTTCATCAGTGACTGAGACAGCAGAGGTGGGCCTCCCAGTTCCTCAGCAGAGGCTGCCAGCTGTACCAGCCTTCTGGGTCCCAGGTCCTCAAGCAGCTGTATGGGCCTGCAAGGCCTCCCAGCCAGCGACTGTACCAGCTGCCCAGTCCCTCAATGGTGGGCAGCTGGTGGCACGGGCCACACAGGTACGCAAGGTTCACCGGGCCACCCAGGTCCATGGACCACTGTAGGGCTCCTCAGGACTTCCCAGCAGGCATCTGTGCTGGACTCCCAGTTGTGCTGCTGTGGCTGGACTCCCAGAGGATCGCTACAACAACCCCAAGTTCTGAGGCTGCAGCACCACTAAGCTGACAGGGCTCCTGCACCCCACATGTGCCCCAACAGGCCCAAATCTGAAAGTAGAGAACAGGGGACTCCTGTGCTTGCTGGTTAGACCTGCTAGAGAGTGAGTGCACCTTCAAGTGAGTGCACGCAGAGATCCAGGGTTCCTCTAAGTTAGCAGCCAGACACTGGATTCCTATCACCCACACACCCACTGTGGGCAACATAGGGAATCTTGGGATAGTGTTCTCAACATTGAAGCCCCTGTTCTGTGGTCTACCAGTGGAGTCCAGGCAAAGAATTCCTGGAGCCCAGACAGAGCAGAATACCAGTGGCCTGTGGCCACTGAGGTATTCAGGGGATATGTGCATGCACATTGCGCCCTCAAACACTGACAGTGCCTACAGCCCCTCCTGCACGACTACCCCCTGACCCACATTCCAGGTATCTACACTTTCTAGCACTCTACCCTCAAGGCACACTTCCATGCACGTGCACACCCTTGCTCACCTGCATTTGTGCTTCTATGCCTGTGAATGTGGAAACACCAACCCACACTCTCAAACCAGTGGGCCTCTCTCATCTTCCTGAAGAATACACCAGACACCAGAGAAAGGCGGACCCAGTCTGAACTACAGAATCCAGAAACAAACAGTAAAGGTTACGGATAAGCAGATGGCCAGAGGTCGGTGTAAGAACACATCCAACAAAAGTCGGGACATCATTGCTTCACCAGCAACCCCCAAAATCAATGGATACTCCCATTCATCGGAAACACAGGAAAATGATTTTAAAGCTATGCTTATCCAGTTATTAGAGGCATATAAAGAGGAAACAAACAAATCTCTCAAAGAAATAGTCACACAAATGGAGGCTAATGAAGAGGAAATAAACAAAGCTCTCAAAAAAATAGCCACACAAATGAAGGCAAATAAAGAGGAATCGAACAAAGGTCTCAAAAATATACAGGCAAATATAGCCAAACAAATAGAGGCACAAGTAGAGGCAAAATTAGTGGCTTATAGAGAGCAAAAAAAATAGAGACCATCATAGAAAGACAGGAATCAACATTCAAACAGATGAAGGAAATGGTGCAAAGCATAAAAACAGAATTAGAATCGATAAAGAAAACACAAACAGAAAATCTTAGAGCTGGAGAACTTAGAGAAAAGATCAGGGACCACAAAGGTAAGCGTCACCAATAGAATATAAGAGATGGAAAAGAGAAGCTCAGGTGCTGAAGATACACTTGCAGAAATTGATACTTCTCTCAAAGAAAAAGTAAAATCAGAAAAGTCCCAAACACAAAACATCCAAGAAATCAAGGACACCATAGAAAGGCGAAATCTAAGAATAATAGGAACTGATGAAAAAGAAGATCCCAGACTCCAAGGTCCAGAAAATATTTTCAAGAAAATTATAGAAGAAAATTATTCCAACTTAAAGAAAGAGATGTCCATAAATATACAAGAGGCCTACAGAACACCAAATAGACTAGACCAGAAAAGAAACTCCTCACATCACATCATAGTCAAAACACTAAATATATAGAACAAAGAAAAGATATTAAAAGCAGCAAGGGAAAAAAGCCAAGTAATATATAAAGGTAGACCTATCATAATCATGCCAGATTTCTCAACAGAAACTATGAAAGCAAGAAGGTCCTGGGTAAATGTCATGCAGACTTTAAGGGACCATAGATGCCAACCCAGACTACTTTACCTAGCAAAGCTTTCAATCAGCATAGATAGAGAAAACAAAATATTCCATGACAAAACTAAATTTAAGCAATATCTACATAGCAACCCAGTCCTACAGAAGATGCTAGAAGGAAAACTCCAATCCAATGAAAAAAAAATACAGCCAAGAAAATATATGCTACAGATAACTTCACAACAAAAAATTAAAAGAAAACAAGCAATGAAACACAGTAATGCCACCAACTCTACAACAAAAGGAACTAACGTTCATTGGTCACTGTTATCTATCAACATCAATGGACTCAACTCTCTAATAAAAAGACAGAGACTAACAGAATGGTTGCAGAAACAGGACCCAAATTTCTGCTGCATCCAAGAAACACCTATGCAACAAAGATTAAACACTACCTCAGAGTAAAGGCCTGGAAAAATGTTTTTCAAACAAATGGACCCAGAAAACAAGCTGTGGTAGACTTTCAACCAAAATTAATCAAAAAAGATGAGGAGGAGCACTTCATTCTCATCAAAGGAAAATTTCACCAGTTTGAACATCTATGCCCCAAATACAAGACCACCTGCATTTGTAAATGAAACATTATTAAAGTTTAAGTCACACATTGATCCCAACACCTTGATAGTGGGAGACTTCAACACTCCACTCTCACCAAGGGACAGATCATCCAGTCAGAAGCTAAACAGAGAAATAAGGGCACTTACAGATGACCTAACTCAAATAAACCTAATAGATGTCTACAGAACTTTTCACCCAAATTCAAAAGAGTAAAACTTCTTTTCAGCACCTCATGGAACCTTCTCCAAAATAGACCAGATAGTTGGTCACAAAACAAGCTTCAACAGATACAAGAAGATTGAAATAATCCCTTGTATCCTATCTGAACACTAGGGACCTCAACCACAACAGAAAAAGCAAAAAGCCTACACACACATGGAAACTGAACAACTCGCTACTAAATGATAGCTGGGTTAGGGGAGAAATAAAGAAAGAAATTACAGACTTCCTACAAGTTAATGAAAATGAAGCACAAAACACCCAAACTTACGGGACACAATGAAAGCAGTGTTAAGAGGGAAATTCATAGCACTAAGTGCCTTAAAGAAGAAATTCGAAATATCTCATATAAGCAACGTAATGGCTCACCTGAAAGCCCTAGGGGGGAAAAAAAGCAGGCACAACCAAGAGGAGCAGATGGCTGGAAATATTTAAGCTCATGCTGAAATCAATAAATTAGAAAAAAATGAAACAATTCAAAGAAACAATGAAACCAGGGGCTGGTTCTTTGAGAAAATTAACAAGCTAGACAAAACCTTATCCAAATCAGCAAAATCAGAAATGAAAAGGTGGACATAACAAAAGACACTGAGGAAATCCAAACAATCATTAGGTAGTACTACAAAAGCCTATATGCCACAAAATTTGAAAATCTAAAGGAAATGGACAATTTTCTTGACAGATTCCATTTATCAAAATTAAATCAAGATCAGGTAAATAGATTGAATAATCCTACATCCCCCAAAGAAATAGAAGTAGTCATCAAAAGTCTCCCTTCCAAAAAAAGCCCAGAACCAGATAGTTTCAGCACAGAATTCTTCCAGACCTTCAAAGAAGACCTAACTCCAATTCTCTTTAAACTGTTCCATAACACAGAAACAGAAGGATTATTACCAAACTCATTCTATGAAGCCACAGTCACCTTGATACCTAACCCACACAAAGACCCAACAAAAAAGAGAACTTCAGACCTATCTCCCTTATGAACATTAATGCAAAAATACTCATTAAAATACTTGCAAACAGGATCCAAGAACACATAAAAGTTATCATCCACCATGACCAAGTAGGCTTCATTCTAGGCATGCAGGGTGGTTCAATATACAGAAATTCATCAATGCAATCCACCATATAAACAAACTTAGGGTGAAAATCCACATGATCATCTCTTTAGATGCCAAAAAAGCATCTAAACACCCATTCATGTTTAAAGTCTTGGAGAGATCAGGGATACAAGGCACATACTTAAACATAGTAAAGGCAATATACAGCAAGCCTATAGCCAATATCAAACACAATGGAGAGAAACTTAAATCAATCTCACTGAAATCAGGGACAAGGCAAGGCTGCCTACTCTCTCTCTATCTCTTCAACATAGTACTTGAAGTCCTAGCTAGAGCAGTAAGACAACTAAAGGAGATCAAGGGGATACAAATCAAAAAAGGAAGAAGTCAAAGTATCACTATTTGCAGATGATATGATAGTATACATGAGCAACCCCAAAAATTAAACCAGTGAACTCCTTCAGCTGATAAACACCTTCAGCAAAGTGGCTGGATACAAAATTAACTCAAAAAAATCAGTAGCCCTCCTGTACACCAAAGACAAAAGCGCTGAGAAAAAAAATTACTAAAACAACACCCTTCACAATAGCCACTAAAAACATAAAGTACCTTGGTGTGACTCTAACCAAGCAAGTGAAAGACCTGTTTGAAAAAAACTTCAAGTCTCTGAAGAAAGAAATTGAAGAAGAACTCAGAAGACAGAAAGATCTCCCATGCTCATGGATTGGTAGGATTAACAGAGTGAAAATGGGGGAGGGAGGCCTTAGGAGATGGCTCAGAGGTTAAGAGCGCTGGCTGTTCTTCCAAAGGTCCTGAGTTTGATTACCAACAACCACATGGTAGCTCACAGCCTAAAAGTACATCTGGTGTGTAATGAGATCTTGTGTATACATAATAAATAAATAAATCTTAAAAAAAAAACATAGTAAAAATGGCCATCCTGCCAAAACAATCTACAGATTCAATTCCCATCAAAATACCAACACAATTCTTTACGGACCTTGAGAGAACAATTCTCAACTTCATATGGAAAAGCAAAAAGCCCAGAACTGCCAAAATGATCCTGTACAACAACAGATCGTCTGAAGTGAACACTATCACTGATCTCAAACTGTACTAGAGAGCAATAGTAATAAAAAATGCATGGTAATGGCATAGAGACAGAATGGTGGATCAATTGGACTAAATAGAAGACCCAGAAATAAACTCACACACCTATGGATACTTGATTTTTGACAAAGAAGCCAAAACCAATTGAAAAAAGACAGCATCTTCAACAAATGGTGCTGGTCCAACTGGATGTCTACATGCAAAAAAAATGCATAGTTATCACCTTGCACAAAACTAAAGTCCAAGTAGATCAAAGACCTTAACATAAAACCAGACACACTAAATTGGTTAGAAGAAAAACTGGGGAAGAGCCTTGAACTCATTGGCACAGGAGACAACTTCCTGAACAGAATACCAACAGCATGGGCTCTAAGAGCAACAATCAATGAATGGGACCTCAGAAAACTGAAAACTTTCTTTAAAGCAAAGGATACTGTGATCAGAACAAAACGACAGTCTACAGACTGGGAAAGGATCTTCACCAATCCTATATCTGACAGAGGGTTAATATCCAGAATATATAAAGAACTCAAGAAGTTAAACAGCAACAAATCAGTTAACCCAATTAAAAATGGGGTAAAGAGCTAAACAGAGAATTCCCTGTAGAGGAATATAGAATGGCAGAGAAACGCTTAAAGAAATGCTCAACTTCCTTAGTCATGAGGAAGACACAAATCAAAATGATCCTGAGATTTCACTTTACACCCATCAGAACAGCTAAGATCAAAAACTGAAGTGACAATACATGCTGGAGGGATGTGAAAAAAGGGGAACCCTCCTCCATTGCTGGAATGTAAACTTGTACAACCACTTTGGAAGTCAATCTGGCGCTTTATCAGACAATTAGGAATAGTGCTTCCTCAAGATCCAGCTACACCACTCCTGGCATATATCCAAAATATGCTCAAGTACACAACAAGGACATTTGTTCAAACATGTTCGTAGCAGCTTTATTCGTAATAGCCAGAACCTAGAAACAGCCCATATGTCAACAAAGGAATGGATACAGAAATTGTGATCCATTTACACAATGGAATACTACTCAGCAATTAAAAACAAGGAAATAATGAAATTTGCAGGCAAATGGTGGGATCTAGGAGAGATCATCCTGAGTGAGGCATCTCAGAAGCAGAAGGACACACACATGGTATACACTCACAAGTGGATAGTAGACCTTTAATATAGGATAAACATACTAAAATCTGTACACCTAAAGAAGCTAAGCAAGAAGGAGGACCCTGGGTAAGATGATCAATCCTTACTCAGAAAGACAAATGGGATGGACACTGGAAGAGGAGAAAACAGGAAACAGGACAGGAACCTACTACAGAGGGCCTCTGAAAGACTCTACCCAGCCAGGTATTAAGGCAGATGCTGAGACTCATAGCCAAACTTTGGGCAGAGTGCAGGGAATACTATGAAAGAAGGGGGAGATAGCAAGACCTGGAGAGGACAGGAGCTCCACAAGGAGAACAACAGAACCAAAATATCTAGGCACAGGGGTCTTTTCTGAGATTGATACTCCAACCAAGGACCATGTATGGAGATAACCTAGAACCCCTGCTCAGGTGTACCCTACGGCAGCTCAGTGTCCAAGTGGTTTCCCTGGTAAGGGGAACTGTCTCTGACATGAACTCACCTCCCCCTGAGTGGAGCAGCCTTGCCAGGCCACAGAGGAGGACAATGCAGCCAGTCCTGATGAGACCTGATAGGCGAAGGTCAGAGAGAGGGGGGGGAAGGACCTCCCCTATCAGTGGACTTGGAGAGGGCATGGAATGAGAGAGAGAGATGAGGGAGATGAGGGAGAAAGGGTGGGCTTGGGAGGGGGCTAAAGCTGGGATACAAAGTGAATAAAGTGTAATTAATATGAAAAATTAAATTAAATTTAAAAAATAAAATAAACACCCACACACACCTGGGAGGAACAGCTAGCTAGATCCCAGAAGAGGACATTGCAGCCAGCCCTGAAGAGACAAGATAAACTAGGGTCAGATGGAAGGGGAGGAGGCCCTCCCCCATCAGTGGATTTGGAGTGGGCAGGGAGGAGATGAGGGAAGGATGGAGAGAGTGGGAGGGAATGAGGGAGGGGGCTACAACTGGGATACAAAGTACCTAACCTGTGATTAATATAAAAATAAATTACATTAAAAAAATAAAATAAAGTTGATACAGTAGATATAAATCTATGTGTATGAGTAATTGTTTAATAAAAATGGACTAAAGCTTCCAACTAAAATACAAGGCCTTTAAAGGTAGATCTAAGTGATCTAAATATATATTTACAATCATTGGTGGTATGTTTACTGCTTTAGAGGCAATGGGACCTGGAAATATGGAACCTAAAAATGAGGGAGACTAAAGTCTCACGCAATAGACAACTTTTCAGATCATCAGACAATTTATAATCTGAGGGCTAAGAAGAATGACATGAGTAAAGTGTACATTCACAGGACCAGCACAAGGCAGAAACACATCTTTTCATAGAGGCACTTAAACAAATAACAATAGCTAGTTGTAATGAGTAATCTGAAGTAAACTGACTCCTATTGAATATACCTAGGAGGGGCATGGAAGTACAGTCCAAGAACAATTTTCTGTTTTTGAAGAAACAGAGGTCATAAGACTCTAGTCTTGTTATCTTGGAGTTTTCTCACATGTGCACAGAATTCCCCTTGAATGACTCCAATCTTGGACCACGTTCTGACAATGACCCACACCTTTAATTCCAGCACTTGGGAAACAAAGGCAGGTAGATCTTTGTAAGTATGAGGCCAGCCTGCCTTCAGTGAGTTTCAGGATGGCCAGGCTACACAGAGAAATACTG
Source organism: Pachyuromys duprasi (assembly GCA_028658305.1). Lineage (NCBI taxonomy): Eukaryota > Metazoa > Chordata > Mammalia > Rodentia > Muridae > Pachyuromys > Pachyuromys duprasi. The sequence continues at coordinate 12,177,237 of CM053763.1, forward strand.
TCTCAAAAAACAAAAACACAACCTGGCATGGTGGTGCATGCCTGTAATCCCAGCCCTTGGGAAGGCAGAGGTGGGCAGAGCTCTGTGAGTTCAAGATCAGCCTGATCTACAAAGCAATCCAGGACAGCCAAAGCCACACAGAGAAACTCTCTCTCTCAAAAATAAACAAATAAAGGCCATAGATAAAATCAGAGACTATAGAAAGATTAAAACGTGGCTGAGAAGATAGCTCAGTCAGTGAAGTGTTCGGCTTGCAAGTAGGACCTAATTCAGTCCCTAGAACCCATGTTAAGATGCTAGGCATGGTGGCTTGGCCTTGTAGTACTAGCACTGGGAAGAAAGGAGGGACAAAGACAGGAGACTCTCTGGGGCTCAATGGCCAGCTAGCCAGCCCATCTAGCCTAAATGCTAGGTTCCCATGAGACAGATAGTGTCTCATGGGAGATACATGATATTCTTAAGGACCACACCTGTGGTAGTCTCCTGACCACATATATTCAAACATACACATATGTGCGCATGCATACATCAGCAACACACATCTGTACCCCCACACAGAAACACACACACACCATATGCACTTTTTTACTTTTTATTGATTCCTGTGAATTGTGCACCCCAATCCCACTCATTTCGCATTCCTTTATATCTGCCCTCTGCCCTTGCAACAACCCCCCCCCACACACACACACAAAAATAAAATAAGAAAGAATAAGAAAAAAAATCTTGTCATGGAAGCTGTAATGTGTCCCAGCGTGTCAGATAGTATACCTTTTTGTTCATACCTCTTTGTTCCAAATGTTTACTGCAAGGAGTCATTGGTCTTTCATGGCCTCTGGCTTCTGCTACACCATCAATACCGGATCCTCTGGGATACTCTGTTGTTGCCCTGTGTCATGGAAATCCTGCTGCTTTGGGGTGTGGGTAGAGGGTGGGGTGGGGAATCTCTCCCTCACTCCTGCAACCCCATAGTAGACAAGGAGTTCGACCAGCTCTCCCTTGATGGCTGGCTCACCCTCTCCGCTATCAGTGTCAACTGTACTGTGCTGCCCAGGCAAGGGGGGCTGAGCCAGCTCTTTACAGTGTGGTGGCTGGTGAAGGGTGGGGCTAGCAGAGCACAGTGCCTCGGACAGCAGTCCAGACCAGACATCCTGCATGACCTTTGGTGGTAGCATGGGCCTGGGACATCGACCCAGATCCCTGCTGCCATAAAACCACAGACCCAGATATGGCCCCCAGCAGCAGCCCCTCCCCACCGTTCCCCAGACACCCACATGGTCTCTGGTGGCAGCCCACACCACAGACGTCTGCCTGGACTTTTGTGGTAACTCTGACCACAGACAATGACACAAAACCCAGCTGCAGCAGGACCATAGACCCAGACATGGCCATTGGCAGAAGTCCCAGTTAGGACCACCTCCTCATATCTGCCTGTTCCTCACCACCCTCGAGTCTCCACTTCCGCCTCTCTCCACAGTGTAGGAAGCTTTCTGCTTTGCTTTCTCTTTCGTCTCTCCACAGCTCACTCCATCTTTCCCATCTCTCCATCCATCTCTTCATCCATTACCATGGATGTAGCAGGTGCCTGGGTGACTCTCTTCCGGCCTCTCAGGGTTAGTGTAGCTGGGGCAAATAATTGGGTGTCTCGTTTTCAGGCTAATGCAGTCAACTGGCCAAGGCAGGCACTTGAGTGTCGTTCTTCTGGCCTCCCGAACCCGGTGTGGCCGGGGCCATATGCACACGGTTTTATTTTTATTTTTATTTTTT